>JAUIMM010001311.1:11165000-11727500 GCA_031769625.1 Taudactylus pleione | reverse complement strand
TAAAATGATGTTCTTTACCTAATTCATTCATAAAAGAAACCGACAATTTTGGAGCAGTTTTTGGAAAAAGAATTTGTCAGTTAAGTGGTTAAAACAATATTTCACAATGTTAAAAAAATCACATCACCTCTAAAAATTAAGAGAAAGTTTATTGCTGAAAAACATAAAATTGCAAATATGCCATACACCACACGCAGTGGCAAGAAAAGGATCAGCCTTGGCATTTATTTGTGAGTGGTGGTTCTAGAACTTTTGTCAGTCAGACATCTTCATCTGTAACATCATATGATGATTAAACACCTTCTCACTCAGATTCTAGAAAATATGACAAACGTAAAACAGGCAAATCAGTGCAGAAAAAAACCCCACTAAGGCTTCAAAACAAACTGTGTTAAGAAATGTCACAAAACCCTGAGGAGAGTCTAATGGTGTCCATAAATGCTTTGTGTGAGTCTGACATTTATGATACTGTGTATGTAGAGAAGCCACTTTACACCTTTTCTGCCCTCTGCCAATGTAGGGATGAGCAGTTCAAGTAACGATAGTGAAAAAATAGAAATTTAGGATGCTAGGGTGCTAAAGGAGGATGAGGGGATATTTGTGTACTATCTGATGCTAATGAGGATGAGGATGTTTGTGTAAGTCATCCACCAGTAGCACAGTTCTTGCTTTTGATAAAAAGAAAGCCATTGCCATGCCTTGGCATAAGACCAGAACAGCCACCTTTTGGTTGTGAAAAATGTCAGCAATTAGAAAACTGCAAATCCAGGCGCTAATGTCATCCAGGCATACAAGGTATCCACAACACCTGCACACAGTTACTATCACTTCTTTGGGTGCTTCATTTGAGCACTGAACGCTGACCACTACTGTTTGGAGTCCGCCGTCATCTAGTATACAACAGCCGCTCACCATCCACAACCACGGGAACCGGCTTTTGCTCTGCCGCGGCTTCCTAGCCTATGATAGGCTGAACCAGGGTGGCTGTTTGTACGGACAACTACACGAGTTGGTACACGGCAGCCACTCACCATCTACAGCCACAGGAATCGCTATTTGCCCAGCCGCGGCTTAACAGCATACGTCTTCACTGCATATGGCAAGCTGAACCAGGATGGACATTCATACGGACACATATTGAAGGTCGTTGTATCTTTTATTTTCCCACTTACTATCAAACAGCACCAGTGTGGACACTGTTTCACCCTGGGACGCCAGGAGTAAAACAGTAATTATTAGCAGCAGAGTTTGGCTGCCTAGTTCATTTGTTCATGGGAATCTGATTATTGCCCTCAGCAACAGTGTTGCAAAATTAATAACATATCATATAGCTCATGTTGTGGAACCTTGGTTTCTCAGTGTTACAAAAGTAAATTTATATGCTCGAGTTTTCATCACATCTGATATAGGTTTCATATGACACTTAACAACTGCATGTGGTATATATTCTTTTAATATTGTTTGTTAGGTTTGTCTATTATTGATGTGTTTATTAAATACTTGTTATTGAATTATATGTGGTTCCAGGTCTCCTGTGTAATAACAGACAAGCAAACCATTTATAGATAACCTTCATAGTCTCACATTCACAGTGTTTTGCACAACAAGGTTTTATCCATTATTGTACCTTTTGGTTGTGGAATTATTTTTACCAAAATCTTAACAACATTTGCTAAGGCATGTGTACCATTTGTGAGGCCAAAGTCAGTAAAGTTAGGGATGTTAAACATCTTGGCACCTCCTCCCTGTTACATCATTTGCAGCAAGTTCATGCAAATTATTTAACATAATTATAATGATTTAGAAAATAATAACAAGCAGTTCAGAATCAGCTTCCAGCAGTTTGGACCAGCACAGTCAATCTCCGCCACCAACACCCTTATCATCAACCTTTTCATTGATGTTGTAGTCCTTCCAAAAATTGTTTTGTGGATGCCCAAACAAACCAAGGACTTCAGCCACTAAAGTTGCAGTTCTTGTCATTGAAGTGTTTGGTTTGTTAGGCTTTGCATGTCCTTTTTGATATCCAACATATGGGTAGGTGGGAAGGCCCAAGGACAATTCCATCCTGCACCTTTTTTCTTTACATAAAGAGCTGTAGTTTTCGGGGGCATTGGGGTAGGGATGTGCATTCTCGGACAAAAGTCCATCAAAGATTATGTTTGTCTATGAAAGATGACATTTTGCTTCTTTCTGAGACCTGTTTTTTGGTGGGAAAAATCAGAACTTGGAGGGAAAATCCAAACTAATCCAAGCCTGCACATCCCTACATTGGGGTTGGTCTTTTTTGCATAGACAAATAATTTTATTCTGTATTGCTCTAATACATTAATAATTTGCAATAGATTTTTAATCAGAAAGAACACAATGTTAATAGTCAAGGATTACTGACAAGGGTTGAAACAAGAAGCCATGACAATTAACAGTTGCACTGCAGAGCTGAAAACTCCAAATCAGCCTATCTAACACAAACAAATATTAAGAGGCTGACCCTCGGCCATCCTATCCCCCTCCTGACTCATACATTTTCTTAGTCAATGAAATAATTAAATAAATTAACTAACTAATCAATCCTTCCTTCTTTTATCTACCTTCCACTATATACCTACTCTTTCATTTCCCTGCACTGCCTTCGGGCCTCTGATTTAGTTTTTGATTGATGAGAACATTCTTGGTTTCTATGGGGTAGAATAGTTTATTAAACTGCCATCCTGTTTTCCAATGTTTCATAGATGTGCTATAGTCTTTTAAACTGCCATGTGTTTGTGCCACTGCTCTGTTGATGTTGTCTTTGACCAATATTGGTAAACAGTATTTGAATTGTGAGGTTGCCAAAATTGACTGGAAATTATTGGAAATATATGTTATTTATGCTAATAATACTGTAGGAACAAAAACTGGCCCAAATTATATGATTTTAGCTGTTTTTATAATTTAAAAAAAAAATACAGATTGAAAACCAAAACACAAAGCTGAATCCAGATCCAAAACAAGGGGGTCTGTAAACATCTCTACTGCTAACTTATGTAGAGTGAAAACCAGTCAAATAACTGTTGAATCAATCTGTCTCTGCAAAGCAATATTTATCTGGAGAAAGTTGTGTGTTAAACACTGCAACTTAGCAATTGCATAATTTACCATTGAATAAATGTACGTGTCAAAAAATATATATTTTACTGCATTTTATTTTTTAAATGTTGTATTTAGATTTGTAGCCTATTAAGTATAAATAAGGTATACAGTGTAAATATAAAAGTAAGATTTTTAACATTGCAAAAATATTTCCTTATTTAGGTCCCCCTGGGGCACCAGGAACACCAGGTATAAGAGGTAGTAATGGACCTCCAGGAAAAGTAGGACCTAATGGAAGCTCAGGGGATAAAGGTAATGGAGTCAATCAAAGATGGTGAATTTATGAATCAACTTCATGGAATAGCTGTTTCAGTTTTCACTGTTATTTTCAGCATTTTGTGCCTACAGTATATTTTTATCTAACTCATTAGCATAATGAGGTTATAGATTGGTTGTTTGGACATTATATATGCCACCTTTATTTCTGGTAGGATATATTCAATATGTGTTTTAATTTTTATTAAATACTGATACATTTTTCTAAACATTGAGACAGCGCTTCATTGTTCTATATACTTTGTTTTTGTTGTATATCTGATAGGTAAGGTATAACCTATTTTGAAATTAAAGCAGCAGTCTAATTGAATTAAGAATAGGTTTGTGATCAATTTTAGCTGTCTCCAGCGCTAGATAGTGTGTTTCTTTGCTATTTCACTTTTCACTGTTATTTTCAGCATTTTGTGCCTACAGTATATTTTTATCTAACATACTCAGATGTCGGTTAAAGACTTCTTATGCTAGAATTATCTGTCAAATTAAGACAACAATTTATACATTAATACTTTTACTATGTTTACTAAATGTAATGTTTATCTCACTTTATCCAGGAACTCCAGGTCAAAAAGGGGACAAAGGTGCCAGTGGCAATATTGGAGCACCAGGTAAACACAGTATATTAAAATAATATTTATAGTAAACAAAATTATACTCTAAAGACAGCAATGGCATCACTGGGGGTATGCAGCAAGTATAACCCCTGTGAGTGCCTTTGGTGTACGGTCAAAAAGGAGGTGTGACCCCATATGCCTCACGACATACTCCCAGTTTCATCACTTTCATCACTTTGGGGACATGCCCAACACTTCCAGAGATGCTAAGCTGCCCCCAGATTCTCTCCCCGCAAAGCTAGCACCTCAGTGATTTGGAGCGGGGCCGTGCACACTAATGTCACAGTGAGGTGCCCGGCTCCCAATCATTGAGGAGGAGCTGGCATTTTGGAGTCACCCCCTTGGAGGGTGACATCCTGTGCACCTCCCAAGTGGCACCAGTGAAAGACATCAATTAATAAAGATGATGTCACCATGTACATTAGATAGTAGGTATGACTGTATGTTAGCAGTTTTCCTGCTACAGTAGTTTCATTATGGACACTATGATAGGATAATATCAGCTCTCCTCTTCTTTGCAAATGTATCTGACATTTTTATGTATCAATAGAAAATATTTTACTCCAGCTTTGAAAGGAACCACTATATGTAACCAGAATATTCAGACTTCCAAAACCTTTAAAATTCAGGGATTTTATTTCTTCAGATATGTGCTTGTGTTTTGAGGAGTATTCCCACGCATATACAGTAAGTAAAGTTGATAGACATTTGTTACTTTCAGTGAGATATATAAAAAAAATGTCAGCCCAATGTACAGTTTCAAGCAATATATTTTTATTTCGAAACTCTGTGTTAGTTATCCTGAGATTTTCAAGTACAGTAAGTTGCTCAGGTATAGACAATAAAAACAAAATGTAATATTCTGAAGTGACCATTTACTTTAACCTTACCCCACTGTCTTGCTGTTATATACTGTAACTTGGAAAATAAAGAAATACAGAGCTGACTTCAATGCCATGCACATAGCATAGGTGCAGACCTTCCAACATGACCTCTTCCATCAGTTACAAAATGCTCTGCTCTTAGACTTCCCACCTAATTTTTGAGTAGAGTCACCTGTGTTGAACTAGTTTATTGATGAGAAAGGTGTTTCAACTCGGGTGACAGCAATCATAAATTAAGAGTGATGTCAAGGAGCAGAGCATTTTGTGCCTGATGAAAGGGGTCATGTTGGAGGGTCTGTAGGTGATGTTTGCATAATCTCCCTGAAATATTTTTTCAAAGTAGGCAAGTTTGGAATTCCAGCAGGTCAGGTGTTAAATCACTTTCAAGAACTCTGCAGCTGATTTTGTAATCAAGGACACCATATAAGTTGGTTGAGCTAGATACAAGCTGCCAGATCATTTTACTAAAGCTGGCCACACACTAGACCAACTTACATCCAACCATCCAACTAGTTGATTGGTTGGAATTAAAACCTGGTAAGGGATGAAAGCAAATGACAATCAAGCAATTTGCTCCCAAATGCTGGAAAATGGACAAAAACTCTAGTTTGAACAAATTGTTTAGATCAAACATTTAACAAAATTGTCTGAACGTCCATCTTCATCTGTTTTCTGGCATTTAGGAGCAAATTGCTGATCATCAGTCACGCGCATACGTTACCAGATTTTCATTCCAACCAATCAACCAGTTGGCTGGTTGGATGTAAGTTGGTCTAGTGTGTGGCCAGCTTTAGTCTGTTTGGAGAGTGCATTGTTCTTGTTTATATTGTAATATCATATACATAAACATACAGTGGAATGCCGATTATTATCTGCATTTATGAAAATTGTTATTTATTCTAACACAATCTATGGGAACAAATTAAAATATCTGATGACATATTAGCCCATAAAAACTAAAATAATATCTTAAAATTACAAACACAACATGCACAAATTAATAGATTATCCAAACAAACTGATTCTCTGAATTACCCTTGGTTCTAAGTTGTAAAAATCAGCTTATTATTGAGGTACACAATGAGCAACCCATAGGTTACTAACTCCTGTCATATATCATCCATTAAAACAACTATTATCTTATATTTGGGGCAATGTTTGGGCTAGTGTAAATTATAAGGTAATTAAAGATCACCTCACAGTTCTATAACCACTTCATACAGATCACAAAACTTTGAGGTTACTTCTAAAACCCTTAATAACCCTTAATATCACATGTATGCATTACCTTAATGATACTACCACAACATAAATACTTTTTTATTGTAGCACCAGTACTGGGGGCTTGGTGGACTCTTACCTCTCATTGTGAAAATTATCTATTCATAACATTCAGTGTATAGTAAAGATGCATCGAGAGCAAATATGAGCAGACATCATCATCATCAACTTTTTCCCAGTCAAGCTCTTTCAGTGGTCTGTGGAAGAAATATATAATGATGATGCATCTGCATTTCTTCAAATTTAAAGAAATAAGGTGTCTCTCCTTTTAAAATCCATAATTAACTTTACGCAGCCTCGGCTGGATGCCCTTAAATCAGGGGAACAACGAGTGTGTGAGCCAACTGCAAAAGTGAAAATCTTCACAAAGCTACATAGGCTACACAATCACAGGGAACGTCACAGTGTGTGGTTCAAGACACAGGTTTCATAGAGATTCAAAGCGGCCACCTTCACTATGAGAGACAGAGCACAAAACAGTGACAGTGATTTATTTTTTTGTGTGCGCCCATGCCCATAAAAACTCCAACCCCACTCTGCCTAGACAAAGCGTGAAATATAATAGCCTGCAAGATTTCTGCAATTTACCAAGGAGATTTTAAACATCTGTTTTATCAAAGCTAAATTACTGAACTTGGCATTTAATGCAACTCACATGTTATTACATTTAGCCCAAAGTCTGCTTCTTATTATGATAGTGTGACCAACCCAGCATTTGTAACCAGTGGTTGTTCCACTACAAGCTCAGGCTGATTATACATTGTATTGTATTATTGTATTCTGTGTGTGTGTGTGTGTGTGTGTGTGTGTGTGTGCATGCATGTGCGCGTGGGGTATTTGGGGTAGAAAAGATGTTGGCATATGGTGCATTTCTTTATTTTCTCAGTCATGTGACATCTGATGGTAACAAAGTGATACTGCTTTTAGAATAAAATGATTGAGACTTGGAGGGTAGATTGACTAAAGCAGGGGTCTTCAAACTTGGCCCTCCAGCTGCTGTGGAACTACAGATCCCAGCATGCACTGCCACCTTTTTGATATAACAGCACACTAAATCTATGTGCAGTGCATGCTGGGATGTGTAGTTCCACAGCATCTGGAGGGCCGTTTGAAGACCCCTGGACTAAAGCATTGAAAAATGGAGGTGTTGCCCATAGCAGCCAATCAGATTAATACTATCATTTTCTAGGATGCAATAGGGAAATGATAGACAAGCTAGTTGCTATGGACAACATGACCACTTTTCATTTTTAAAAGATTTAGTAAATCTACACCTAAATATTTTAGGAAACACACATGATGAAATGTGATGTGTTTTCTTAAAGTACCATGGTACATTACATAAATGGTGGTATACTGAGGCAGGTGTCCCTTTAACACTTGCTATATCTAAAGTAAGTGGAGGGTTTAAAATTCCTTAAAATTACAGAATCATTGCTATATCAGTTTCGGTATGAAATACCGACAGAGGAGATCCAAGCTGTCAGAATCCCGATGCCTTGATCCCAACAGGGTTAACATACCAAAACATGGTGGTCGGTATGCCAACCCTCCCCCTCTCCCTACCCTAACCCTCCCCCTTTCCCTAGCTTAACCTTAATTCTCCCTCCCTGGTGCCTTAACCTAACCTCCCCCTTAGTGCCTAAACCTAACTCCCCCCCCCCGCACTATAAACCTAACCCTTCCCCCTTAGTGCCTAACCCAAACCCTCCCCCTAATGCCTACCCCTAATCCTAACCCTAACCCTCCCCCCCACCCCACTGCTTACCTTCGGCATCCCGGTGGTCGGGATGCTGGCGCTGTTATTCTGACCGGTATTGGTATTCTAATGCAGATATTGTAAGCATTGGAATCCCCTTTGCCAGGATGCCGAACGCATGCTGCTATATCTATAAAGGGTGCACACCTCACATCTGTACAGTAGAGTTACCTCTTTGGAGCCTGACTGTAGTGCTGCAGATATCACTGGGAAAATGGTGCAGGTGACATTTTTCCTGAGATTTATGCATGCACAGTAGACTCTACAGGGCCTACTAGCACCATGAGTCAGAGATTTTGGAGTCCCCACACCCATCTAACTATATATATAATTAATACAATTAACAATAATCACATTGGCCCCTGCAGGAAAAATAAAACACACATTAATATCCCCAGGCCCTGCTCCCCCTACAAAACACTGACCTGACCTGTTGATAGCAAAAGAGAAAAGAGAGAGGATATAATGCCCTCAGCAGCAGACATCACTGGCATCTGCAGTGGCTTCAACCTAAGTGTCTGCAAGGACTGGTGTGGTGGGTGACATGGTGATAGAGACTGTGGGGGCAGGTCTGGTGGGTGACCGGGTGAAAGAGTCTGCAGGGACAGGCATGGTGTTTGGCAGGGTGAATGAGTCTGCGGACCTAGGATGTGTTGTTTGGTAGGATGAGAGAGTCTGCAAGGACAAGTTTGGTGTTTGGTAGGGTGAGAGAGTCTGTGGAGAATGGTATGGCTGGAAATTTTTTGGGAATCCATTCTTGTGAAGTAAATTCTTTGGTTTTGGCAAAACCAAAATCAAAACAAGACGATGAATCAGAACCAAAACCAAATCATGGGGGTCTGTATCTCTAGTTATAACCCATTCCCGCTCCCCTCCACCCACCTGTATAGACTCCAGTTTCCACAGTTAAAGTATGGACCCCAGTTTCCAGAGTTGAAGTTGTCTTACCAACATATTTTCAGCTACAGTACCTAACTACATATTTTAGCCATTTGTTTGAACTTCTCATTAGCCCTAGCAGCATGTCTGCATATCATATATTCCAGAGCTGGTGGGAGTGGGAGTGCTTGGCAGAAAGGCATCAGCTATCCCATAGTATAGCATACAATATTAATAGACTTTGACATCAGAATGAACCATTTATACAGTTATTAAATAAATAATATTAAATATGTGATAATATGTGTGACCCTGAACCAAAAATAAAAACAAATGTGCTGATCTGAATGAGGATAATCTTGTAGAGACCAAAGGAAAGTATTTACAGATGCTCATTGAATGACCTCAAAGAAATGGAAACCAGGAAATCAGTGTACCAAGTATAACAGATATTTTTTTTATTACTAGATAAAAATACAGTAGTTCAAATCAAATGTAACTTATTTAAATATATATATATATATATATATCATATCTATATGTATATATATATATATATATATATCATAGATATATATATACAGTATATCATATATATATTTATATAAAATATAAAACACTTACCAAATCTGGCAGGGAAGAGTCAGGGACAGCACTCATATTAGTTAAAAAAAAAGATAAGTTTTATTGTGTCAAAACAACATTCTAGTGAAGCTGCAATGTCTACCCGGCGGCTATTTCAATCACCTCCTTGTGATTTTCCTCAGGGGACCCTGGCTATATAACAATTCATATATTCACATCAGGATGCTTCATCCTGCTGCCCTTTTCAGCTCAGTATGTGTTAAATATATTTCCCTGAGTACTGTTGCTTTGGATTGTCATATATAAATGTATATTGAACTGGTTAATACTTTATTTTTCAGGAGTACCAGGACAAAAGGGAGACAAAGGTCACAGTGCTGGAGAGCCAGGTGTGTACAGTAATAATTATAGAAATAATAGTAAAATAATCCTAAATCTCATATATGCATATACTTAAAGAGTTGAGTCTCCCATATCCAAATATTCCAAAATTCGGAATATTCCAAAATATGGAATATTTTTAGCATGACTGAGATAGTGAAATCTTTTCTTTCTGATGGTTCAATGTACACAAACTTTGTTACAGGCACAAAATTATTAAAAATATAGTATATAATGACCTTCAGGCTGTGTGTATAAGGTGTATATGAAACATAAATTAATTTCATGTACATACGCAAACTTTTTTTGATGCACAAAATTATAAAAAATTTGTATAAAATTACTTGCAGGCTGTGTGTATAAGGTGCATATAAACATAAAAGCATTCTCTGTTTAGATTTGGGTCCCATTCCCAAGATATTTCATTATGGTATGCAAATATTCCAAAATACGGAATATTCCGATATCCAAAATACCCATGGTCCCAAGCATTTTGGATATGGGAGACTCAACCTGTAATTTAAATAAGACCAGGCCCAATTTTAATTGCTGATAGGAATATATTTGTTCAAAACACGCATTGTTAATTTCACCCAGAAAACTTAAATATTCACTCATGTAAAATGAGACCACTAAAGTGTATATAATTGTACATGTGTATGTTCTAATCCATAAAATTAGAGGCCACTGTGCATATATAGCTGCTTTCCAACCGACAAGTTTTGCTCTTTGTCAGTGAATGTAATTGCATGATTCCTGATGCTTATGGATGCACTTAGAGCACTGTTGTGATTGCCTTATTGTAAAGCAACTTTCCGGTTCTATTTACACTCATATAATAGAACATGCAAATTTGTCTGGTACAATTCTCTATTTGGCAGTTCTTATCAATTTGATTTTTTTCTATAGATCTTGAAACAAGATAATTAACTATGCAAGATGTTTTTCTGTTCTTTAAAATTTACTTTCATCTTTGACTCAAAGAGGAAAATTCAATTAGCTATGAGGTTCCATCAGAATCTCACACACTAATCTAATGCTGGTTATTAAGGAGGGAAGTCTTGCTCGGTTCAGTTTGCACTCTATTTATTTATTTTATATTAAAAATTATAACATACACTACATCAAAAATGTATGCATATTTAAAAAAAAAAATGTTTAAAGCATTTGTAATACTGTAAATTGACAGAATAATTTAAGGTGCATAGTTAATTGTTACAATGTTGTTACCCTATGTATGCATAGATAATCATAGTTGAAATTAAACAAAAGCTAGACTAATTTAGGGATGTCTTAATTTTTTCAGCAGTACTTGCAAATATACAACAAAAACTAGCATCTGTTGAACAGCAATTACGTAATTTACAGTCTAACATGGCTGTACAGAAAAAAGGTTTGTATGATCCTCATGAAAGTACTTGAATGGTATTGGTAAGCTAATTTCTTTATTTTAATTGAAATTCATTTAAAAGTAGTAGGTCTGTAATAATTGCACTGAGTTCTATATAACACAAGAATTCACAGTATAAACAAAACTGCTGCTTATATGACACAAAATGATGGTACACAAACTTATAGCTATAAGTGCAAAATTTGACAAGCCTCTTGTAATTTCACATGCCTCTATACAAAGCTTGTCGAATAACAAGGATCAGAAAAAGTATGAAAAGCTTCAATATTGAAACATAGAATAAAATCTGAATAAAACCAACAATGCCTTTCTCTTGAGCATAAGCATGTAAATACAGACAACACACAATAGAGTAATATTAAAAACACAGTTCCACCTCTGTGGGTCACTACAGAAATAAGTGCGCAGAATCAGTTTTCCCAGAACAGAAGCCAGAAATTCACACTGATATCACACCCAACACCCTTAAATAAATAATATGCTTACTAGACTTTAGGATAGATATCACCGGTCTTGTCATCAGAGGATTCACCACCAGATTGACATTTCCCAAATTATCATTCCACAATGTTCACAGTTCCATTTATAAATTATATATATATATATATATATATATATATATATATATATATATATATATATAGTATATGACTGCACCTGGCATAATTCCTCTATAAACAATGGTAACTATTTTGTCAAAAGATATGTGCACATAGCAGATGATGGGCCAAATGTAATAGGGTGAGAGTTTAGAAAATGTGAGAGTTTAGCAGTAAACTCTCACATTGGTTGAGTTTTATCTTCAAAATGGGAAAACATCTGAATGAGATTTTAAATCGTGAGAGTTTTTTAAGTCTAAAAAAACATGCAAGTTCGCTCTGTTACTTTGTTTTTGGACTCTATTACATTGGCAAAGTTTAAAAAGTGTCAGAAACTCTCACTTTTCTAAACTCTCACCCTATTACATTTGGCCCGATAAATCTGTTGGGCTTTTGTCTCCAGTGACGTTGGTATATACTGGCTCTGGTTAGTGAAAAGGACAATATTGGTCTCCTTCCCATCCTATAATGTGTTTTGGTCTGTACCAGTTTTAAAAGTCAGTGGTTTTTCTTCGCAAGTCCCAAATTTAGAACATTTTAGTTTCTTTTGGCCTAGTCGATTATTCCATCATTCACCTTACTAGTGTTCCTCCGGTCTAGAGTTCACAGTACTGGATCTACTGTATCATGCATTCGAATTACCAGAAGTTAATTTTATATTGTGTTCCAAATAGATAAATGCAGTAAATACAATATACCATCCATTTCATTGTATCAATTTGATAATATTGTTATTTTACATCCTAAAAATATCATTAAAAGCTAAAGGAAAACATAAAAAAAAATATTAAAAACCCTGAAAAGGTAGACCCATTTTAACTGAAATATTCAGACCATTAGGAGAGGAGTCAATGTATTTCATAAATGTGCACACATATCAGCCTTCCCTAATCTACTTTATAAATGATTCCTCAAATGGGGATTAAATTCTTTGTATTTCTCAGAAATTCTTAAGGTGTACACACGTTCAGATCAGACAATGATAAAGATATCATTGTCTGATCATCCTGCATGTGCTGGATGATCGTTATCAATCATCCAGCACAGCATTAACCCCCAAACTACTATAATAACCCGCGATCAACGATCACGGGTCACTATAGTAACCTGGTTAACCTGGTCGATATTGACCAAGTTGATCAGCATGCACGGGCGATGGTCATTATTGACCATTTGTGCCCGTGCATCGATGGTCGTTTGGTTGTTGGAATGGGCCAAAAACTGGATGATTTGAAAGATAACGATATGAATGATATTGTTATTGTTCAAATTGTCAAGTTAATCGTACTGTGTGTATGGGCCATTAGTATTACTTTCAGAGCATTGATGTACAGTACAGTATCTTTTTAAAATCGTCAGGAATAGAATGAGCACAGACCCTTCTGTATATTATTGATGTGTTCTATCAATAATTTAAAAAATTGAATTGTTCACAACTTCATGTATCTTTTTTTGGGTGGGTGTGCGACTCCTTGCCCTAATAAGTAATATGTATCAAAAGAAATGAATTGCTGTAGTGAAAGCAAATCTTTTTGGGACAGCAAACAGGTTCATGAATAGTAAAGTAAATTTAATACATACAGTTACCTTTGTAGATAATGCATTAAGACATTTCTTCCCATTAATCAACACAGTGAAATAAAACCAAAACATCAATGTTTGGGATTGTGCAAAATAGAAAAATATAAGTTTAAAAATGCAGTGGGCATATAATATACTTAGTTATATAATGTGTTGGGAATTTATATATTTAATTACAAATTATCACAGTACATAAAGCTGGCACTATGGGCCTGATTCAGACCCGGTCGCAAGCGCTTAGCGATCGCAACTGGGTCGATGGTGGCCCAGAGCGCATGCGCATGACAGAGCCAGTCCGTCGTGCGCATGCGCGAGACCCGGATAGCGATGGGCAATCCGTCGCTCCAGGTCTCGTACCAAAGGGGACGTGCTGTCGATGTTGAGTGACAGCACACCCCCTTTGGTAGGCAGGCCGGGGGAGTGGCTGCCAAAATGGAGGCATTCCCATGTGAACGCCTCCATTTGGGGCCGACCCCACTGACATCACGAGTGATGTCAGTGGGAGAGATTTCGGCTCTGTTAGAGCCGAAATCTCTCTGGGGCTAGCGGCAACGAGACCCTACCACAAGGGTCTCATCGCAAGCCCAATGGTTGCGATGGTGTTGACCATCGCGACCATCTTCCTGGCCACTCGCTATAGCTTTGGGTGGTCACCCACAGCTATGTGAGCGGCCAGGAGGCCGTTCTAAAATAAAAAAAGTCCTGCCCTGATTCAGAGCGTGTGCTCTGTCAGAGCGACCGGCTCTGAATCATGGCCTATATCTGCTGTGTGGCTAAAAGTACATGGGCAAATTAAATATTTAACATAATTATCTGGTAAATACAGTTCCTCATTTTAACCAATCCATAGTTAATTTGCCATTATATTGCAAAACAAATGGTACATTGTCTCAAACTATATTTATGTAGTTGGTTGTGTTTTCTTCCATGGTGTGTTAATTATCACAGCTATCACATTGTGTTGAGATTATATCTATATATCAATTAGTATTTCTCACTGCATTTTACTTATTTATCAGACAACAAAGTCATTTTATCAAAGATCTGTGACTAGTTGCAGCTGTTAAATGTAAAACTTGATGTTTACCTCTTTGTGTATTCAATAATCAAGAGAAGAGTGTATCTTGGTAACAATATTATGCTGTATTGTATTATACTGTAATTAGAGATGAGCAGTTTGGATTCTGTGAAAACTGAAAACACCCAAACTTAGGGTTTCTAAGTGGAATAGAGTTCTGCTTTAGGTCTTCCCGCCAGGTTCAGTTTTCAAATTGAGGCAACACATTATCTTTCTGTAAATGTCGGATATTGTGGTTTTGGATTGCATATAAGAGCCCCTCCCTCGAGATCAGGTGCCATTTCACACAGGATAATGCATGGAAATGGTGTGGATTGTATTTGCACTGCAATACCATTATACTAATCACCATTAGAGAGAATTGCAAGAAACATTCCATTTGTCATGCCACCAACTGAAGCAAGAGGTAGTAACCAGCTGAAATTCCACCCTTTATATGCTTCAACAACTGGAGAAACAGTAACAAGTCAGTAACAAGTACACATCAAGTTATGAGATCTGGAGAGAGGGGACAAGTTACCACCTTATTGCATCACACTGGAGAATACTCTCTGTTTTATGCACGCTACAGAAATCATTTTGAAATTGTAACCTGTGAAGTGAGTTCAGACACTGCCAGCCTGAGTCAGGTCATAATCTTAATTAAATTACTGGAAAAGCAGCTAAAGAAGCTTAAGAAGGGCATGAAACTAAGTGGTTCTGTAAGAATGTTGGACTTGTAGATCAGGTTTTTGATTTGCTTCACCTGGACCAAAGGGTTTGCTACATTTTGCAATTGGATCACTACATTTTGTCAACCAGGCATGATCCTAGGTTTAAGTTGTACACTATGTCTTTTTTTTCCAAGCAACAAAGATTTTAAGAGATGTAGAGAGCTCCTTGCAAGTAAGTTGTCACCTGAAGTGGCACATGACACTTTTCCTGCTTCAGTTTATCCTGCAAATGCTGCTGCCAGGGCAATCTGACCTTTTCCAAGAGACCCACTGGTGATGATGATATGTCAACTCAATGCACCAGAGTGAAACATTTTGATATTGGTAAGGCTTAAAAGAGTTGCCCCCTCAATTATTGAAGCTTCTACCATGACTCAGTCTGATATAGTAAGCATCAATAGAATGTTGGAGGATCACCTTAGTTATATTGTGCAAATTAGCATCTCATACAGTCACTTTGAATACTGGGAGAAAAAAAACAATTTGGAGTCCCTTGTACAAAATAGTTATGGTGTAATTAAAGTGCTGACCCTCCAGTGTGTAATTGGAAAGAGTATTTAGCACAGTTGGGAACTTGTGAGTGATCAGCGTAGAAGGCTACTCCAATAATGTGAAAAAAATGAATGTTTTAACTACAAATTCCATGAGGAATACCTTTTCCACCAATTACAGAGACTATATTGTGTGATGATGAGGATGATGAGATCTTCAACTTTGAGGATTATTAACACTGTTATCCTTAAGCCCATTGTTAGCCTGGTTTAAACAAATAACCAAAATTATTTTCTTTTGGGGACCCAAACACAAACCACATATGTCAACCACAAAAGTAGTAGTCCACACTGCTGTAGTGATTGGCTTGTTAAACTGTGGATGTCCTTTTTAATACACAACATAAGGGTGGGTGAGTGTTTTGTCCTTGCAAAATTCTATTAATACAACAAAATGTTTTACTACATGAAGATAAGGTTATAAGTCTCCATGCAACAGAATGAATATATGTAAACTATTATGGAAAATGAAGAAGTTGATTATCTCAAACTGAACTTAAAGAAATAGTAATAGGCAACCTCTGTTAATGAGACTCTCTTATTTTACCCCCTAATTGACTTTGACGAGTACAGATTATCTGATTTGCTCATTTCTGCATTTCCTACCTCAGTAGATGTTGATGAATCAGCTCCATCTTCTAAACTGTCTTCTGGTGGTCACGGCAGCAGCAACATACATCTCATTCTGGACAGCCACTTGTTGTCACAGGCATTGATGTTCTGTATCTTGAAAGACCATCTATCACATCTAATCCAGGTGTATCTAATCTCCTGGACTGGCCTTAAGCCTGTGGTTGTAGAATTTTGTGATTAATTTACAATATTAATTATCAATTTCTACTTTCTACAATTAGCAACTTCTATTGGCCTAAAGTCAGTGATTTACTAGTTGTAGAAGTGTGAAGCCTTTTGATTATGCTTCTAAGGGAAACACACTGATAGAGGTATACCTGCTATACTCCAAATGGTGGTTATCATGGAACCCTGATGTGTTTAAAACGGTAAGCACAAATGAAGAAGGTACATCTGAGTACACAAATTGTGGAATTTTGTGACACAAAGAACAGTACACTGATGCATTAGCACTGTTTGTACAGTGCATAGCATACAATAAGGTACATGGTGGTGTTGGTACTGGTTGAGCAGTGTGTAGCATGCAACTAGTGAGCTGATTCAGACCTGCTTGCTAGGATGCATCACTTGTAGCTGGCTGATTTTTGCAATCTGCGCATGCATATGCGCTTGCGTGAACCCTGCGAAAGATCGACAAGCATTTGCTCACCCAGCATAGACAGCCCAGCTGAATGAGTGACAGGAGAGGCTGTTTGTGGGTGGTAACAGGGGCAGGCCACTGTAAACAGGGGAGTGGAGCCAACTTATTCTGCTAGACTGATAGGGCGCTGGCATAGGTCACCAACAGCAGAAAGCTGTTGATACTCCATACCAATTAGGAAAGGTTGATAATGGCAGAAAAAAGGAGGCCTAAATGCTTGTGGTACCTGAGTTGCTTCTCAGCAGCATGTAATATGAAGAGCCTCCATAAAAAAGGGTAGTATGGCCACATTGTTGGAGGGGGCCCTGATAAGGGTGGGGGATGCTGCCATTTGCTGAGATATAGGGGGAACATTATTTGCAAATTCAGCTAATCTCACTACAGCTGAAAAGCCTGCAGACACATTAGGCTGTTGGATGTCTGCATAAACATGTGCTGCTGCCTGCAGAGGGGGGCAAGAACCAGCCCCTGCAACAAAACTACAGTAGCTGAAAGTTGATACATCACTATACCCTGCAGTTCACTTTGTGTTTGAAGAGGGGACAACAGGAAACACTTATTCACTAACCCAGCTGACACTGCTGCCACCTCCCTGTTCCTCTCAGCCTTAGCTGGTCACTCACTTTTCCCCGTGGTCTAAGCATCTGCTGTATGGATAAAATGAAGAGTTTGGGGTACACTCCCAAACTAATGCACCTGCTGCAGGCACCAGGGCCTGGGGCAAATTATCCCCCTCAGGTATCTACATTTTGAATTCTGCAATTAAAAGGAGACAAAGAAAATAATTTACAAAACAGTCACAGGGCGGTAAAGAGAGAGGTAGAGAGAAGAAAAAGAAAATGGATAATATGTAGTAAATTACATTGCACCACATAACACAGAGTTCATTATTTCCTGACAAGTCGAAAACTCCAAGAGTTAGAATCACCTCCTATTCTCCTACACCCTAATCATACAAACACTGCCACCAGCTTCCCCACTGGCTGATGCAACTACCATAACTGCGCAGCAACCAAACTTTAACCCCAACACTGCCAAATATCCTAGGAAAATTTGTTCTAATTTCCCTCCTGCTTTTGGCTCTCACTCATATTTACTCTGAGTTGGCAAACATACTTCTAAATAGTTCACATCTTGGCACAAACAGTCCTGTCTGGGGTTTCTATACATTTAATGTGTAAAACACTGATGATGAACCAATGTTAAATTGTGTTCTAAAATCTGTATTTACAGCAAATTCCTGTTGATTTTACCTTTAGTATATCAGCGGATCACAAAACCATCTAAAAACCCCAAATCAACTCTTTGATAATTTACTACCAGGACTGAATCTGGACTCCCTGTTTGTGAGATTTCCCTTTGAAATCAGCAGATGATTCCACTAAAATCACAGCTCTAAAACTGACAGTTTTAACTTGGCATCATTGTGGTGAAAAGTTGTTACACGGACATTAAGGTGGGTCATTATGACCCGGGTATATTTTAAGCCTGATTTTGACATTTTAAGGATGATTTTAGAAGATTATTGGAATAATGAACTATTGAAAGAGGTATTTTGATAAAATAAAGTCATAGAGAATAGAGAAGGAACTTTGTATTTCTATGTAGTCTTCAGAAAAAAAATGTACTACTTCTGTGCTATTGCTAATTTCTTAAAAAAAAAAAAATTTTCATCTAAAATTAAACTTTTTCGTTAAGTATGAGATCTTTGAAAATTAAAAGAATACAAAAACAAAAAAAAATATTTTACGACAACATTGAGGTTGGGTCATAATAAGCATTTTGGAGTTTGCATCCATCTACAGTAGTTCTCTGCACTGATGCCGGGTGACTGGATGGTAGCAGGAAAAGGGGTCTTAACTCCAGCTACTAAGAGGTTTGGCAACGTTGCATACAGTAACTAATTAAAAAGATACACATAATTTAAAACGCCCAGGTCATTACCACCCAACCTCAATAATGCCGGGTTAACTTTGACAATTATCTCAGTGGCATATGATATAGTGGTAAATGTAATAGGATCTAAGGTATTTTGCAAGATTGTGCTCGCCAAGTCTTGCTTCGAATGTGTGTTGTGAATTGGTTAAAAAACTTGCAGCATGTAATAGCATGCTAAAAGAATGAGAGTTTTTACTGCACTCTCCATTGGTTTGTGTGTAGTGAGGAATAATTTTTCAGTATAGTGCTGCCGGCAAGAAGTTGTGTCTCTTTACAAAGACACAGGGATTTGCTATGAAGAAAGGTTGTAATTTTGCTGGCGCAAATATATAGATAATGTCTTTCTATATGGATGCAAAATAAATATGACACTAGTGGGCTAACTATTAGGTGTGCTAGAGGAGTTGAGAGGAATAAGTAGGGTATATAGATTGTGTTTTTATTCTGGTAAAACAAACATATGATGAATGAATTAAAAGAAGAATGTTACTCTGTATATTGTGCTTTAAGACACTTGTAAATTTGTGCATTAAAACTTTAAATAGCATGAATATATCACATATCTATTTACATAAAAAAGTCTGCATGTCATAAAGTAGTAAAAGAAAAACAAGTTAAAAAGTGCTCATCTGTTTGTAAAAAAAGTTCACTTTTTCCTTTAATGCGGGGTATTGTGCTTTCATAACTGTCCTAAAAAAATCTCTTGCCGTCAATGTTATGGCAATAATGCAGTTTGTAAGGATATTTTAGGGTGTGAGCCTGTGCTGAATTGTGTTGTCATTGTGCTTTTGTTTGTCTTGGCTCTTATATATATTTTGAAAAACATTTTTGCCCTTGTCTAATATCTGCCTGTTTTGTTGTCCTGTGTTGTTTGTGAGTGTGAGCTGTGTAAGTGGTGTGTGCTAGTAAGTGTTAGTACTAGGGATGTGCGCCGGACCATTTTTGCCGGATTTGGATTTGGATTTGGTTCTAATTCGTCGTCCGGCTTTGGATTTGGATTTGGATTTGCCAAACTGCGGTGACTGGCTTTGGATTTGGATTTGGATTTTTTTACAAAAATTGACAAAAAAAGCTAAAATCACATAAATTGGTTTTTATTTTCTTCCTAGAGTATTATTAACCTCAATAACATTAATTTCCAGTCAATTTAGACCATATAACAGCTCATAATATTGTTTTCAACATCATTGGCCAAAGGTTGCAGTGAGCTGACTGGTTCCTAAGCGACAGAGCAGCGGCACAACGACACAGACACCACAGTATAAAGTACATCTATGACACATTGCCACACAGCAGTGGCAGAAATGAAAAGTAGTGCACCCACCCAGTGGGGTACGGCCAGCAGAGTCACAGTACTTGTTTACATAGTGGGCTACGGCCCAAGGAGTCACAGTGCACAATCTTATTCACATTACACCGCACGTAGGGCCTGATTCACATTACACCATAAAGTAGTGTCTCTTATTTATGTTACGACACACAGTAGTGCCCCTTTTACACAATGCCCACAGTAGTGACCCTTTTACACAATGCCCACAGTAGTGCCCCTTTTACACAATGCCCACAGTAGCGGTGTTCTTTACACAATGCCCCCAGCAGTGGTGCCCCCTATGCAGTCCCCTTAGTAGTAGGGTCCCCTATGCAGTGCCCCCAGTAGAATGCCCCCCAGTAGTATGCCCCCCATTAGCAGGCCCCCCAGTAGTATGCCCACCATTAGCATGCCACCCAGTAGTATTCCCCCCTTTAGCAGGCCCCCACAGTAGTATGCCCCCCATTAGCAGCCCCCCCAGTAGTATGGCCCCCCAGTAGTATGGCCCCCCCAGTAGTATGGCCCCCCAGTAGTATGCCCCCCCCAGTAGTAGGCTGCCCCCAGTAGCAGGCCCCCCTCAGTAGTAGGCTGCCCCAGTAGTAGGCCCCCTGTAGTATGGCCCCCCCAGTAGTAGTAAGCCCCCCCAGTAGTATGCCCCCCCAGTAGTATGGCCCCCCAGTAGCAGGCCCCTCAGTAGTACGGCCCCCCCAGTAGCTGACCCCCCCAGTAGCAAACCCCCCACAGTAGTATAGCCCCCCCCAGTAGCAGGCCCCTCAGTAGTATGGACGCCCAGTAGCAGACCCCCCCCAGTAGCAGACCCCCCCCAGTAGTATAGCCCCCCCAGTAGCAGGCCCCTCAATAGTATGGACCCCCAGTAGCAGACCCCCCCAGTAGTATAGCCCCCCCCAGTAGCAGACCCCCCCCAGTAGCAGGCCCCCCCAGTAGCAGACCCCCCCAGTAGCGCCCCCGGACCTTTGACAAGTAAAAAAAAAAAAAACTTACCTGATTCCCAGCTCCCGCGCCGTCCGCTCTGCTGTCACACGCTGCGGAGGGAGCCGGAAGACGGAGCTCATGTGTGAGCTCCAGCCAGCTCCCTCCGTACAGCAGCCAATGAGAGTCTGTGTGACTCTCATTGGCTGCTGTGACAAACACACAGCTGCCGCTGGCGGCTGTGTGTTTGTGTCTGTGTAGGGCAGAGCGCTATCACAGCGCTCTGCCCTACACAATAGGAGCCCTGATGTCGGATTCTCTAGTGAGAATCCGACATCAGGCGGCCGCCGTTCGGCCCCGAACGGGGATCCGAGTCAGGCGGTGAACACCCGAACAGGGTTCGGGTGGACTCGGATCCCCAATGTTCGGAGCAGTTCGGATTCCACAGAATCCGAACCGCTCATCTCTAGTTAGTACTGTCTTTATTTTATAAAATGGATGTAGGGGGCCCCCTAAGTTAGTGGAGGAGGGTAGAGAGGAGGAGGTAGAGGAAGGGCCTGCAGTGTGTGTCCCAGGCAAGACCAGAAAGTGCACACATTTTTTCTATGAGGAAAACTGTGTTACTAGTGCATGCATTTGTGCCAGTGCATGAGAGGATGCTAGGGGATGATGGTACACTGCACATCCCTGCCCCACAAGGCGGCTTTATGGCAGTGAATGCCGTTAGGCTGTTTGGAGAACTGTAAAAATTGCTTCTCAGGTCTGAAGAGGGTTTTAAAAAACAAATTGACCGAGGAGCTACACGAAGCCTGTAAAACAGGGAGTGGCCTAGCAGTTCAGCCAAAAAATCTGCGCCACTTCCTGATCTGAGAGCGAGCCCTGGCCCATCTACAATTTATAGGTTCATCTGGCACATACCCTAATGCTATGCTGTAATCTGGTGATGCTCCTGCGCCCTCCTCCTGTGCTGATCCTCAATAGTGATGAGGACAGACATGTACATCTCATAGGAGTTCTGAAAATTTGCCATTGCTACATCCAGATGACAATTAATAAAGTTTTTTTTCACAGCTTTCTAAATATAAATAGTTGTAGTAGATAGATGGAGTGGGTGTTGTCTAACAAAACTACAGTCTTTTCTAATTCAATTTAAAGTGTATTTTTTAAGAAGTGTGTGTTTTTGAGACACAGCGTATATTACTTTTCTAACTGTCTGTGGTGGTATCCCCATCATCTGCACCCCAAAATAATTGCTGCAAAGGAGACCATTTCTATTCCTGGTTTGTAAAAAAAAGTTAGCCTTATAAATATAATATTTTTGCTGGTGTCAATGCTGTGCATGGTAAAGGTAACAGTCCCTCCTCTCCCTATCTCATTGTACATTCACTTGGCTTAATGGACATTAAATTCAACAACAGTAATTTTACTCCTGTCCTGGTGTAAAAAATAAAACCAATCATGGATCAGTCAGTAGAACAGCAGAAGCAACCCGGTACTAGTGCTGCCAGCCATAGTAATTCTTCAAAACTACTATAGGAGGTCAAGGGGAAAAAAGTGTAGAGGGAACCTCAAATCTATCACAACCATAAGGAAAACATCACCTCTATCTATGAAGAGAAAATATTGTACCGAAAAACATAGAGACATAATTTGCCAACATGCCATACACGACACGCAGTGGCATGGAAAGGCTCAGACCATGGCCCGTCTTTGTGAGTGATGGTCCTGCTACTGCTGTTTCATGCACTATAATGCCTATTGCATTAGCCTGGGCAAAACACAGTCAGACATAGATGTCTAGATGTGTCACCTTTAAAAGAGGCAAATCAGGGCACAAAAATAACACTAAGGGGAGAACTCAATTAGCCTTGATAAATTATCGGGGGAGAAAAAGGGAGGTTGGGCTTTATTGTGCAAAGCTATTCAATTAGATTAATTTTTTCTCCTGATGCTTGTGTTAGCGCCTGCTAAATGAATGGGTTAACATGCGTTAACGCAGGTTATTGGGCGTTAACACCCAAAAACAGCACACTTATCTGGGATTTCATTTTGGGTCACAGTAGACCAAAAAGAAATCCCCGTTAAGTGGAGCTACTTGAAGCCCTCAGCGATCAATTAGCCTGATGTAAACCATGGCTAATTGAATCTCCCGCTACAGCTGAAAAATAAACAGTATTTTTATTGAGTATTCGTCATCTGGGGAAAGGCCCCAAGGGTAACAAGTATAAACAAAGTGTTACTAGGGGCTGATTAGTATTCAGTATAATCAGAGTTTGTCCCATGTAGCCCATATATAGCAATGTATCCTTTCTCCTTCTCCTTTTATTTCTAAGACAGAAATTTCCAAACAGGTGGAAGTAGCTTTTAAGGTAGAAAGCATGGAACAGGTTAACATAAAGAGGGAGTCATCATTACCATAATCACTCTCCTTCATTAACTTTGGTTGGTTCCTATTATTCCAGGCAGGTCGACTCAGTGGCTCCTACACAACATGGACTACCTAGCAAACAAAGGGGCATACCGGGTACATGATGATAATGGGGATGCAGGGGTTTATATACTTATATTTATGAGTTTTTGGTAACCATGATGCAAGGGCTGACAGTAACACATTCAGGATGCCCATCATCTGTTTTACATAATTAATAACATGACTTAATTATTTTAATTAATGTGTACTGTTTTATAGTATGTTAATAGCAATGTTCTGTCTATTTATTTCAGCCTTGCTGTTTTATAGAGGAGACAGCTCTGGAGATAAAATATATGTTACAAATGGTAAGATGGTTACATATGATGAGTCAAGTGAAATATGTTCACTCGCTGGTGTTAAGATGGCTACACCACGGAATGCTGGGGAGAACAAAGCAATTCACAATATTGCCCAGCAACACAACACACCACTGTACCTGGGAATTACGGATATTAAAACAGAAGGAATTTTTAGGTATCAAAATGGAGAAGTAATTACATATTCAAACTGGAATACTGGGGAACCTAATGAGCAGGGAGAAGAGGATTGTGTGGAAATGCATATTACTGGAAAGTGGAATGACAAAAATTGTCAGGAGAAGCGATTGAACATATGTGAATTTTCATAACAACCAAAACAATAAAGTCTGTTTATAATTTCATTTATCTAAACTCTTTACTGTTATTAGTGTTATGTAGTTATATTTTCATTAATTTGCACTTATAGCTGTACCAAAAGCTGTATTCATGTTGGTTATATATAACAAAGAAAACACCAACAAATTTTGTACTTTGTTGAGATAAGGACCCTAGAACACAATTTATATTGAACTTGCTATTTTTCTCCAGAATGCAAGGGGATCACATAAATGACTTCTGTTGTTTATTTACATTTTAAAATTGTACACTTTAGAAATGTTCATATGTATTTCATATACTATAGTTTAGCCACATGAAAATCAGACTTTTTGCATATCACATACTACCTTTAGCAACTGGAACCACATAGAAGTAATAAAAAGTTATTAATGCATAAAAACTTAATGGCTTCTGAAAATAACATATATTATTAATGTGAATAACTAATTTATTATTTCATTTCATGGCTATTTGGTCATTTGCATTAGCAATCCTCCAATTTTGTTTAGTAAGGAACACTTTTTTAAGGTCTAGATAATTCCTAATAGCAACACATGCCCTACTGGAACTAACTTTTGACTTCATTCAAATAGATCTTAAGCTAGGTACACACTAGATGACAAATGATGCAACGTTTTCAATGATTTCCCTTGAACTCCCAGGCAAACAATCTAGTGCATATACACTATGCCATGTTGCAAACGACCAAACGATATATCACGCATCAATAACGACTTCCAAATCATTAGATCATTAATGATATACTGTATTGTATGCTTTCCAAAACATCTGACGACTATTTCTGCAAAATGTAAATAATGGGCTGTACTACCTAAAGGTGTGACCAGTGATGTATGAGTGTGGCCAGTGCCATGTGGGTATGTACACCTTTACTCTATCAGCTCCAGCGTCTCCCTAATATGTAAAAGTATTCATTTTGCATTGTCATTAACCTCCGTTTGGCCAGCTGTTGGCTGACCATAGTTATGCTGTCATGATGATGGGTCTACTTTTACGTGGAGGCCTGGAGCTGTAGCTCCATCCACCTCATTGTTAATCTGGCCCTGTTTTTGATGGATACTTTTCACTATCGAGTGAGGGCATCATATGCTGTGGCTGCGGTGTTAGCCAATAGGGAGAGAACCCAGAACAGGAGAAGCCTGAGATCATGCTGGACAAAGGAGTGGTAGCTGCAGAGGGAGTGTCTCTCACAGGTCACTGCTTATGGAGATTCGGGAGAACAAACCGGATGATTACTGCAACTTCCTGTGCATGGATGACGGCACCTTCCATTAGTTGCTGCATCTGGTGACTCCCTACATCTGTACCAAGTTGAGGAGGTCCATTTCTGCTGAGGAGAGGCTGATTGCTACCCTGAGGTACTTGGCTACCGGAAGATCCCTTGTTAACCTGGAGTTTGGCTCCTTGTTATACTGGAGTTTATCTCCCCTCAAGCTTTGAGGCCTCATCATCCAAGAGACTTGCAAATCTATCATTACTGTCCTGAAGCAGCAGCACTTTAAGGTAAGATAAGACAATTCACTTTATTTCTTGTGCAAGAAAAAAAAATGTTTTTTTTTTAGAAAAGTACAAACCATGCACCTTAAAACACGGCTGCATTTTTTTCTTCTTTTATAAAAGTAGAAAATGACACTAGATAAAAAAGATAAAATATTACATAAAAAGCGGCTCCGTATTGGATAGCTAGATAAATTGGTTAACAATGTACGAGATCTAAAATCTTATAAAATAAAAAATAAGTTAAAGAATATATGGAATGATTACAATGTGATAGTGGTGGTGTGTTGATGCGGTGTGTTGGAATGGTGATTCTATGGATATGTGAAAAAGCACTTTATGGTAAAAATTATTAAAAACATATATTCAGATTGTTCATATATTTATATAAAAAGCTGGCAACACTTTATTTCCAAGATGAGTGTTCACAGTGATTTGCTTTAGCAATGCTTATAGCTCTTTATATAACATTTGTGGAGAGTCCTTAGGTTTGGTACAGCAGCATATACGGCAGGTAAGTCACACAATGGAACCAAAAATGGAGGTACTGAATATACCTATCTGTCCCTCTCTTACCTCCTAGGCATCCAGAATGCAGTGGCAGATTTTCTCCCTTGCTGCTGCTGGGACAGTGCACTGTGAGACCCGCTATTGATCAAGGCAGCGGGACAGTTAAGTGATGTGACCAGCTGGTGTACAGACTGCGGCTCTCGTTCTTACTGAAGATTAGTCAGTATGATCTTCAGCTCTCTCCAAGCTGCACTGTGGTGACTTTTGCTGTATTAGCTAATTCTTAGATGGCATTATTCTTTTTTGCTTGTTGAATTAGGCTTTCGTCTTCACTCTCCAAAGACACTCCTTCTCTCTGTAAAGGTCTATAAACTCCAGAATTCATGGTCTTTGTCAATAGCCATATCTACCAAAAAAACACAAATAATTAGTGTATACAGGAACTTATTGAAAAAAGAATGTAAAACAATTAAACACAGACTACTAATCACTGTCTGGCTACCACCAATAAGGGGGTGGCCAGATTTTTGGACACTTGGCATGGCCCCCAATAAATGGGGGCCTTTAAACATATTTTTGTCTATAAATATTTCAAATATTTCCAAAAATTTGTATATATTTCAACTGGTTTCAATGCTGGTTGTGTGAGGTTCTGAATTTGTTGTGGACTCGGGGTGGTGATAGGAGCAGACACAGAAGCAGACGTAAATGAAAAAGTGGAGTTTTTAATAAGTGACTTAGAAGACATGGGAATAGCAAATAAAAAGTCCTGGTATAGCACTAAAGTGCACTTGATAACTGTAGTGGGGTTAATGGGAAATGTCCAGATAGTGACAGGCAGGAACAGTCCAGTAAATAAATATGGTGAGCTGTGACAGAGTTAAGATATGATGAGCTGTAACTGAATGCAGGAATGATGAGCTGTAACAAATGCAGGCTGTGGTAATAAAGTCCAGCTGGGAGTGAAGGGAGGCAAGGTGCAGGGAACAGCAGGTTCAGGTACTCAGGCAGGTAAAGGTATGTGGAGGGTGAAGGGTAAATCCAGCAGGTTGGAGCAGGCAAGGTTCAGGCTTAGTAGCGTAACAGACAGGCAGACAGGTAAGGCACAGGTACTCTCAACCGCAGCTGAGAAACATGTTGCATTGGCAAAGGAAGGAAGGCTCTGGACCTTCCTAAATACTCAGTGCCACGCTGCGACTGGCTGGAATGAGCACATGACCTACCAGGATTGGACAGCTGGAATCACATGGCCGTAGGCAAGATGGCTGTGCCCATGCCAACGGAACGGAAACACCGCCAGACCCCGCCAGGCCTAGTGACAACGTGCCCGCACAGAACCATGTGCAGCCAATGCCCCTCACCAAATACCAGCACCGCTGCCAGAGACCCCCCACCATAAAGATCTCACAGGTAATACCCGGTGACTACCATGCCGAGAAACCCTGGCCGTGACAGTACCCCCCCTTATGGGTTGCCTCAGGACACTCACCAGGCTTCTCTGGATGGGCAGCATGGAACTTCTTGATGAGTCCAGGAGCATGGACATCTCGGGCATCGCTCCAACAACATTCCTCTGGGCCGTAGCCCCTCCAGTCCAGTAGGTACTGCAGATGTCCTCTGCGGAGATGGGAATCCAAGACCTGGGAGACCTCAAATTCTACGCCCCTTTCAGTCTGGGCACGGGGAGAAGCAGGCAGGACTCTGTGGAACTTGTTTAGCATGAGGGGTTTCAACAGGGAGACATGAAAGGAATTGGGAATTTTCAGATAAGGGGGTAGCTGAAGGCAATAAGCCATGGGGTTAATGACCTCTATGATGCAGAAGGGCGCGATGAAGCGTGGAGCAAATTTCATGGATGGCACTCAAAGTCGTAGGTTCCGGGTGGACAACCAGACCTGGTCTCCAACTTGCATATGTGGTATTTTCCTATGCTTCTTATCAACTTGAAATTTGTAACGGGAGGACACCTTCTCCAGGTCAGTACGAACTTGAGACCAAATTGAAGAAAATTTCCATACAGTGTCTTCTACAGCTGGGACATCAAAGACAGGTAGGCTTTGAAATTCAGGGACCCGAGGATGAAGGCCGTAGACCACTTGGAATGGTGTTTGGTTTGTGGAAGAGTGGTAGGAGGCGTTATGAGCAAATTCAGCCCATGGCAGCAAAACAGACCAATTGTCCTGGGAAGATGTCATAAAAATCCTCAAGAAGGTCTCAAGGTCTTGCTTAACCCTCTCAGTGGAACCGTTGCTTTGTGGGTGATAAGTTGTAGAAAAATTTTGCTTTACTTGCAATGCAGAACATAAGGCTCTCCAAAATTTTGCTGTGAACTGAACACCACGGTCAGAGACTATCTCAGCTGGAAGACCATGGAGATGGAAAATATGTTGAACGAACAAGTGAGCCAGGTCAGAGGCAGAAGGCAATTTCTTTAGTGGTATGTAATGGACCATTTTAGAGAATCGGTCTACTACGACCCAGATGGTAGTGAACCCTTGAGAATTCGGCAGATCCGTGACGAAATCCATGGAGAGATGCGTCTATGGACGTGATGGAATAGGTAGTGGCAATAACTCACCAGCCGGTGCCTGATGTGAAGATTTATGCTGGGCACATGAAGAACATGAAGAAATAAACTCCAACACGTCTGCTGTCATAGATGGCCACCAATAGCCTCTCTTTAAAAATTCCAAGGTCTTCCGGGTACCTGAGTGACCTGCAAAGCGAGAGGAATGAGCCCAGGTGAAGAGCTGCTTCCTTAACTCCGGGGCCACAAAGGACTTCCCTGTAGGAGGCTGTAGCTGTAAGGTGGTGAAGACTCTTGACTCCAAAACAGGGGTATTTTGTTGATTCTCTGATTTGTCATCACAGCGGAAAGATCTGGACAGGGCATCTGCCTTTTGATTAAGGGCTCCATCGGGCCAAACGAGGACTCACGCACTGAAGAATCTTGAGGAAGAGAAGATTTCTATGATCCACGAAGACAGTGAAGGGAAACTTGGCCCCTTCCAGCAGGTATCTCCATTCTTTTAATGATAACTTTACTGCTAAAAGTTCTTGCTCACCAATGGCATAATTTCTCTCGGAAGGAGAAAACTTCTTGGAGAATAACCCATAGGGATGAACTCGATTATCATCATAACGCTGGGAAAGAACTGCACCCACGGCTTCTGAAGATGCATCCACTTCCATTAGAAACGGCCTATCCAAATCTGGTTGTCGTAAGACTGGAGCTGAAATAAATGCCTGTTTGAAAAGTTGGAAGGCAGTCTCTGCTCTCAGGTGGCCATAGGGCAGGGTTAGCATCTTTTCGGGTCAACACGGTAATGGGAGCCAATAATTATGAAAATCCTTTAATAAAATGTCTATAGTAGTTGGCGAACCCAAGCAATCTCTGGATGGCTTTCAAAGTTTGAGGACGGGACCAATCCAAAATTGCTTGCTCCTTCTTGGGGTCCATTTCTAGACTGGAACCAGAGATGACATAACCAAGGAATGGCATACTAGGAACCCCAAAGACACATATCTCATGTTTGCAGTAAAGGTGGTTCTTTCTCAGATGGGACAATACTTCCTTCACATGTTCATTATGTTTTGGTACAGAAGACAAAAAAATCAATATATCATCCAGGTCCAATGAGTCCTGGAAAATCTCATTAACAAAGCCCTGAAACACGGCAGGGGCATTGCACAACCCAAAGGGCATCACAAGGTATTCAAAGTGTCCATCTCTAGTATTAAAGGCGGTCTTCCATTCATCGCCAGCATGAATGCGGATGAGATTATAAGCCCCTCTCAGATCCAGCTTTGAGAATATGATGGACCCTTTAACGCTGTCAAACAATTCAGTGATCAGGGGAAGTGGATACTGATTCTTAATCATTATATCATTGAGACCCCGGTAATCTATACAAGGTCTTAGGCCTCCATCTTTCTTGCCAATGAAAAAGAAGCCGGCTCCAGAGGGAGAGGTGGAAGGTCAAATAAATCCCTTTGCTAGGTTGTCCTGGATGTACTCTGACATGGCTTGAGTCTCAGGCACGGATAGAGGATAGGTGCGACCACGGGGTGGCATCTTGTAAGGCAGCAGCTCGATAGGGCAGTCCCATTCTCTGTGGGAGGTAAGACATTCTCCTGTTGCTCTGAAAAAGCAGAGAACATCTGGTACTCCTTGGGTATTGCTGGAGATGGTAACGAAGCTGTCTTTCTTACAGGTCATATTTTGGGAAGACAGGATTTCTGACAGTCAGTTCGATGAAAGAATCTGCATTGAACACCAATCTATCCTGGGATTATGTTGGCATAACCAGGGTAGTCCTAAAATGATTTCTTGAGAAGCCTCTGGTATCACTAAGAATTTTAAAGACTTGGAGTGGAGTGCCCCAACATTAACTAATACTGGTTGAGTTTCCTTGGTGACCACTCCTTTAGCTAGAGGATGTCCATCTACAGAATTCAGGGAAATTGCTTGCTTGAGAGATGAACAAAGAATCTGTAGTTTATCAACTAGGCTGGAAGTCATGAAGTTTCCGGCTGCTCCAGAGTCTAATAGAGCAGAGACAAAGACAGGGTTGGGCTTGAGATCCAAAGTTAAGGAAATCTTGAAATCTTTAGTGTTTGGGGATGGGCAAATAACTCCTAACTTGATGTCCCCAAGGTCAGTTAGGAACGGGCGTTTCCCGACTTGCGGGAGCAGGAGGCTACCAGGTGACCCGAATCTCCGCAGTACAGGCAGAGGTTTTTTAGCATCCTTCTCTGATGTTCCTCTTTGGAGAGATGGGTTTGGTTCACCTGCATGGGCTACTCATCTATAGGAGGATGGGGTGGATGGGTAGGCAAGGGAGACGTAAATGACCTTTGCCGGTCAGTTCTGTGCTTCTCAGCCTGATGTTCTCTGAAGCATAGGTCAATTTTGTTGCAGAGTGAGATCATATTATTTAAATTGGTAGGAAGCTCACGGGTAATCAGATCATCTTTTAATCGGTCGGACAGACCATGCCAAAAATCTGAGATGAGGGCCTCCTCATTCCACTTGAGCTCTGATGCCAAGATTTGAAACTGTATGGCATATTGGCTGACAGGAAGGTTTCCTTGTCTCAGGGTCATGATGCTGGACGATGCTGACACTGTGCGTCCAGGTTCACCGAATTTCTTCCTGAATGAAGATACAAAGTCTGTATAGTTATCCAGCAGCGAGTCTGAATGCTCCCAGAGTGGGGAGGCTCAATCCAGAACCGAGCTGATCAGCAAGGACATGATGTATGCCACTTTGGTTTTAGCAATGGGGAAGTTATCAGTCTGTAACATAAAGTGTATATCACACTGATTTAAAAAGCCACAACAGAGCTTAGGATTGCCGTCAAATTTGCTTGGCATGGGTAGATGTAGACGAGGGGATACCCTGGTCCCTGTACTACCAGGCACAGGAGGAGCTGAAGTTGCTGATACCCCAGGGGTGATTAACGAGGTTTGCAGATTATCTTGGCATTTAGACATCTCCTGTAGGAACTGGGCCATTTGATGTTGCATAGCTTCCAGGTTTTCAAAACGACCAGCAATATAGCGAAATAAATCCACTCCAGACTCCTGTTCCGTGGCCGGATCCATGGCGCCAGTGCAAATTGTGAGGTTCTGAATTTGTTGTGGACCCGGGGTGGTGATAGGAGCAGACACAGAAGCAGAATTTGTTATAAAGTTTTAATATTCAAATAACTAAAAGTGATTTTTAATGTTTAGAGTGCCGAAAAACAAAACATAATTCATTAACACAAAGGTAATTTTATTTTTTTTTAAAGTTCACAGTAAAATAAAAGTAATTATATATAAAATAGTATCCTGTTTGTGAATGAAACTTATTAGTCAACATTACCCCAGGTTCAATAGGGTGCATCATATACGTATGCACGTCTAGGTAAAATTGGCGGTATGCAGTGTTTTACCCAAAGTTGATTAGGGGTGCATGTATGGACATAACATACCTGAGCTTATGTCTTTTTTATTGTGAAGAAATACAACTGTAGGCCTCAGAACAAATGAACTGCAAAATTAAAAATAAAGAATTGGTGTATTTCAAAAAAGAACATCACAGGATAACCTAGGTATTTAGCAGGGTACATTGTTGGTCAGTAACATACTGTAACATAACATAAACTTGTATATATTTATACTGTTTTTAATGTTGAGTTGTTAATGTTTGGAATAGTTGTTTTTTATAAAGTTTAAGTTAGTTCATGTGTGTCTAAATTTGTAATGTTGATATAATTGCATTTTAGTGTTTAGGTAAACAAAAATATTAAAGAGTGCCAAAAAAACAAAACAAGATTAATTCACAAAAAGGTCATTGTTATTTTTTTAAAAGTTCTCAGTAAAAAAGGCATTATAAATAAAACAGCAGTGACCTGTGGGTGTATGAAACATATATATAAGCACATGTCTAACATTAGTGGTCTGCAACGTTCTACACAAAGTTGATTAGGTGTGCATGCATGGACATAGCTGAGATAATACCTTTTTGTTTTGGAGGAGAGCCCACACAACACCTCACCCCACAAAGCCACAAGCAAACTGCAAAATTGAAAAGAAAAATGTGTGTATTTAAAAAAATTTACATAACAGGTAGTCATCAGGGTCATGGACAGTAACAATGGTGGTCAGTAGCATATAATAAACCTTGGTGGTCAACTCAACCTGTATATGCCATTGACCACCATTGTTTATATGACACTGACCACCAATGTGTATATAATACACATTGGTGGTCAGTGTCATATAAACAGGTGGTCAATGGCATATACAGGTTTAGTCTCCCATATCCAATATGCTTGGGACTAGGGGTGTTTTGGATATTGGAATATTCCATATTTTGGATAATTGCACACCTTTAATGAAATATCTTGGGAATGGGACACAAATCTAAACACAGATCACATTTATGTTTTATATACATCTTATACACATAGCCTGATGGTAATTTTATACAATATTTTTAATAATTTTGTGCCTTAAACATAGTTTGTGTACATTGAACCATCAAAAAGCAAAGGTTTCGCTATCTCAGTCATGCTAAAAAAAATCTGTATTTCGGAATATTCTGTATTTCGGAATATTTGGATATGGGAGACTCAAACAGTAATACACATTGGCAGTCAGTTGCATATAATAAACATTGTTGTTCAGTGGCATATAATAAACATTGGTGGTCAGCAGGGTTTCACCAGCAGTATAGACTAGAGGCAGGCATATACTTCCCGATATACAACATTGTGTGGGATCCTGCTCACGCCTGAACACTGCTGATGCTGCTGCCCTTTACATCTATGATCCACACATAAAATGGAGGAGGGGAGTGTCCAGGGAGTTTCATTCAAGTGATGCCCACATCGGCCAGGTCGGAATGACATATCATTCGTCGTTCGGTAGTCCGTACACACTGCATGATCTGAGGGGAATCATAATGAGATTGACAGATCTTCCTGCATGCACAAAAAATCTGAAAATGCGACGAACAATGCTGCAGGACAGAGAATAGTGCGTTCACACTTTATATAATAATAATTTTTATAATCATAATTTTATTTATATAGCGCTTTTCTCCCATAGGACTCAAAGTCGCTTTACAGACATCAGAAAACATGGTACATTGTACAAGGATTTGATGTTGCAAAAAAATAGAAAACCACACCGAGATAATTAAAATCAACCGAAACCTAGAGAGCACAATAAGCATATTGCAGGGTTGGTGAAGACATTTTGGGAAATAACTTCCATGGGTTATATATTCCACCCACAAAGATACCAAATGAGGCAGCCGTCTTGGGCGCACTACGTAGGATTACCCTGGGTGGAATAGGTTATGCCTAGAAGAGATGACACAAAATGGGTGGTTGCAAAATCCTGATGCTAGGAGTAGGGTCCCAACATAATAGTCAGGTCCATGTATTTTTCATCCCATCCACGAGTGTACCAGGTGAGGCAGCCATGGTGGGCACTGTATATCTTCCCTGGTGGTCTAACAGCTATCTCATGAATTCTCCTAAACCATGTTTGACTTTAGTCTATGATACAGATGAATGTAGCAGTCCTGAAAAGTTTAAGCAGATACAGGTTCCATAGCGTGAAAAATATTTTGTGAATATGGTGCTTTAGAAAATTGTTATTGAAATATGAAAAAGCCAATTAGAAGACAAGAGAGTCAAATGCTTAGATTTAAAATTTTGTGTCTTGGACCTGGGTCGATCCCATTCACACTTAGGGGTAAATTTACTAAGATGGTAGTTCTATTTAAGAAGTGATGTTGTCAATAGCAACCAATCCAATTCTATAGTACTTCTCATCTATCCAGCACATTCTAGAATATAATACCTGGAATCTGATTGGTTGCTATGGGCAACATCACTTCTTAATAGAACCCAGCTTAGTAAAATTACACATAAGACTTTAAAATTCACAAGCAATTTTTTTTCAAGTAATTTTTATAGTGGACCCTTGTTTTGGCTGACAATAAGGAAGCATCCATCATTTTTTCTTATCATTATTTTCTTATTTTTGTTTTTAAGTTTAACAAAGGCTTATGAATAATTGCAAAAACATTCAATAAATAATGTAAATAAAAATACATCAAAACCACTGTTAAATGCCTAAAATGTCAGCAAATAATTAAAACTAAAAACAGTATCAGTAACCACTACAACTGTAATGCCTTCATACAACTGTCTATATCAATTGTAGTCAGTATTCAGAGGTGTGTTCTGTTGAGTGCTTGTGGATGAGTCAGAAACATTTCACTATCTGCTATAACTACTAAAACTTTCTCCAAAGGGTATGTAGATGTATTGCTGTTGTAGTTGTTGATGCGGTTGCAGTGGGTAATACGGTTGTAGGTGGTAATGTGGTTGAACTGACTGGGTTGGAAATCTTGAAACCAGTTGGCCAAGAAGCACCATTTCACTGTTGTGCATGAACATTTCAGACAGAAATGAAGTCTGTAAGGCCCTTTCATTTTCCATGAACCATTCCATATGTGCTAAAAATTGGTAGCGCTGGTAATGCCTATATCGGACCCAAGAGATACTCAGATTTGTAATATATATATATTATTATCAAGAAATATTAGAAAAATTTGTTAGTCATAATAATAATCTCATAAATGCATATAAACATATTCTGCATGCAGAAAATAAATAAAATACACAGTACCAAAAACCACATATCTTGAGTCATGAACTGTACCCTCCAATAATAAGTGGTTTCAAGATAAAATCAGCTTAACTTGTACGATCAAGCCTCCGGAGAATTCTAGGTCACAAAGTAGCATATGTACAAATCTTTGTATCATTGCATTAGATAAGAATGTATCCACTCATGATGATTCTTATTAATTTCCTAAATAGGACTCCAAAATCTATCCTAGGACTTTCTCAAAGTCCGTGTAATACTGCAGCCCCATAAAAGTTCCACATATAAACTGTGAAATGCTATAAGTTCCAATTTAGCCCCTATACAACTGAAATCCATGCAGGGGAAACCCGGCCAGTAAGTCACCACTCTGGCCCAAAGTAGCTGCCTGTAACCGAAGAGCTGCGGCATACAGCTTACCTGGTCCACATGGTGGTAGATGCGAGCCGGATAACGCTGCTGTGGTCACAGACCGGGAGCTGCTACACACATAGGCTGTCGGCTCCCTTGGTGCATGTGACCGGCAAATTATACCAAGTTCTGGTGACATGCAGACCCTGGTCTCATCCCTCCCTGAAATCAGATGTGACACTTCCTGTTTCCAGGAATGCAGCTATTTATTAAAGGGGTAAGTAAAGATTTCCAGCATTAGAAAGTTTAATATATGCATCAGCAATTCATTGCTATAGTTGTTTACAAACACAGTTGTTTATAAGCAGTGTCTACCTATGCTGAATAAACAATATGAGTTTCCTTTTGAATTTCCTGTTCAATTTCAATATTTCTCAACTGTTTTCATGGAAAATTTAAGTTTCGTAGGGAATTAGTGTCCTTCATTTGCTATGGTGAAGGACATCTTTTTGAGATAGATTTGATTCAATGGTGCTTAAACATTTTCAATACATGATGATAGATGTACAAAAATGTGACCACTAAACATTCATAGTGCTGCCCATATTCTTGATTTTGGAACTACTCCCATGAAATTAGACAGGTCACACTTTGGTAGTATTTGGAGGTCCAGGTGAAATTATGGTGAAAAAGTAGAAATGTAATGTCAAAGTCCATCCCACTTAAACTCTATTATTCTAAAATTCTGCTCATTTCAATGAAATTTGTACCCTAAATTAATAATTTGGGTTAACTTTACTAGGTGTTGGTTTGGGCTTTTCGGAAGTGTTTTGATGGCTATGCCATCAGCAGAGTTACTAAAGCCCAAACTGATGGAAACCTGCTGCAAAGCCACAGTATAGGATACAATTGAACTTTAGTTCAATGCATATTTATTTTCCCATTACATAGTGCTACATTGTGGCTGTAGGTAAAATTGTGTTATGTTGCAACCACATGCACAGCAATTTCTGCATGTATGCAGCAAACTTGAGGTAGAATGAGCAAGGAGGCAAAAGAGGAGCACCAGCAGGTTTTGCAACAGTTACACAGGCAAGGTTTTTCAAAGGTTGACTGTATCTATACTAAATATTCTTTCTAATGGTGAGCTCATACAGAAGTTTTACTTAAACTGTAACAACTTAATGCATCAGTATAACCTCATTAATAATCAATTAGAGCTTGACACTGCATGCTCTCAAGTAGTGCCTGACCTACACAAACTGCTGAATACTTTGCCTTTTTGTGCAATTGGCGTCTTCCAGTTGGCCACCTCCAAAGTTATTGGCATCCTGCTTGCCCTTAGGGTCTTGTAATATTCCTCAATCTGTTTCCCAAGGCAGGAGACCCTGTAGCTTGGGCTGAACCCTTTACATAATCTTGCAGGCATGCCTAATGTTCTGGGAATTATAGACTGCACACATAGGACCTCATTCAGAGGTGGTCGCAACAAGCGATTACTCTCTCTGAATGAGGGCAGGCACTTTTTTTGGTGCAGCCTCCTGGTCGCAAGCTAAGCTGTGGGTTACCACCCACAGCTTAGCTAGTGACCAGGGTGATGGTCACATTGGTGATCACCATCGCGACCATCAGGGCTTGCGACCAGACCCTAAGGTAGGGTCTGGGCACTCTCAAGCCCCAGGGAGCTTTCTGCTCTGATGGAGCAGGAAGCTCCCCACTGACATCACTGATGTTGTCAGTGCGGCCGCCCACAAAACGGTAGGCATTCCTTAAGGAATGCCTCCATTTTGAAACCCCCCCGGCCAGCCTACAAAAAGGGGTGAGCTGTCGATCAACATCGACAGCCACCCCTTTTGTAGTGAGCTCCAGAACACTCCTGGGCTTGCGCACGCACAGTGCGGCCGCTGCGCATGCGCAGGGCTACCCATTGACCCGGTTGTGAGCACATTGGTGCTTGCGACCGGGTCTGAATGACCCCCATAGTCTGAGAACACCTGGACAGAGTTGTTTCTTAACAAGTATCACGCCCTTTGCCTCAATGTTCAAGTGTCTTGTGTTGCAAAAAATGCACATAATGAGTGTTGTATTGCTCTTTCCTGTCTTTGTCATGATGCCTATATACTCAGAAATGATAAGATTTTTAATTCCAGAAAGGATGGCTGGTGGGTATGTATTTAATAATTTCTTTATAAACATGCATGTATGTGATTTATCTGTTTAATGTGTATGCTGTGTATGTGTTTTTTACACTCTTAGGTGATTCTGGCGATGGGTTTCACTTCTGGCTAATTACAGCTCTGTTGCAGTACTAGGGCTATATTTAATAAAGTAAGAGTTTGTAGAAGTGGAGATGTTGCCCATAGCAACCAATCTGATTCTATCTATTATCTTCTAGAAGGAGCTAGATAAATGTTAAGAAGTTACTGAGGGCAACTTCTCCATTTCTAAAAACTCTCACTTTAGTAAATATACCCCATAGACTTCTATTGTCCAGAAATATAATGAAACCCACACAACCTCCAGATATTTAATAGAATGAACATTTAGAATTTTAAAAGTTAGGTACCGGTATCCAGATAAGTCTTGTGGTGTCTTCCTATACATCTTAGCTTAGGTCTCTTATATTGTGGTCTGCTGCTGTCTACTTTGCAATCTGGCAATACAAACATGTTCACCCTTTGGTATGGTATAGTGAGCCTGCTTTGGTCTTGGTTTGATCTTGTGAGTTGCACAGCTGATTGCTGATGAGCTTGCAACTATCTCCTGGACAGTGCAGTTGAAGGACAGGATTGTGATCTTGAAAAACATGTTAAAGAAGATGACTCCTGTTAATAATCTCAACCTTATTGAAACATGAAGCTGCACCATTTCACCACATCCTTAGTTGACACTCACCTGAAAACACCTCCTCAGCAATGGTGCTTCTTGCAATTTTATGACTTTGTCAGTAGAAATAATAGAAATTACTGTAACTATTAAATATAGGCTATAATACAACTTAAGAATTTTTTAAATTTAAAATGCTAATAATACTATTAGAAAGAGCAATAAGAATTAGTTTGCTGTGTGGTTAAAAGCTTAATATACTATGTCATGTTTTTGTAGTAGATGATTATTTTTAAAAACATAATTTTTACTCACCCTGTTGTGGCTGGTAAGGTGGTGCATCAGAGTCATGCACATCAAAGCCATGAACAAGCTCTAGTGTTACTATCTTTTGCAAAACCTATTCATATTCTGTATACACCATTGTCAGTGGGGCCCACCACCTGTCCTCAATGCATCCTTGCACTCTTTCCCCATTTTCCCCTTAACCATCCTCTTAATGTCAGAGAACTTTTTATTACAGTTGGCCACCGACCCTTTTAAATGGTCCCACTTGTTACTATATGTTACTACATTACACCCCAATTGGCATTTACACGCAGTTAAAGTTTTTACCTCCTAGATCCCCGAAAATATCTCATAACAAGGGACAATGGATGTGACAAAATTCTAATGTAGCATCCACATTTAGTTTTCCCACTCTGACTATCCTTTCCTCTCTCCTGTTCTGCCTCACACACCTCCACCTTTCCACCTCCCTCAATAGTGACATAAAACAGAAAAAATAGAAAAATAAAGACAACAAACAAACTCAGAAAAAAAACAATTCTAACACTATTACTACACCCACAGGCACATACAAATAAACACTGACACATTAGAAAATACCACCAAACTCCCCAAACTTCTCTATTCATTCTCCAGCCACTTCACTATATCCTGTCAATGGTTTTGGTGCTTTTTTGCCTTTTAGAGGGGGTTTGTGATGTCAAAATAGCATATGGCATGTTAAAATGAATAGAAAAATACCAGGAAGTATTGTTTAGTCTTTGGTCAGTTTCCAATGGTTTCTGGTGAGTTTCCGTCAGATTTACAAGGGGATTTGCTAGTGTCTTCCAGTGTAAACAATTAAGTTAACAGTGGTGACCACGTTCACCATACAATTAATATGCTATATCACTACGGTCCAGGGTTGACCTAGAACGGTCTCATAGGCTGCTCTCCCTACGTTAGTGCAGCGCAGCTGTGTATCCCTAAACATATCCAACTAATTAAGTTAACAGTGTTTTTTCACAACTAAATGGGCATCAACAGCTGTTTTCAAATGACAGGCAAACCGATGCTTAATAAATGTTATAGTTTTAAATTCCATACTGCCAGCTATGCGTATCAATTTGGATTTGAAGCCCAAACCAACGCTTAATAAATTAACATGTAACTTTTATGTGAAGACCCATAATGACACATTCAGAACATGCATGTCTACTTTTTGTTCCACCCAACTGTAAGATTTCCTGGAGGGAACATAACAGTGGCATTTGTTAGCGTCCGGGGAACATGCTTCATTAGACCTGCCCATTATGGTGCAATTGCACGAATCACTGATTTGAGTACAGGAGTTAGGTCCATTCTGATGTAATCCACCAAAAATCACATCATTGTCTCACATGTTTCACTCGTAAGTGTGTAGGATGTGCAAGAGTGACCTTCTCCTCTGGTAGGCCATTGGGACTCCCTGATATTCAACATGAGTAAGCATGATCCAGGATTTTGATAATCTATTCTTACCACTAAGGAGGAACAAGTTAGCCCCAGTTTTAGGTCGATGATGCCTTTTTTTACCTTAAAATTGAATGGTTTTTAGAAGCCAAGAGCCAGATTCAGTAGACAAAATCTGAACCACAGTGGTATAATGATGCCAGTTCATTCCTTATTACTTAAATATATATATTTAATCTAATGTACTAATTATTTAACATTTGACTACTTTAAAACTGTGCATCCTGGTGCACATTTGGATTATCAATGTAAGCTGATACATTACCAGTCCCTTGTTAAATGTGTGGATTCCTGTAAAGTGCTTAATAAAACAAAGCTCAGGAAAAGTGTATTGCAAGTTACATTTCATAATCTTACCCATAAATTTCCTCTTCACTAATCTTCCTTTGCAGGACGGCAGTTTGATTTCATAATAATCTACAAATCTCCGTTATTTCAAACACAGTGTACAGTACATACAAAACATGCATAGCAGTGATAACAGATTGGCATGGAAGTCTTACAGTGAAGAAATAAGCATTTACCTAGCATAATGTTCCTATTTTATATGCAATCACATATTGTACCTCCCAGTATTTATAATAGCAATGAAAAATATGTTTATTGAAAAAAAATAAAAAAAACAAGTTGGAGACAATAAAATGTAATGCTCCGGTAAATACGGTAAATATACAAATAAATACTGTAAGTTGTATTCCATGTGAACCAAACAAATGTAAAAACAATTTAATTAGTACAAATTTTTTAAAAGAAAACAAAACATTTATTTCAATATATTACCTGCCTTTCCTGTAAAATTATGTATAATCTTTACTTCTTAAAAAAATGACATACTGTACTTATTTTATCACTTCCTACTCACTTACAGCTGCCACTATACTTGTTCACTATGAGGCTTATGCAGAGTTAATGTAGCAGCACAATTAGTATAAATTGCTTTAAAAAGTGCTTGTAAAGTTAGCCAACAGTATACCTAGAGACACACACCTATCAGCAACATACAGTATGCCTAGAGACACACACCTATCAGCAACATACAGTATGCCTAGAGACACACACCTATCAGCAACATACAGTATACCTAGAGACACACACCTATCAGCAACATACAGTAAGCCTAGAGACACACACCTATCAGCAACATACAGTATGCCTAGAGACACACACCTATCAGCAACATACAGTATACCTAGAGACACACACCTATCAGCAACATACAGTATGCCTAGAGACACACACCTATCAGCAATATACAGTATGCACCTAGTTTATGTCAAGCCATCATCATCAGTCTGTATTGTCAACTGTTCCATAGGAGATGGAAAACAAACAACTCCTAACAGGCATATCAGTACATCATTGTTGGTGCGCATGTGTAACATTTCAGTGAATACTACCTTACATGAAAACGCCACTGCCCACCCCTGCTTCATCTCTTTTGTCATAAGGTTTGATATGTGCTAAATGTGTGAGTCTGCAATGATGCATAGTGTGTTTGCTTTCTGTGCATGTGCAGAGCCAAATGGCACTATGCAAACTGCCTTAGTACTATTCTGCATCAGCCCATTTGGTATTGGACTAATTTTGCAACTACAATTTAACATATTTCCCAAAGGGTTGTCTATCTTCAGCTCCCTCCTTCCGGCAGGGAGCTGTCAGACTTCACGGCCGGGGTCGGGCCGTTGCGATGATGATGCTCCATTCAGGGCGGAGCATGTGGTGTGACTGCGTCATCACGGCCCGCCCCCTCTTCACAATGCTGAACTTAATGTCATTGTGAAATGGGGCGGGGTCACAATGATGACATTCAGTGCGAATCGCGTCACCATTCCTGTGGATTTCTATTGTGATCGTTGGGCGGGCCGAATAAGGAGTGTAGGCAAGGTTGATTTACCACCCTCTAGGGGTATTGAAAGCACACTTGGCACTTTAGACACTCAAACAAACCCCTGACACCCATGTCCAGTGCTGAGTCAATAACCCCCCACACACACACATACCAACACCATTTTATACCTTGTGTGGAGCAAGAAGGGAGGAGGGCACTGAGCTGTCAATTTGTAGCTAAGTGCCACACTCCCTTTCATTATTTTTACTGTTGTAAAACATACAAGCATCACATGTAATAGCCTGCAACTTGCAAAATCAACAAAAAGTCACCAGAAAAACTGTCAGAATAAAAGTAGTGTCTCCGGCCGGTGAGATATGTAAGAAACCATACTTCTGTTGAACACATAATTACTAATTGTTTTTTAAAAACAAGTTCCTCCCTTCCTAGCAATTCTGAGAGACCTGATTTCTTTGGAATGATGGCAGTGTTAGGCAATGAAGTGGAGCTGATTGTCTCAGGATGGTTGACATAGACTCGGAAGATAAGTAGGTGCCTGGGGGCTCAGGTGACACTGGACTCCTTCTCAGATAAGGAGGTAGTGCACCTGTTTAATTTGAATTGTACCAACCTCCTGAATCTCAATGAGCAGGTGAGAGACGATTTAGAACCTATGGAGCAGAACAATTATGCAGGGTCCTGCCTGCAACAAATAATGTGTGCCTTTCATTTTATGGCCAGACTCCTTTAATTCTGTAGAAAAAGTCCAGAGTCCTTGCAAGTTATTACAGATGTAGCTAGCCAATGCGTTTCGAGACACTGGGTCTCTTTTTCAAGGCTGTAGCTTACCTGTATTGCTGGGGGTCTTTTATAGCAGTCTCTGGGTATGAGGTGCACTTGTTAAAGCTTCCTCCTTGCCCCACTTCTGGTTTTGGACGGAAGTGACATCATCATTACTTCAGATCTTCTTTTTCATTCTTTAAATGTCACTATTACAGAGAGTTGTAGGGTATTTGAGTGGATGGAAAAATTAAGCTGCACATAGAATACTTTTTCACAAGGGTATCTCTATCATCTACATTGCAGTCTATATTAAAAGAAGGCATCTTTACTCTGTGAGGGTGAGACACTAGCAAGAAATCAGCAATGCAGGCTGTACCTATTGGGTAAAGTGAGCTGCACTTATAGTTGTTATTCACAAAGGCATCTTTATCATCTACACTGCAGTACATATTGTGCACTAGGAGTAGAGATAGTACTGTGATTTCAAGCTTAGCTGACCAAAAAATAATGTGCTGAGCTTCACCCCAAATAATTCTTTGTGGTGTAAAAAATTTTCTCAACTGCTTTGTTTCAATTTAGATATCGAAAGGGAAGATTGTGTTTTGAAAGGTCACTTATTTCACTGTATTTAATAGGTGTTGCTGTTCTGTCAGGTGCACCACAAAATAATAAGTGGAAAACAAAAAATTTGTTCGGTTTTTAAAATAAATCTCAAGTTTTTTATAATTCAATGTAGATATTTAAAAGGTATATTTTTGAGAGATAGCATATATTACTGTTAGAGTTGTGTGTAGACACTCATGTTTTGGTTTTTACAAAGCCACTTTTAAAATATTTTGGTTTTTGGTTTTCTTTAACACTGATAAAAACAGGTCAAATTGTGTAATTTATACCTGCTTGTTCCTACAATATAATTAACATCAAAAATATTGATTACCAGTCATTTCCAGTCAAATTTGGCCACCTCACAGCTCACAACATTGTTTTTCACCAATATTGGCCAAAGGCTGAAGTGAGCTGGCTGGCTAAAGTAAGCAACAGGGTAGCAGCACAAACACATGTCATTTTAAAGAATATAGCACATCTATGAAACATAGTGGCACTGCAGTGTCAGACAAGATGGTAATTTAATAAACTATACAATAATATTGAATGTTTTCAATATTCAAGAAATAGATCAGAGCCAGCAAAGGAAAATGGAGATGGAGTAGAAAATTTAGTGGAAGTCAGGTAAAGCATTGATTGATTGATTGATTGATTACTAACAGTACTGCATAAACTATCCAGAAAAACAAATCGAAGACAGGGAAAAAGCTATTTAAAAACATAATTCCAAAATTCCAATGAGAATTTTTAAAGTGGAAACTGAATCCAAATGGCAAACCACAGGCCTTAGGAAAATATAAGAGATTCAAGGCAGAGTAACAGCCTAGTCAAGTCAATAATTAATTACAGTATATGATTATATGGTGGGCAACTTAATTAAGACAAAGCTAATTTTATAAGGGGTTCCAAATTTTCTTTTTTCTGCTTGGTACTAAAAGGGAAAATGTATATGTTATCATTAAACTGATCCTGCACCATTCTATTGATGCTCTCTGTATCAGATTGAGCCATGTTAGAGGTGCCAATAATTGGGGGCAACTCTTTTAAACCTGACTAGATATCATAATGTTTCACTCTGATGTATTGGGTTGACTTGGAAAAGATATTTTTTTTCTGGAAGCAGCATTTGCAAAGGAAACTGAAGCAAGGGACATCATCATGTAATATGCCTGCTTGCAAAAAGCTCTTTGCATCTCTTAAGATCTGTGTCAGTTGGAAGAAAGACATTACATAGTACTAAACCCTAGGATCAAGCATGGTTGCCAAAATGTACTGATCCAAATGCAAGATTTTGGAAACCCTTTGGTCCTGGTGAAGAGAATAAAGAAGTGAATCTCCAACATACTTAGCGGAATCTCTTAGTTTCATCTCCAGCCTCAGCTTCTCTAGCTGCTTTTCGAATAGTTTAATTATGGTATGACCTGATTCAGGCTGGCAGTGTCTGAACTCACTTCACTGGTTACATTTTCAAATGGCTTCATTAGCTTGCATAAAACTTAGAGTATTCTCCACTGTGCTGGACTAAGGTAACATGCCCTGTCCCTATCTCATGGTTTGTTATGTACACTTGGGTGGCTTGTTGCTGATGCAAAAAAAGAGTGGAATTCCACCTGTGAACTACATCTTGCTTGGTTTGGTGGCATGACAAATTATATTGTAGCAGCCATTGCAGATTTAATGCTAACATAGCCATCATGACTTTAGTGATCCGTAGTGTAATAGGATGATAGCTGTCATATTTGGCTCCTCTTGCAACTTTCCATTGTTTTCTACTCTTCTTGGTCCCCTTTTGTGATGAATATTAACCCCCAGTAGCAGCAGCAGCCCTAGCACATAAGAATTCTTCTTGGAAATATTGGATAGGCAGGTCAGTTAGCCTTTACAAATTAGATTCAGGAGGACTACCTCTGATAAATAATGCGGAGGCTGATGATGAAGGTGTTGGCAGTAGAGATTGCTGGGATCTGCCCATGTTGCTGGTAGCTTATGCTGGACTGCCTGTTATTATTTTACAGGATTTTCAGCTTTGATAACTAATTTGCACAATCATGCTGCAAATGACATAACATGGAGGAGGTTTCTAGATGGTTATTATCTCTACATCTACTTACTTTGGCCTCACAAATGGTATAGATGCCTTGACAATTGTTGGGTAAAAATATGTCCTCACAGAAGAAGTAAATTTTTTGGTCATATGCCCAGGCATGACAATGTCCTTTATCATATATGATAAAGCTGATCAGCTGCCACGCTTGCCAGATATTAGCTGTTTCCTCAGAAGTACTTCTGAGGAAACAGCCCCTTTTTGCCGTGGCTGAAAAACACGTCAAGCTCCACCCTCTTCAACATTACAGCCTAGGACGTGACCTGATTCAACTTCTTCACAGACCGGACTACAGCCGCTAATATCTGGCAAGCGTGGCAGCCGATCAGCATGCTCCGGCACTTGGTGTACACCGCAGCACAGCAGCCGAAGGCTTATGCTCCACTCCAGACTGTGACCTGGAGTAAGAACTGTACCTCTGGAGTTTCCCCATGCGGTAGCGGTAAGCTGCATTTATCTAGCAAATCTTAGCCCAAAAGTCTCTTCCACGCTAATAGTGGAATTGAGCCCTATACGGAGGGTAAATACAAATAATTACCCTGGGAGTTGCTTTGCCTGCCGGTTAAGTTGAATTACTCTGATTGATCAAAAGAATATGGAACTGCTTTCAGGCTATCTGCTGAATTAATGTTATTCATTAAATGCGGCACATTGTTTCAATCTAAGTTTATACTGCACTCAGCTGGCTGGCTTATTGGCTGTTGCTAGTTTTGCAACATTGTAAATCGTTTGCTGCTAATCCAGTTCATTAATATTTTACCTTGTAACTAATATTTGAGAATAAGAGAGAACTAAGGAATACTTATCTCTTATCAATATTTTTCATGACATTATGCCAAGGAATTTTTAATTGTTGGCTGTGGAACACCATCCATTAACTCTTTAACAGAAGGGCATTTTTATATAGATCTCCAGGCGCCTGAGGCTGTGTTCTATTTGATGTGTATTTCAATGTACCTATGCTGCATAGTACCACTACTATATTAGTGGTTATTATTTCCATTGGGACATTTATGTGCAGCGTATATACTAGTGATTTTATATATTATGTTCTTTTTATTTCTTATTTTTCATTTTTCATTTATTGATCTATGTATTCATATTTGTAATATTGTGATTAGGTCTATGTGACCAGCAATTCTTATTGGTATATATAGTATAGTGAATTGTTGGTATCAATAAACTGTGATACTGTTAATGGTTAGCGCTCTTTCTTTTTGCTGTATCTGGTATAACCACACTTGATAAGGCCAAGCTCCTTATCCGTTAGTAGCTGCTACCAATACAGTAATCGCATGTTATGATTCAAGTGGGATTTCATTTATATTAATTATTTGTGTATAACCGTTTATTTTGTTAGTCACATTAGCGCCTTTGTGAGGATTTTTCCTCAGTGTGTGTTTTCCCTTCCAACCCTCTACTTCTCTCAACCACCCTTCCTGTTCCTCCACTTTTAACCACCTTCCTCCCTCCATGGACTTGCTACCCCACCACTAAGCCCTATTACCTACTGTCTCTGCCGGTCCCTTCTAGGGCTGCCATGAGAATTCCTGGACCCGAGTACTGCAACATCCTGGGGGTTACCTCCTGGAGGGGGCATGGCCCCTGCATGTTGTGCATGGCTGCACCTCTTGGTGGGTGGGCCTAGCATGTAAGAAGCACCCACTAACAGGAGCATGGCATAGCATCCAGCAGCCGAGACTATAGTACTCACTATTAGGATGGCGGGGCAGTCCCATATAGCCACATTTTTAGCTGGATATATTTAGATGCTAAAATGTAACAGACAAAAATTATAGGGCAACTACTTTATTTTGTACATTTGTCATGCAAATAACACATAAATAAAATCTATTTTTGTCATAGAGATAGATGAACGACGGACTTAATTTTGACATAACACAATGTCATCTTATAACATACACATTCCGCTCCATGCTCCTTCCTCACTATCTACCCATATGTCTCACCCCTGTCTGTCTGCCCCTCCCCTTTAGAATGTAAGCTCTCACGAGCAGGGCCCTCGTTCCTCATGTGCTTTGCCTCCCCTACTTATACTATCATGTACTGCTAACTCCCCAATTGGCACCTAACACTTGGTTGCTAATGCCCTGCTGCTTGTGCTATGCAACAACGTTTATAAACCATGTTCTTGTCCTGCATTGTTTTGTACTACTATTACTGTTTTTTCTTGTGTGCTCATTTATGTACTGTGTAAGGCACTGCGGAACCTTTGTGGTGCCATATAAATAAAGGATAATAATAATAATAATAATAATAATAATAATAATAATAATAAAATACACTACGTCTCAAAAACACACTATGCAAATTTTAAAATTTGTTTATAAAACACTGTAATTTTTTTATACACTAGGAACAGAAAAGATTCCCTTTACAATAATTACATTGGAGTGCAGATGATGTAAACACCACTACACACAGTATCTGCCACTGACAAACACACTGTGCACATTTTTAAATACAATTATAACAGACTGGGGTGCAAATGATGGGAACTACACTACACACAGTAGCTTCCACTGAAAAACACACTATGTGAAATCTTAAATTAGATTATAAAAGACTTTTACACACCAGGAACAGAAAAAGTCTACTTTGCAAGAATAATTTTGAGGTGCAGATGTTTGTGAATACCTCCGCACAAAGGGCCTGAATCAGCAACAATCATTGATGAGATCGTGTATGCAGACGGATGATTGTTGTGTACTGCGTATGTGTATGCATCGCAGTGCACGTGCGCAAATGCCTCACTGCGATCGGGACTGTGATCACAGTGACTACGCAGATCCATTGCAAAGTGAATGACAGGAAGTACCGTCTGAAGAAGGTGATGGGGGGTGGTCGGAAAAACACAGGCATGCCTGTGAACGGCGTCACAGAGGCGTGTATAATTTAGCCACTACGATGGCATTTGCAGCTTGAGTTCTCACTGCATACAGGAAAGTTAGCAATTTATAATTGAGGTCTGACCTGCTGTAAATGTGCAAGTACAAGCCAATCAACTCCTAACTGCCATGTGACAAGCTGTGTTTGCAAAAATGACAGTTAGGAGTTGATTGGCTGGTACTTTATCTCATCCACTTTTATCTCCATCCAAGGCTTAGTAAATGGACCACATATGTGATAAGGAATCTCCTTGGTCCAACAGCACCATCTCCTACATCTATTCCTCCTACTCATATCATGCAAAATCGTCATAATAGACACTATAAAAACACCATGCATTGCTGCATTTGCATATAATTAATTTATTACAATAAAATAGAGATGTGTGGCTAGGTTTTGGCTCGGATCTTCCCTCCAAATTTCCAGCAAGGTGCAGCAATGGACAGAGCCACAATGATGTGATTCAGCGCAAATCACATCATCAGCTTCCCCTGAACCACCCACTTGTATTGTATAAGTGGGAGACTGTGGGGGGGGGGGTAAGTGGATGCCAGTAGGGGGTATAGGTTGGTGGTGGTAGGCCCGGAATATGCCCCAGATGCAAAAACACTTAGTGTGTGTGTAAACATGATTTATTCCATGACAAGATAAATTGGCAGATTTTTTAAAAATATTGTATAGTGTGTAGCACAGATATTATGACCCCCCAAAAATTGTCCCGATTGTCAGTTCTTATGTTTTACCTTCAAACGGTCTTCATACCTTTCTGTAGATGAGTCTAAAATTGGTCTAAAGCATACTGTAAAAAATAAAAACTACAAGTTATACTAACAAGTGTGGCACTTTCCACTGTTTGCAGATGTGCAGATCATGTGGAATTTGTATAGATTGCTGTGATTTCCCCAGCCCGACATGTGCAGCATTGGGACATGGCGGGGTCGCCAACATCGGCAAGTGCATACACACTTGCCGATGCGGGCAGCGATGGATTTACGGGTGCCATGATGCATCGTCAGCATGGCCCTCACTAATGACATCCCCCATCGTATCTGCATGTAGGGCATATGGGGGATGTCATTGACAACACGCGGGAGCGTGCATCATCAGGAACATAGTAGGTACACACTAGACTATTTGAACAATTTGTCATTCCAATGCATCGTTCAAAAAAATGTCTAGTGTGTACCCAGCATAGTTTCCAAGGAGACAAAATCTATGCACAATCTTGCACAGCAGACAAATGTATACCCTTTTATCTAATGCATCTAATCCATACTCGGCAAGTAACACCTTTAAAAAACTAAACTTCTCCCATTGGCTGATGGAAAGTGTCGCTCATTGTACAGTTCATTCTCTTGAACCAAAAAATCTGTTCACATAGATATAAATTCATAAGCAAATGTGCCAAAGAATATATGTGATTACAAAGTGTGTTTGAATTGTGGTGATTGTCCAATTGCTATGGCCAGGCTAAGTAAGCTTCAGCTTTAGCTTATGCAGCCTAACCGATGGTCGCGATGGTGCACTCGCAGATGCATGCAGGAGGTGTCTATTTCCTACAGACACCTCCTGCTGCATTAGCATATTAGTTGGACAGTATTGCACAGCAGCTTCCATGTGGCTGTGCAATATGTTCCATCTCTGCTTCTGATGTTTATTTTCTAATTTTTCAACTTATGTCTAATACGTGATATATAGTCTTTATTGTAGAGATGTGCGGTTCGGTCTTCCAGAAATCCGAATCCACCCGAATTGCGTGAATCCGGGTAAATCCGAGTCATGGTTCTAATCTCCTGAGGAGATACCAGGTAAATTCGGGTTGTGGTTCTGATCTTTTTGCAGTTCGGAATTCAGATTTTAAATCCAAATTTCAGGTTTTGAATTGCATATGATTTTAGCTGTTTTTAAAACTTTTTATCTATTTTGTATTTAAAAAATCCCAATCAAAACCGAAACACTTGAGGGTAATTTGCAAAACCAAATCCAGATCCAAAACCTTGAATGAGATAAAGATCCAAAAGCAAAACCAAAAAATGGGGGTCGGCACACATCCCTACTTTATTGTATATGAGACTGACTTATCTACTAAGAGCAGATTGTATAAACTTGCAAGAGAAGGAATGCCATTTGGAGGGGATACATGTGTGAATATCAAAAAAAAATAAAAATATTTGTTAAAAAAAAATGGTTTTATGATGAGGTTTTGCCATTTGTATACCATGCACAATAAGAGATCCCTTATACTATATGATCATAGGCGTCTTTATAATGGGTGTAAGGTGTGCGGTGCACACAGGCCCCTGCGTCCAGGGGGGCCCACACCGCACACCTTGCACTCATAGGTAATTATATTTACCTCTCCCATCGATCCCGAAGTGTTGAACCGCAGCGCCGGATCGGTCCTGCAGAGCAGCAAACACTCACTGGGAAAATTACAGTGGCCATTTTCCAAGTGATCTGCGCATGCGCAGAAAAGATGTCCCCGGGAAAGTAGGTGTGGCTGACATTTTCCCGGAGACCCATGCATGCGCAGTAGATTCTGGCAGGAATCCAGAATCTACAGCGTTAGTGCACTGAGGCAAGCCACTGACAGAGAGGAGGGGGCCCAAACTGAGGCCGCTCACGGGCCCCCTCCTCTCTTAAAATGCCCCTGTATATCATGGTGCTTCCTCTGCATATAACTATTATATAGATTTTTTTAGTAACATACTCTTGTTATTATTGTGTTGGGGTTTTTTTGGGGGTTTTTTTATTTAAAAAAGCCACCATTATGATTTTGCTACATTTTTTCTTTTTCTTTATTGCTATACATTTTCTTAAGATATGCAAATAGTGATTGCAACATAGTTGTAACATTTCACTGGAAAGTACTGTGTAGATAACATAATCACAAGGATATTTTGCAACCACTGTAAATTTCCCACAAAAGTCAGAGTTCACTATGGTAAGCAAGAGGTATAAGAACAGGATTTAGTTGAAACGGGTCACTGCATCTTACAAATTGGAACAGACAAGGCAGCAATATTTAAATTATTTTTCACAGTACATTAATTCTTCACCGAGGTAAGTTTTTCCCTTGAATCAAAATCATTGCTACTACTGTATCTGATCTATATATATATATATATATATATATATATATATATATATATATTCTCCACAGGTCCCTTTTAAAGAACAAGGCGGCACTCCCAGTAGTGATAGTACAAAAACGTGTATTAAGTCATTACAGTGGCTTCACATGGATGTCACTGTAATGACTTAATACACGTTTTTGTACTATCACTGCCACATTGTTCTTTAAAGGGGACCTGTTTAGACATATATATATATATATATATATATATATGTGTGTGTGTGTGTGTGTGTTACATAAAGGTGAGGAGTGTTATATATACTGTATAATGTTTTTCTGAACTCTCTCATAACAATGTTAAATATACTGTAAATGTGAATTGTATTGCAGGCAGAGCTATACAAACATGGGTCTGTACTTAACACTTATCACAGCCATGGTCATGACTTTCCTCCTGGTGTCATGTCAAAATGAAGAGAAACCTGTTGTATGCTCAGTTATCAAAGGATTTCAAGGTCTTAATGGGAGAGATGGGAGAGATGGAATGCATGGTCAGAAGGGTGAACTAGGTAAAAATCAGTAATTGACAGAAATACGTTTAATTATACATTTCCAATTGAATTGATTATTTATAGAAAGCAAAAACTTAGTGACATGTACAGATTATTGTCATCTTTTTTTGTATGTATGTAAATATTTTACACATACACAAAGGGCCAAAAGTAACAAAAATAACTTAATCTGTTATCTCTTTAAGTTTGAGTAAAACTGACCATAACTGATTGATTGAGAATTCACTTAACCTTGCTTAAAGAACTACATCTGGATGATGTTACTGAATTCTCTACTTGCATGGATTCCTTACTTGCTGGGACACCATGTTTGCATTAGAATATTGAATGGATTGCTCTCATATTCCAGTCTTTCATAACTGATGTTCACCTGCACTTATCAGGTAGTCAGCAGTTACAGTCCCTACATCTCACTTGCACTTAGAATTCACTCACACTCAGCATAACAATCACACTCAGATCAGCATGTGGTATTCTTACCTGTCTCTGTATACTGGCCTTAGGAACTTCACTTGTGTAAATCTCTTTTACAGCTCTGCTCCCTCAATGTCTCTAACTTGGATGACAGGTATAATACATTCCACTCCTTGCTCCTTGAAAACATGTCACTTGTTCCAATCCCTGAACTAGATCACTCAAATTTCAAACTCCTTCCATATCAATCTTCATGTACATTTACAACCTTCAATCAATATGTACTAGTAAATCTTACCAGATGGTTTCCCATATTGAACTTGCGTTTTAGCATTGATGTTTTTTTCACATGTTGATGTTGCAAACTTATACAGTTTACAATGTCATACATTATTTTTAGTGACTTTCACACAAAAAACTATTAAAAACGCTGCACAAGCCTTAACTTGTTCTATGTTTTTGTTTTTAATAATGTCAACAATAGAATCAATATAGAAAAATTTTTAAACAAAAAGGGATTAATTATTTGATGGAGATATAACAAATAAATCATATAATACAGTCTCTGACAGATAAATAGACATGCCTAGACTTCCATTAAATTCAGGTTTGTCCAGCCTGCTATATATTTTTTAATAGATCACATACAGGTTTCAGAATAGAACAAATATTCTTTGTCTCCTCAATACAGTGGCCCTCAAATTCAGATTGTTGACTAGTGGCGGAAATGTATCTGCTATTTAAAAGCTCCCACTTAGCTTGCAGCTCTGTACATGGTGGAGATTATGATATGAAATTACTTTTGTAACTGGATATATCAGTGATCATAGGGGAAAATTCAACCCGGCCAGGCTGCACACATGTCTGTCATATACGGTAGGGCCAACATTGTAAGTGTATCCTTGCCCCTCTGTAGGGTGTGAGGGAAAATGTGTGATGCTGGTGGGTGGGATGTGCTTTTTGTGAAACAGCACATTGCGTCCATTGCGCCAACTTGAGGGGTCTATGTACTAAGCCTTGGAGAGAGATTAAGTGGATGGAGATAAAGTTCCATCCAATCAGCTCCTGCCATTTTTCACACACAGCATGCAAAGTGACATTTAGGAGCTGACTGGTTGGTACTTTATATATATCCACTGTATCTCTCTCCAAGGCATAGTATGTAGGTCCCTTAAGCCCCCCATAGTTTTCTGCATTTCACAAAATTGGTTTAAAATACCAAGATGTGTAAATATACTATGATGATTATTTGATTTACTGTAGCAAGATTTTGTTTTTTAACTTGGTACAAAATAAACATGTATAAATTATATAATATGAAGATCTGATTTTGTAAATACAGTTAATACTTTTATAATTTTTGTTATAGGACCACTGGGACAAACAGGAAGCCCAGGCTTAAAAGGAAATCCAGGATCACCAGGGAAAGCAGGTCCCCAAGGTCAAAAAGGTGAACAAGGTGATAAAGGGACCAATGGCACACAAGGTAACACAAATCCCAATGATGTACATTTCAAAGGTTGATCAAAATAATCTAAAAATAAGTAGACTGCTAAATGTTAAACCAGATATAGGCCCTCATACAGAGCCGTACGCTCTGAGCAGAGCGCACGCTCTGAATGAGGGCCGGCCTCCATGAAAATGGAGCGTCCTTCTGGACGCTCGTATAGCTGTGGGTCACCACCCACAGGCAATACGAGCGTGCATTTTGATGGCCGCGATGGTCGAAATTGCGAGCCGTAGCCTGCGGTTGAGGTTTTCAACCGCAAGCTCCGGAGTGATTTTGGCTCTATCAGAGCCAAAATCACTCCCACTGACATCACTAGTGATGTCAGTGGGCTGGCTTTTGACGTGAGGCGTTCCCGTGGGAACGCCCCCGTCAGGGAGGCACGCCCCCGGCACGCCTACCAATGGGGGCGTGCTGTCAATCAACATTGACAGCACGCCCCCTTTGATCGGACACAACGAGCGAAGGACTTTCTTTCGCTCGTCGCGTCTGGCGCATGCACACGACGGAGCTCCCTCCGTCGTGCGCATGCTCAGTCCAGAACATCGACCCACTTGCGAGCGGGTCTGAATCAGGCCCATAGTTCCATAGTGTATTAGGAGAAGGCCACAACTGGAACTAGATTTGTCTAAATGTGAGACTAGTTCTATTAATATAAACATACTGTTTTGAATACTGGTATAACCTTCATATGGGACCACTGTTTATTTTGCAGGTTGGCATGCAAAAAATTTTTACTAATATTAACAGTGTTTAAGTTCTGGATCCTGCAAAAACATGTATCTCAGTCTACACTAGCTACATACTGATGTATTAGTACAGTAGATTGTTATGATAAAAGCATGTCTGAATTTAAGCACACACTATTAGGAACGAGCGCAACGGTAGAGCTTGGGAGACCAGCCACTTACCAACAGTCCTTGTTGTCCTGTTCAGTTGACTGCTAATTGCTAATACAGTAAAGTCATATTTCAGGACCAGATGCAGAATTACACATGTTAAAACATGACTTGATGACACTCTTTATAGATCACTTAATTTTGTGTGACAATATCAACTGTTTGATGTGAGACTGAAATCAGAGGCGTCACTAGGGTTGGTGTCACCCGGTGCTGTGCTGCATGGTGACACCCCCTCCGTCCAAAATAAAAATTCGGGACCAAGGTGATGATGCCACGCCCGATATTCTGGGTAGCAGTGCTTAAAGTGGACCTAGAGACGTGGTGGAACAACACCCCCATTCCTCAGTGATTTATCAATAAAAGGACAGCATGCGCCTTAGGGGTGTGGTGCAAAAAAGGGGCGTGATCTCGAAAGAAAGGGGCATTGTCATACAATACTATCCCAAATTCAAATTACTCCACACAGTAGCACAATCTTATCCACATTACACCGCACAGTGCCCCTGATTCACATTACACCATAAAGTAGTGTCCCTTATTTATGTTCTGGCACACAGTAGTGCCCATTTTACACAATGACCACATTATCGAACCTTATACACAATGCCCACAGTAGTGCCCCTTATACAATGCCCACAGTAGTAGTGCACCTTATTCAATGCCACCTATGGTAGTGCCCCTTATGCAATGCCCCAGTAGTAGTGCCCCTTATGCAAAGCCCCCTATAGCTGTGCCCATTATGCAGTTACCCCTTTAGTAGTGCCTGTTTGTGCACTGCCCCCTGTATTATACCCCTTTATGCAATGCCCCTGTATTATAGCCCTTTATGAAATGCCTCCTGTATTAAAGTCCCTTACGCTGTGCTCCTTATGCAGTGCCCCCAGTAGTGCTCCTCATACAATACCCCCAGGAGCTCCTCTTATGCAGTGCCCCCAGTAGTGCCTCCAGACAGTAGTGCCCTTATACTGTAACCCCAGTAGAGCTCTTATGCAGTGCCACTTTTACAATACCCCCAGGAGCTCCCCTTTTGCAGTGTTCCCAGTAGTGCCCTTATACAGTACCCCCAGTAGTGCTCTTATGCAATGCCCCCAGTAGTGACCCTTATACAATGCCCGGCCCCAGGAGCTCCCCTTATGCAGTGCCCCCAGACAGTAGTGCCCTTATACTGTGTCTTTATACAGTACCCCCAGTGGTGCCCCCAGACAGTAGTGCCCTTATACTGTGCCCACAGTAACGCCCCTTATGCTGTGCTCCCTCCCCTGTGCAATAGTACTTACCTCTCTTCGCGATGTCCGGGCGCGCATCTTCTTCTCCATCTCCTCCGGCGTGCCACATGCGTGATGACGTCACCGCGGCCGGCAGGGCTGCCATCAGGAATTGTGGGGCCCAGTACAGATGAAACAGGCAGGGCCCCCGGCTTCCAAATCATTTGACTCAGATATTTAATGGAGTGCAGACACCTGGAGCAAGAACATGCACCTCATAGCAGGGTTATAGACAACCCTTTAAAGGGGGAGAAAAAGCCTGTAATTTATGTGGCGATGATCAAGGTCATGCTTCCATTTGTCTGGGCTACTTCTGATCACAGCCACCAGTCTTGGGGAGGGGGGGTAAGTACTTTTTGGGATGAGGGTGGAAGCAAGGTCAGAAAAAGGGAGGTGGTGATAGAAGTACCTGGGGAAGGGTGGAGCAGAGATCCACTTGGTGTGGGGTTGGGGAGGGGGCAGAGGCTCACTTGGGGTGGGGAGGGGGCAGAGGAACACTTGGGGTGGGGGCGGAGGCACACTTGGGGTGGGGAGGGGGCAGAGGCTCACTTGGTGTGGGGTGGGGGCCGGAGGCACACTTGGGGAAGGAAGCAAAGAGCACACTGTGTAGAATCCCCATGTCACGTAGTGGGGAGCTGTATAGAGGCACTAACTATGTATAATCACCTCATTACAATACTCAATAGGAACATAGCATTTAAGGGCCCCCCTATGTATCACTAGTAAGGGTAGTTAGGGCCTCCTTTCTCAGTAAGTCTGTGGTTATATCCAGGTGCCCATTTATTACAGGGTTTACAGTTTGAGTAGCTGCACAATGACTGATGCTGCTATTACACAGAGCCTCAACCCCTCCATGTACAGCGCTGTGTAATAGTAGTATATAGTAATATATAGTCCCCCCTTCCTGCCATATTATAATAATGAACTGCGTGAACAGGCTCAGTCAGTGGTGACCCGGTATGGAGGGACTGGTACCTGATAGCAGCAGTCCGTCTCAGGTATCCCTCTTCCCTCCATGTTCCCAGATGGGAGGAGCTGCAGACATGAAAAGCTGCTCCTTCCACATTGATTGCTGAGAAGGCGGTGTGAGGATGAGAGGAGCAGGGTAACACTGACCGCGTGCAGAGTTTCCCCTAGAGCAGGGGAGGAGGAGTTGGGGGCGGGCAACAGGACGAGCCTGGCAGTCAGCCGAGATAACAACATCCTATTGGTGGTTACCTAGGGTGTCCCGGGGCATGCAACTACCGTGCTCATAGTCCCTTCTGCCCTGAGTGTATGAGTGACAAGGGGCCCGCAGCACTGCTAATTCTACCAGGAAACTGCTTCCTACTCAATGCATGTGCGGTGCGGGCCCCCACCTAGCCCGGTACATCAGTACTGGCTTTCCCCCCCTGATGACGGCCCTGGCAGCTGGCGTCCAGAGCCACACACAGGCCGCTCTGTGTCTGTGTGTGGCACTGTACGCTGGATGCGGTGAGTGACTCCAGGCAGTGGCGGGGTGCGGTGGTGCCGGGAAAGGGAGTGCGGATGCGGTGCAGCCCGCGGGTGTGTGCACGCTGCTCTTTGGTGTCACCCCCTTGAAGGGTGACACCCGATGTGGGCCGTTCCCCCCGCACCCCCCTTGTGACGCCACTGACTGAAATAAACATGTTTACGAAAGTTATTTTATAAGCATCATTTCACAAAGAAGCAAAAGCATTGCTCTATCCTTCTGTGTTTTTTCTTATTTAGAAATGTCCCCAAAATGTTCAACAAACCTGCTTTAAATGTCCTACTCTATTAAGCTTGATTTGTATTATATCCATTATAATTAGGAGGTCAGTCATTGTGATAGAATTATATCCACTATCTGCTATTTAAGGTCAACAGGGTCTTAAAGGAGAAAAGGGCTCAATGGGTCCCTCAGGAGGAAAAGGTGCTGATGGAATTGCAGGTGCTAAAGGTGCTACAGGTGCAGCTGGTGCTTCGGGAACCCCAGGTACTAAAGGTGCTGCTGGAGCCAAAGGAGACAAAGGTGATCTAGGTAATCTAAAACATTTTATTATTTTTAAGTACCCAAAATCAGATTTTATTTATAGAATATATAATTAAACATTCTATGCTATTTCTTGTGTAAGGTCTTCAAGGTCTGAAAGGAGAAAAGGGAGTGCCCGGTGCAACAGGGGCCACCGGTGCTGCAGGCATCCCAGGTGCAAAAGGTGCCATCGGATCCTCTGGAATTGCTGGTGCAAAGGGTGATAAAGGAGATCCCGGTATGATAAACTATTTAATTATATCTGAAATGTTTCGTTACATATTTTGGTTCCCTAATACACCAATGTGTTATGCTTCTACAAGAGCTGAATACAGATATACTGAAGTTAAGCTTAAAGTAATATAGGTGAAATGTGGAAATGATGATAAATATTAAGCAGGATAACAGGTTACGAGCTGGTAATGACTATAAAGGTTTTTTAGTACAGTCTTCAATTTCTAAATATTTAGTTATATTTATTTGTTTAAAACAGAAAACTATATTCAATCAATTCACAAAGCATAAACATGTATTGATTTATATATGTTTTTGCTTTAAGGTGTGCAAGGTGTAAAAGGGGAAAGAGGACTGATAGGTGCTACAGGGACAACAGGTACTCCCGGAGCTCCAGGTGCTAAAGGTGCTATGGGATCAGCAGGAGTAACTGGGGTCCAAGGTATCAAGGGAGCTGCTGGATCCAAAGGAGACAAAGGAGATACAGGTACTTCCATTATAGTACTCCTAAATGCTTATTAATTAATATAATTACAAATGTTGTCAGATGCAAAAAGCATATATATCCATATGATATGATGTAGTCTTTTTTGTAGGTTACAGGATCTCCTTTATATAAATTAGATGTCCTGCATAGAGTAAGTATAGTAGTGTAGAAATCCCAGACTCAGGCAGGCTTCTGGGAATTCCTAAATGTAATAAACAAACTAAAATATTTCCATAAAATGCATTCCTCTAGTATACACTTGCTTAATAGCATGGAAACAGTCCGAGAATAATCTAAGTGTATATTAGCCAATAGCAAATGCTTTCTTAACAGCAAAAAAAGATAATTTGCCAGAACCAACTACTCCTATAGTGTGGTGAATTTAACATTTGAAAACAAAATATATGAATTATACTTACTATACGAGTATTCATTTTCTTAGTCTGTTGTTACAACACTACTTTGTACCTCGCTACTGGCTATCTTCACTGCCTTCACCTCAACCTCATACATTCCTGCACTCTTTTATGCTCCTTAATTCTCATAGAAGACATTATTTTTAGCCCAGTCCTCCAAAAAATAATATATTAATCTGGAAAGGTCTAAATAATAAATAGTAATTGTAAGTTTAGCTTCCAGAAAAAAAAAATATTTGTACAGTATCATTCACTAAAATCATTGTGAAATTCTGATTAAGGTGACCGAATATTATAGGTATCTACATATGCAATAACTCTGTAAATTTATATTAAAAGGTCTTTTTACAAATAGATTTTTTATTAAAATATTTGTAAACATACAAATGTGCATATTTATCATAAAGCTGCTTTGACGTCTTAATGAAGAAGTAATCCCTTCTAATGATCAAGTCTATTTAACCATTGTCACAACATTGCTTGCATTTAAAAGAACAAACAAGAAAAAACATTTTTCAAATGCTGAAGAAATGTTGAACAGTAAGCTAACCCTTACTACTGTGGTTCAGTACTGCCATTGTAACTGAGTATAGCTATTACTTAATTGCAGGTAAAAGGCATTTTCTATCAGAAAAGGCCAAAAAAATATCATATTTATCAACACATAATTGTAACTATAGGGGTGATTCAGATGTGGACCAGTCTGGGTCGGTGCTGCATCTTCTGCAGCAGCGGATCGGAAAATTTATGCAAATGCCGCAGGAGCCATCTTTTGAAAAAAAAACGCCCACTGCCGGCTTCTCTGATCCACTGCTGGCTTCTCTGATTCCCTGCATCAGAAGACACAGTTTCGGCCAAAGATCAGAACCATCGGACATCTGAGCAACCCTAAGATGTCCACCCCAACTAAGATAGCGTGGCCAGTCAATCTGCTTTAGAAGACACAGCCTCTGACTTTGGCACACCCCAAAAACAGTGCCAACACGTCTCCATTTTTATAACTGCTACATTTACAACCCCCAGTCATTTTATAGTCATTTTCCTGTGCTGTGTTTTATACTTGAATAATTTTATTTCTGTAAAAGATGTTTTTAGTTTATATACTTCATGTAAGACATTTTATGTGCCATACTTAGCTACCACTGGAAGAGCTCATTGAATGTAATCACACAATACAAAAAAACAACAATAAATAAATAAGTAGTGGCACCTGTAAATAAAAGTATTAGTATAATGTGTTTATAGCTCCTTTGGAGATTTTTGTGTGAGGTGAGGTCCGATCAATTGTCCCAAAAGCCGCAATGATGCCAGCCCTATCTGTCCCTAACTTGTCCCTACAGCGGGCGTTCCTTATGGTATAAGTCCAGATGGTGATGGTGATCTCTGGAGCCGAGTCTGGCATGGACTCCTGCTCCCCACGTGCTGCTGGCGTTTGGCCAGATGCAGCCACGGGTGATGACGTCAGTGGGATTTGCTAGCGGATGCGGACAGCTTGCTTGCCGGGAGACCTTGATACTGGATGCCTAACACCTACTGCCTCCAACGCGTTTCATGCCCTAAAGCACTTTTTCAAGGATGGCATTGCTGTCCATACTGTTGGTTTAAATACCTAAAAAAACATTATTGATCTTTCATTAAAAAACTGGAAGTGATAACCGGAAATGGTTAAAAAAGAGCGGTACCCATGTGTCGCTCTCCATTTTATAAATTTATATAAATAAGGTGCCACATATTGAATTTATAAAAATATGGATATATATATATGTTAATTGTGTCTTTAAAATGTATTGAAAATAAGATTGGCAGAACATATTTACAATATAAAAAGAGGTCTGCAAACCCATAGCGTATCAAAACATTTTGCAGAAATACATCAAAAAAATCCAGTAGGTTTGAAGTTCATATCAATACAAAAACTTCACAGAGATTGGAGAGGTGGTAATATTGTAAATAGCCTTAAAAGAATGGAAACAAAATGGATATATGATCTCAAAATCCTGCAACCATTTGGTTTGAATATAGATATTGAACTAAATGCATTTTTATAATTTTTATGACATTTGAACAAACCTTTTAGACTAAATTTAAACATAAAATTTAGTCACCCGTGACCGCATCCAGCCAGACGCTAGTGGCATGTGGGGAGCAGGAGTCCAGGCCAGACTCGGCTCCAGAGATCACCGTCACCATCTGGACTATACCATATACCGCTGGAGGGACAAGGTAAGGACAGATACGGCTGGCATCATTGCGGCTATTGGGACCATTGATCGGACCTTGCCTCACACAAAAATCTCCAAAAGGAGCTATAAACACATTATACTAATACTTTTATTTACAGGTGCCACTACTTATTTATTGATTGATTAATTTGCTTAGCGCTCATAATTTAATTAATTTCTATGTTTGTGCACTAATGAGCTTCTGAAAAACACAGCGCAGATATATACAATATATTTTTTACAAAAAACCAACAAAAACCAACATTGTGAATGTGGGCAACTTTATGATTTTTACAGACTGAATTTTCATGAAATCCCTATTATTCAGTTGAATCCTAGACCTCAAACCCATATTGTGTGCATTTGTAGTTATCATATTGTCTGAAAATCTAATTTATGGTTTATTACCTTTGTTCTAGGACCACAAGGATTAAAGGGTAGTAACGGTTTAGCTGGTGCTAAAGGGGAAACAGGTGTCCCTGGATCGCAAGGTGCCAAAGGTGCTGCAGGTGCAACTGGGTCGCAAGGAGTCACAGGGGCAAAAGGATCTGAAGGTGCCAAAGGAGAAAAGGGAAATCCAGGTACTTTAAACTACTGAGCACCACAAATTTTATAATAGCTGATCTACAGGGGTTGTGTATGGGATTCCGGTGCTCAGGATCCTGGCGGTAAGAATTCAGATGACGCCCCCCTTCCGACAGAGTTAGTATATTGACACCTGTCTGTAAGTATCCTACCCCTAAACCTATCCCTCCCTCAATGCAACCTAAACCTAAGGCCCCCCAAGTAGCTTAACCTTAACTCCACCCCCCCCGTTGAGATGCCGGCAGTCGGGATTCTGGCACCAGGATTTTTACTGGTATCGGGATTCCAGTGCTGGTATTCTGAGCGCAGTAATCAAGACAGCGGGATATAAACTACATCCTATCTACAGTATTTCAATCTAATATTCATGTATTTATAGTGAATCTCAAATGTCATGCCAGACTATTGAGGGAGACAAATTACAACTTTATTAGAAATATGATAAAGTGAGAGATGCTAAACATGGGTCTTTCATGATTTTGAAATTAAAAATTGCCCCCCAGCCATCTTGTTTTTTTTTTTTTAATTATGGATCTAATAGTGCTGCCTGCAAGTAATCCCATAATCAGGTCTCATCTGCTTCTGCCTTCACCTGCACAAATGGGGTTTCAGAATAAAGCCAGGATGTAACAACAGATGACAGCATTCTTTATGTAAAATGCATGGACAATAACCCTGATTCTGAGTTTCATGCAAGTCCAATCATGGATATCTGCAAACTGGTTCTCATGGATATGTACAAACTACATGTGTCACAGAAAGCAATTGTACAGTACACATGGTCCATACCATGCATTTGCACACAGACAGTGATTAAAAGTGCAGATAGAGTGATCCATCCATTGTTAGATCTCTCTTTCAGCGTTATAGGTGTTTCTGAGTGCTGATTTGGTGGTTACTGTATGGACACATAGAACAGATGTATCTCATGGGAGTGTCCTGTATTGGCCATGTGGGCTGACTACCATGCTCTATTGTAGCATGCATACACAAGTGCGACAAGTGTTTCTGATGGATCTTCAGTGGACGGAAAACCAGTGGGCGGGTCAGCCAAACACATGAAGATGGACGTTTAATCTACATAGACAGGCGGATACTCACATCAACATAAGATAGCAACCAGACTGCCACAGCTGGACAGAGTAGCTGCCACAGATGTGTCTGACTTAGACTCGGGTCCAATGTGTTTACAGAAAGCATCTGACTCCCTGACTGTCACTAAGGGCCAACTTAATCCAATCCTTGCAATGTGCTCCATAATCTTCAGCTATCAGCTACTTTCACCCATGGCTCTATCATTATTAATATATCTGCAGTAACTATGCCACTGCTATTAATTTGGCTATAAATCATAGTTGGTAGCAATTTGGATAGCAATTTCTGAACTACCCCGTTCTGCCTTCCTGTAAAGTTTGAATTGTGCAGAAGGATCGCTTACTGAGCAGAGGCAAATCAAAACAATGCAAGATACTCTACACAAACTGGTCTAGTGTGTAAGCATTATATCTTTTTTGATGTCCTAGAAGCACACTGCCATAGATTACATGGCCATGAAACTAAGGACTGATTCAGACCCGCTCGCGAGCGCAAAGTGCTCGCAAGCGGGTCGATTGTGGGGTACTGCGCATGCGCAAGCCCTGGAGTGAGAGAGAAATTCTCTTGCTCCGGGGCTCACTACAAAAGGGTCATAGAAATGTCAGCCGATACAATATTACAAATGAAACATCATAATGCACATAAATGACACAGTGTCATTTATGTGCATGATGATGTTTCATTTGTAATATTGTCATCTAACTTGTTTCATTAAAATATACATATTCTAGAACACTAGCGCAGTTAAGTGTTTGCTTTCTCTTGTTGATGTAGGATTGCAATTCTCCTTGTTTTTAACCACAGCAGGTTTTTTGTTCTCAGGTGCGGCCCAGGCGCTGAGATAATTGTGGTCATTTCACCTGCAGTAAAGCTCTGAAATTTGTCTGCATTTCTGAATTAGCAGAGTTGATTTGCTCATCCCTAAAATGATTATTTACAGTATTTGGTAAATACATATCAAAATGGCAAGAAATAGATAACTACATGCACATTTAACTTCATATGATCCATCTAATTTTAAAGGTGCACAAGGAATAAAAGGAGACAAGGGTCCAATAGGTCCTGCAGGGACAGTAGGAACTCCAGGGGCAGCTGGGAGACCAGGGACAGCAGGTGCTAAAGGAGACAAAGGAGCTACAGGTAGGTTTATTTTTTGTTTGGGGAAAACAAATCCTGACTGATAATAATATCAAGACAAATGTAAACGTTTAAGGCCATTTTAATTTTCTTATATATATATATATTTTTAATCCTACCCAAGTTTATTGTAAGAGGAGACACAAGGAGTTTAAATCAAAACACACAACTAACTAGCTATTTAAATATAAAGAATAAATACAATTTTCTTAATTGTCCACCATCTGGTATGGTATGAAAGCAAATAACGATCAGCAATTTGCTCCCAAATGCCGGAAAATGGACAAAACTATTGTTTGAACAAATTGTTTAGATCAAACATTTAACAAACTTGTCTGACGATCATTTTCATCTGTTTTCTGGCATTTAGGAACAAATTGCTGATCATCAGTTACTCCCAACCCTTACCAGATTTTCATTCCAACCAATCAACTAGTTGGATGGTTGGACAGAAAATCTTTAGGTGTGTATGCAGTTTAAGAGTAGCTGAACAAGGAAAATAATGTAGACTTCAATGGTGTGCATCAGGGACAACACTTACTTGCCTTGAGCGTAATCCATCTACCTCTTATACTGTGCTACACAGATACTTTGGCATATTGTTTCTGTTCTTGGGTACACTGTCAAATTGTCAAAAAATCTTTTTCGATAGGGCAAACAGAGATAGATAGATCTCCTCATCCTGAAACATGCTTGTTGCCTTTGTATATCTACGTGAAGTGGTAAGAACCATTCATGTTGAGTGTCTGCTCTAGTTTTATGTCACTAAAATTTTTTTTCCTGGGTTTTAATTCTTAGATACTGCTCTGGCAATGAAAGTCACAATCTTGGAAAACAGAATAGCTGCACTAGATACAAGTCTTTCCTCTCTAAAGAAAGGTAAATAAAATCGTCACTTTTTTTTATATATTTGTTCCAAAGCATACAAAATAAACATACAGCAACACTTGACATAATTTTACAATGCAAATAAGGATCGAGAGTGATAAACATTGAAAGGTATAATCCCAAATACTGTAAGTATTGCATTATAGCAAATCACAAAAAATATGTGCATGAACAGTACAAAAACAAAGTACTTGAGAAAAACAAAAATAAAATAACTATACAGTATATAAAAGGAGTACACTTCAGAACTTATTAATTTTTTTAAATTTTCCACCTAGGTAATCTAAATCTCTGCACCCAGAAATTACCAGGGCAGAGTGAAAAATGTAACTATAATAAAATGTAAATTAACCCTGAAGCATGTAAAAAACAAAAACAAATATACAGTAAATGTCTCTCACAATTTTAAGACAATAACAGTTCTGATAGCCATATGGACATTAGGTAATAGAACATATGGTGTTTCTTGTCTTAGCCAATGAGCTAATATAGACCACCAGGGATAAAAGTGATGGAACAGGGTAATCTATATAGCACAAACCATGAGTAAAAAGTAAGAGTAGGGAAGCTATTGTCATGTGTTAGTATACAGGGAATCGCTAAAAAATCTGAAAATTATTGTTGAGAAATATGGTAACATATTGCTTAAAGCAGACAATTGGGTCTTAAGTTATTGCTTATGTAATGGCACCTAGGAGACCACTAAAAAATACAATGTACAGTATGCTTTGTGTGGGGACAAATAAAGTAGAACTGTTATCTGCTATATTCCACCCAATGAACTGAATTATAGATCAGGAAATTCAGAAATCCCAAATGTCATGGAAATGAGGATCAGAATCTGCATCAGAACTGTACATTTTTGTAAGACAACTTTAAGATGGTGGGTCAGGAGTAAAAAATGCACCCTTAAAGATACACATAGGCATAGAAACAACAGGAAGAGCTTCGGGGCTAATTGGAGTATCATCACCAGTCTCCTACTCTCTCCGTATCTGAATTGGGGTAACTGGACAAGGGGCGTGGACTTTAAAATGTGCCAGGTCATACCCCGAATAATGGATTTGGACTGTTAAGTGAACAGGGTTATGGTCTAAGAGTGGCAAGCATGTGGTCAAATTTGGCATCAATATAGGGTAGCAAGAACTCTGCCAACTTTATGGCCAACTGGTTCACAAAAGCTTCAGTGAAAGACACTGAAGACATGACTGTCACCCCTGATAAAACAGAAGGGACAGTGGGTAGGGGAGAGCATGCCTCCTGTTGAGTTTCAGACATGAACATATTGCAAAACATAGTGTGACACATATGACACTAGAAAATAGACACAAAACAACTACAGATTACAGAACATTAAATAGTGACTGAGTTGCAATTTCAGTACCCACCACTAGATGTCAGTAAAGAACCAATAGAAAACACTACACACATTGAGAATACTGGTAATATACAGCGCTCTTAAATAAGTCAGTAACAGCCAAAGAAAATAGAGAGACAACAGAAAGCCACTGCTTTGAGAAGTAACAGTACCCACCAACCTCAGCAAAACAGTACAGGGAGCGTCCATTGAATTTCCAATAAAAGAGGGTGGTGTACTTCAGCAGCTTTTTGTTAGCAACACAGGTGGTTTATATAGCAGCTAAATATATCCCTCGAGAGTTTCTTCAATCAGCAACCTATGAATAGAATGACTCCAGAAGATACGCAATCCACTCCAAACAGCAGAGTCTCACTAACTAGCCAGACACTAGCAGGGTAAGTGTTGTTCAGGCTCAAAGAAGCAGCAGCAATTGCAAGACCAGTCCCAAGGTTATGAATCCCTGGGGAGATTCACACAGACTAGAGGTAGTAATGAATCCAAGGATACCAGATGAGTGCTAATCTAAGGTACAGTCCTATGGTTGAGTTGCAGCCTTGAGGGCTGATGTGAACTTGTCTGAGGTGTGGCCATGGGCTGGGTTGCAGCCTTGAGGGCTGATGTGTACTTGACTGAGATGCAGCCTTGGAGCCAAGTTGCAGCCTTGAGGGCTGATGTGTACTTGGCTGAGGTGCAGCCTTGGAGCTGAGTTGCCGCCTTGAGGGCTGATGTGTATTTGGCTGAGATGCAGCCTTGGAGCCAAGTTGCAGCCTTGAGGGCTGATGTGTACTAGCCAGAGGTGCAGCCTTATTGCTGTGATGCGGCTGAGACTGCCAGGATGTAAGAAACAAAAGTCCACTCAGATGCTGTACTGTGACTGAGACTGCCATGATGTTAGTAACAGAATGTCCAGTTGGACACTAAAGTACGGCAGAGACAGCAGCTGAGACTGGCGTGATGTTTAGGAACTAAAAGTCCACTGAGACACTGCAGTGTGGCTGAGACTGCCGTGATGTTAGTAACAAAGAGTCCACTGAGACACTGTAGTGTGGCTGAGACTGCCGTGATATTAAGGAACTAAAAGTCCACTCAGACGCTGGCATGCGGCTGAGACCGCCATGACATAGAGGAACTAAAAGTCCACTCAGACACTGGCGTGCAGCTGAAACTGTTGAGAAACACGCTGGACAGGAGAATCTGGAACAAACACAAGGATGATATCCACACACATGAACCAGAAGGCATGTACTGAATGCTATTGCCAGCATCAGAGCAGAAAACCAGGGGTGGTAAAAAAGGTAGAGGATCCAATCAAAAAAAGGCAGAGGTGACAGAGCAGTCAGGAAGGCGGACCTAACAGAGTAGCCGCCCAGCATCCTCGTCTCCTAACAACAGACGCAAGCGAGCCACTGGGAGCACTGATGTCAAACAAGGCACTACGGTGGCTTGTGATGCCCATAGAGCAAGCTCTGGCATCCAGGAGATTCACCACACATGCAGCTCACAGCACAGGAAAGCCATTGGCAGCAGAGAAGGGCATCTGATACCAGGGATCCATCAGCAGAGCAGACAGAACTACCCCAAAAGTAGCCACCACCTCAAAGGATCAGGCAAGCAGCAACCAGATGGGAGTATAGAGGGAGGAACTGCTGCTGATAGGTACAAGCCAGGGGGGTCCCGGCAATCATAAAGGCCATCCACACTGATGGCTGGACTCAGGTAGAAATACTGTTCTCTGAGAGAATAGCCTCACCAAAATATATAATTTGGTTAAGAAGACCTTCAAGCTCTTGTGATTTATTCTGTAGCTGCAGGATTCTCTTTGGTGATATTTATAGTATTAGCCCTATAGAATCTTGTATTCGCATAACTAAGTAAATCCGACTTCTGCAGCTGCCCGCAATCACAGCCACATTGAATGTGAAATAGAATAAGCTCCTATATGTAAAATGTTCTGCTCTGCTCATCACCAAAAGTGTCTTTTCTGATCCAAAAGCCTATGCAACCCAGCAGAAAATCTAGGTACATTTGAACTAGTTGAGGAGCTTGGCAGTTCCAATGATGCATTTGCACTGCGGACCCCCGATATTGTAATAAACAAATGACTAACAAAGTTTTTTCATACCACTGTTTTGCAACTAAAATGCTTAAATAAGAATGAACTTTTGTTTATTTGTTTTGCTAAGCTAATGCAAATCTCATCTTTTCTGTAATAGTTGCCTATTTCCAAAGTGGAGTGGTGACATCAGGAAACAAAATCTATGTCACAAATGGAATGGAAGGTAATTACGACATTGCCCTAGCCACCTGCCGTGGAGCACAAGGAACCCTACCAGCTCCATTGAATAGTGCAGACAATTCTGCCTTACTACACATTGTGCAGACAAGAGGCAAAAGATTTTTTCTTGGCATGAATGACGTAAAAGTGGAAGGTTCCTATGTCTATCTCAATGGCAACCAAATTTCTTATAAGAATTGGAACCCAAGTGAACCTAATGGAGGTCGAGGTGAAAACTGTGTAGAAATAATGGAACAAGGGAAGTGGATTGATAGATCCTGTAATCATAGAAATTTGATTGTATGTGAGTTTTAGAAAGAGTCCACAAATGACATTTGTTTAGTTCTACATATGAAGTTCAGTGAGGATTTAATTTTTTTCCTTTAATATGTACAAATCTCCATCATTGTACTCCACCCAAACCCAGGAGCAGTCATCATTCCAGAACTATTTGTAGACTTTAAATTGGGTGGAACTGCAAAACAAAAGAGGAACTCGAACAATGTTTCACTGGAACTTTTGCAAAATGATTTGATAAACAAGAAAATCTCCTGCAGCTTTGCTCATCTCTACTAAACTCTTTTTTCTAGTAAATCATGACCACATGTATTTATACAATATAATATAATATCTATTTATAATATAAGACCAAAAGTACAGGTGCACTCTGAGTATCGCTATTAGTAGGAAAGTCTGGTAGCCTAGGGATCAATCAACACCCTAAAAACACTAAAAGAGGCTAGAACATATAGTAAAAAATGGCAGCGCCAAATATGTGGACCTGATAAGAGAGTAACACACTCCAATCCACAAAAGAAAAATAAGCACAGTTTATTTTACTCATTTAATATGATAAATATACATTGCATCAAATAAACACAGTATTACAATAAAATCCAATTGACCATGGTAATTTGGTACTATGGAATATAGATATGTGCATATGAATAGAACCAGTAATTTAGATACATAATAAACACCATATGGATAAAAATAACAATAACTGCCTCTCTTCACATTATTGCAAAGATTGCATATCTAAAAATATGTCTAGTAATGGTCTCTGACCACTAAATCACTGCAATGGCTAAATTGATCCAATCCTACAGATATATAGGATATTAAAGCTTTGTGGATATCCAAAATGTCAGAGAGCAGTCTAAGGAGAGAGAAAACACTGACTTTTAAGCAGCTATTGGCAAGCCTTAGGTAAGTTAACACTGTGTAGTGTAGACTATCCTTACCATTCAAATTGTCAGGTATTCCCATCAGGTCACTGGGAAAAAATAAGCAGAGAGAGAGACAAGAGATGAATGGTAAACTGCGGGTACTCCTCTGTTCTGTACCTAAGTGCTTCCAATTCCTGCAGGGAATTCCCATCATATCTGCACAGTTGTCCGTGAATGACCCTACAAGTAGCTTGTGTGATTTCCCAGAGTGGAAGCCTGGAAAATGAGGAGTTAGGCTTCAGCAGATTGGATGTCAGGAGAGATTCATTAGTATACACAATGATCAGTCCATAAGTGATATGTATACACTGCCACAAGTTCCATATAGTGCACAGTTTAATGTGTAGAATAAATCACTGATGTAAGGCACAGAGCATGGACACCCTTGACGCAATTTCTTTTTCTAGGAAACTTTCTACTGAAAAAGAATCTGGCCTAATGTGCATTTAGAAACCTCTGAACTATATACATTTGCTTATCACTGCTCTGTATGTGTCGATTTATTTTAAGCACATACTGTAAAATGATAAAGTCATTCCATGACTCTTTGATTGTTATTGCATATTTACAATGTTTTAATGTACCTTATTTTCTTACATAGGGTTCTTCAAACTGAATATGCAGTAAACAATGCATTTACCTCTTAGGTATGCAGTTTTCTGTTTTTTTTTTAATCAAGTTGTCTTTATTGAAGCAAAACATAATAATTGATAAAGAAAATGTATAGTAAGTTTTCAATATTAACAGTAGAGATTAAATGCAGATCATCCAGTAAGTTATATAACAGTAAGATAAACTGTAAATTGTTACATCATGTGACTTATAATATATAAAAATGTGTGTACGATACAGACTGAACAATAAAAGAACTGGCAAATTAAGCAAGTGACACTTAGTTCCTGTTCTAAATATATTGTATAGTACCAATTAGTCTATAAGACAATTGGAGGGTCGCCATCCTGTATTCTCAACTCATACCAGATGGGCAAATGTAAGCTATCATGAATCTTTCTCTGCACACAGAGAGACAATTGGTCTCATTCAGACCCGGTCACAAGCACTGAGCGCTCGCAACCGGGTTGATGTTAAGGCCCTGCGCCGCAGCGGCCGCACTGAGCGTGCGTAAGCCCCGGAGCGAGAGAGAAACTCTCTCGCTACGGAGCGCACTACAAAAAGGGCGGCTGTTGATGTTGATCGCCAGCTTGCCCTGTTTTGTAGGTGGGGCGGGGGGTGGCTACACAAACGGAGGCGTTCCTGATGGAACGCATGCCGTTTTGTGGGCGGCCGCACTGACATCAGCAGTGATGTCAGTGGGGAGCTTCCTGCTTGATCAGAGCAGGAAGCTCCCTGGAGCTTGCGGTTGCCGAGACCCAACCTTAGGGTCTCATCGCAAGCCCCGATGGTCGCGATGGTCTTGACCATCGCGACCATCAACCTGGTCGGTCACTAAAGCTGTGGGTGGCAACCCACAGCTTAGCTAGCTACCAGGAGGCCGCACTTAAAAAGTCAAGCGGCCGCTCTCATTCAGAGAGACCGATCACTTCTTGCGACCGCCTCTGAATGAGGGCCAATGTTCCAATATAGCTCTCCCAAACGTAAAAAATTAACCTGGTGTGCCGTTTTCTAATATTATTTACTGGGAAACATTATAAGCAACTTTATTGATACTTTTCTATTGTTTGTTTTATTCATAGTTAGATTAGAAAAAAATTGTTCTGAAGGAATATGTCTTGTAGTATAAATTAGGACTATTGCTCTAAAACAAAGTGAAAAGTGAAAGACATTACCATGAGGCATTTACTTCCTCTATACTGTACATAAAATGTCCTTAACTCCAATATAAGAAATGAGGGTCATTAAACTCTAAGGGCTCTATGGCTCTGATTCAGAGGTGGACACAACGCCTATGTTCTCACAGTTGGGTGGTTATGATGATCTGCACATGCATATGAGTTACACTGCGTATGCATCAAGTTTCATTACCATAGGCAGTTGCAGCAAGAACCTGGAGCATTTGTTGGAGAAAAGGAGTGGTGGTTCAGAAGAGGGAATGTAGTGACCATTTCGGGGAGGTGTCGCAGATTGTGATTGCTATCCCATGTGCAGTAAAAATCACTCTGGCATCTCAGTTCTGATGGCCATTCTGTGTTGCCATAGGGTTGCTCATACGGTCGACTATCATCCAATTGTTGTGTCTCTGCATGCAAGCCGCAGACTTCAGATGCAAGCAATGGGCAACTCAATGCAAACCTAGACAGCAGCAACATTTGCATATTTTTCTAGTCTGCTGCATACAGGATGGCAGCTACAAAGCCATTTGCATCCACCTCTGAATCAGGCCCTATGTACAGTCTTTGGCAGAGCCATTTGGCCTGATTCTGTGTAGGGAATAAAGCAAAAAAAAGCAAATAACTGTGCACCTTATCAAAACCATATTACACTACAGGTGGGGAAAATTTAAAATGTGCAAAGAGATTTAGATTTGAAAGGCAGTGTCCAAACTCAAAACTAAATTGCAGTGTAAAAATAAACCTGTCCAGTCTGTGTGGACTTAATACAAAAACAGCCAGAATGTACACTGCATGCACAAAAATAAATGATTTTTCACCCCTTGCATTGCAACATGGTTTGTACAGGTGCAAAGTTACTGGCTCTTTTTTTGCTTTTACAGCCAACCCAGAATCCAGCCCTTTGTGCTCTGTTATTGGAGCAACATATGGAATACTAAGTGACTGAGGACCTAATTCAGCAAGGAACGCAATGATGCATTCGCACGCAGCTGGCCAATGTTTGCAATGTGCACATGCGTATAAGACCCAGTGTGCGTGCACGAACTAGGCACTGCGAACTGGAATGCGATCGCAGACAGTACGCAGACCTATCACTCCGTGATAGAGAGGAAGTACCGTTTGTGGGTGGTGACTAGAGATGTGCACTGACCTCCGTGTTTTGGGGGTTTTTTTGGATCTGGATCTCCCCTGGTTTGGATCTGGATCTGGTTTTGGATCTTTTTCCTTGGTGTTTTGTTTTTCAGTTTTGGTTTTGGTTTTGGATCTGTATTTTTTCCAAAAAATTATAAAAACAGCTAACACCACATAATTTGGGCCTGTTTTTGTTCCTACAGTATCATTAACCTTACTAACAATAATTTTCAGGCATTTCCAGGAATTTTTAACCATCTCACAGCTCACAATATTGATTTCACTATTTTTCACCAGTACAGGCCAAAGGCTGCAGCGAGCTGGCTGGCTGAAGTAAGCGACAGAGCAGCGGCACAAACGCTCAGCAGTTTAAAAAAAATATAGGACATCTATGAAACATTGCCACACAGCAGTGGCAGACAGGATGGAAGTTTAATAAACTATAATAATGCCCCAAAATGTGCAAAATGTAAAGAAAAGAGGTGCAAGATGGAATGTATGATATTAAAAAGGACATTCACAGTTTAACAAACCAAGCACTTTAGCGACTAGGACTGACACTTTCATAGCTGACCTCCTTGGTTTGTTTGGGCCCCCATAAAACATTTTTTGGAAGGACTACCTTCAATTTTTAGGGAGGAGGTTGATGATGAGGGTGTTGGTGGTGGAAATTGCTTGTGCTGGTCCAATCTGCTAGTAGCTGATACTGGACTGCTTGTTATTAATTTACAAATTATTATAATTTTGTTAAATAACTTGCATGAACTCGCTGCAAATTACGTAACAGGGAGGAGGTGCCTAGATGGTTATCGTCCCTTCCTCTGCTAACTTTGGCTTTACAAATGGAACAGATGCCTTCACAACTGTTGTCAGAATTAAGATTAAAATAATTCCACACCCAAGACGTGGCTTTTCTGGCTTTATTTTTGTCATTAGCAAGAACTGCTGCAGCTGATTTACGCAAACCACATCCTCATCATCAACATCCACATTAGCCTCAGATAGGACACAAATGTTCCCCTCATCCTCCTTGTGCACTTCCTCCACACTGTCATCCTCATTTTTAATTATTTCACCATCTAATACTAGCACAGCCGTCATGGCGTCAGTCATCCGCTGTGAAACTGGGTGACAGCTGTTATTTTTACTTCCTCTATCAAAAGACTGTTTAATAGTCAATTGTTTTTTTAAATTACTAGTAGTAGTTTTCTTGGTCCCTTTCTGGGATGAAGATCCACCCCCAGCAGCAGCAACAGACATAGCACTCAAGGATCCTTCTGAGGAATCACAAATAGGAGAGGAGTCAGTCATGCTTGTGAAATTGGATGCAGGACTACTTCCGATCACGAATGAGGATGTTGATGATGATGCAGGTGTTGGTGGTGGAGATTGCAGGTGCTTGGATCCAGATAGTAGGGAGCTGCTAGTTGACACTGGACTGATGGTTGTTCAGTTTTTCATCCCCAAAGTTTTAGAATTTGAAATTCCCTTTCCAATTTGATGAATGCGCTGCATGTGACATAACAGGGAGGAGGTTCCAAGATGGTTAAGGTCCTTACCTCTACTCACTCTTACTTGGCAATGGTTACATATGGCTTGGCAAAAGTTGTCCAGATTTGGATGGAAATAATTCCACACAATAGAAGTAGATTTTTTGGTCCTTTGTTCAGGCATGGCAACAATAGGATTTTTCCCACCATGGGCAACAACAACTGTTTTCCTGATGTACAGTTTTTACACAAACATCCTCGCCATCAACATCCTCATCATCCTTGTTGTTATTGCCACCTACATAAATATCCTACACATCCTCCTCGTGCAATTCCACAGAAGCATCCTCGATTTCTACGTCAGAAGAAGGCACACAAATGGTGGAAGGAGGATCCTCTTCTAGTACAGTATTACTAGAAAGATCAGGCTCACACATGGCAACCGCGGACACACTTGGACTCTCCTCTGGGATTTCTGATTTTTCCGAGCACACAGTTGGTTCCGTTGTCTTACTCATCTTAACAATTTTAATTTTTTTTTGTACCTCTCCTACAAGCAGAGGGGCTTAAATTATCGCTAGAACCATCAGTCATAAATAAAGGCCAATGCCTTATCTTTTCCTTGCCACTTCGTGTAATGAATGGCATATTGCCAATTTTTTGTTTCTCTAAAGCTGACTTAGCTTTCATTTTTTTTGCTTTAACAAAGTCAAAGTTGATTTATTTAGCCTGACTTTTTGGCCTGACTTATGCCCTGGTACATCGGCCTAGATAGATGATGTTGATGGCCTTGCATCATCATCATGACAGCTGCCGGCAGCTACAAGACTGGTATGTGGATCCTGCTCTCTGGTCATGTGACTGTCCTCCATATTCACTACGCACACAACCACACACAAAAAAAATTGATGGTTTTATTTTTATTATTTTGGGCAGCAGCCCCTCAACAGACAGGAGCACAGCACCCCTGCACACCTATGCCGATGATAGTGACAGCCAGGTGCGGCTGACACACACACAAAAAAAATTGTTTATTTATTTTTTGGGCAGCATCCTTTGACAGACAGCAGCACAGCACGCCTACACAGCTTCGCCGATGACAGTGACAGCCAGATGTGGCTGACATGCACACACAAAAAATGTTTATTGTTTGGGCAGCAGTCATTGACAGACAGCAGCACAGCACCCCTGCGCAGCTACGCCGATGACAGTTACAGCCAGGTGTGGCTGACTCACACAAGAAAATTGTTTATTTTTTGGGCAGCATCCCTTGGCAAACAGCAGCAAAGCACCCCTGCACAGCTATGCTGATGACAGTGATAGCCAGGTGTGGCTGACATGCGCACAAAACAAATTGTGTATTTATTTTTTGGCCAGCAGCCCTTGACAGACAGCAGCACAAGCAGCCCTGCGCAGTTACGCCAAATGACAGTGACAGCCAGGTGTAGCTAACACACACACAACATTTTTTTTATTGTTTTTGGATGAGCAGCCCTTGACAGACAGCAGCAAACAAATATAAGTGCACTTAAAGTTTACATCATGTTCTTATAAAACCATTACAAATTGTGCAATACAAAAGTGTAATTGAAAACTCAGAAACAGTTGTTTGAAACAAATGTGTTTGTCTAAAGGTGCATACACAAGGTACGATTAAAATGCACAATATGAATGATAACGATATCAATCATATTGTTATCATTCATTTTTCGGTACCTCCGTCCCACTAACGACCTGCAATGCGCGGGCACGTATGGACAATAAAGATATTGTCAATCAACCATGCATGCAGGTCTCCTGCAATCATTGATTGTGGGTCATTGGCCGTCATTGATGGTGTGCTGGATGATCGATATCGATCATCTAACACACCTGGGAGATCGTTCAACGATATCGTTATCATTGACGATCGTCCCGTGTGTATGCACCATTATTGTGCTCCCCTCCTGGTGCTGTGGAACTGCATATCCCAGCATGCTGTTCCACAGTAATTACATGCCTTAATAGCAATACTGTGGCAGCCCATGCTTGGATGTGTATAGTAATTCCACAGCAGCAGTATGGCCACTCTTAATAAATACACTTTTGATTTTAGCCAAATTGTTTGTAATGCATATATATTTTTTAATTATTTGTTTTTTATGTTTTGCAAAATAATAATCACAGACATATAATTGTTTTTATAGTTTATAAATGATTTATTAATATTACTAAACATGCATAATGTCAGAAAATTAAGAGTTTGGGGAAAAAACAACAAATATGTAAATAAAAATACAGTAAATAAAAATGTGTACATTTTAAGATACATGATTTTCTGGATAAATTTGGAAGGGGTACACACTTGCAGATGTGTGATGTGACATTTTTGACAACTGTGGCATCACCAAATTTCCCTACTTCACTTCCTGCAAAACAAAAATCACCTCCAAAAGTGTTAGCCTCAACTTAAACACACACAACATATGATGGCAAAATACAAGTTTGAAGTATTAGTAAGATGGATATGCATTACAGAGGCAATAACCAGATTTCATAGTAGGCAAAAGTGCCAAAAGCTCATGGAAAGACCTGGTTTGAAATTTGCATCAAAATCAATCTGGGCACTGATGCTTCTCAGCCCACTCAGGAGATGCAAAATCCCTGGATCTGGGTTGACCGTTACCATAGTCATAGCTGGTTCCTGCCAGGGCAGGGCACTGGTCCACCTCGTTCGAGCACTCACTTGGGCCAGGAAGACATTCAAACTGAGGTTTGCTCCCCCTGCTGGTCTGGATTGTGAGTTGCATGGCCTCAGTGGCTGTAGTCTGTCGGTCCACTGCCACTCTAAGGCCATAGATGACTTGGGCAACTGTGGCAGTGGTGGATGGGGGTGACACAGATGATGGAGGTTGTACCCCCATCCAACTGCAGCCTTTCAGTGTCTTAATCTCTTTAAAAATGAAAAAACTACTTTGACACATAAAGAGACAGATACAGAGACAGGTTTATCCAAAAAATTACCAGACACAGCATATGGGGCATCTGTGGCAGGCAACACAAGATGTAATAGGTCTGCATCTGCCAACAACCTCCAATCCAAGGACCCCAAAATTTGTAAATCACGTGGGTTCAATTGCAAAATCTCAGGGAGGGGACCCCCTGGCCCATTTTTATGCTGGATCCTGAAATTGATCTTTCTTCGAAGATGGCAACGAAGGTCACTCCATCTAATAGGAATTTATTGAGAGAGAAAAATTATAATCAATTTCTTTGTATGTTAAAAGTTCACCTCATAACTTTTAAACTACATGTATGTTTAAAACTACAACAATAAAATGGGCAAAAAATTAGTTTGGCGATAAATTTTCAGCTTTGTTTTTTTATTTTTTTTATTTTGTGATTGATTGTGTGTTAAAAAATCTTACCTTTTATGAAGATATGTTTTTGTATAAGCCCCGGAGTGCTCAGAATTGATTTTAATGCAAATTGCATCCCAGTGAGCTTTCACTGGAACTTTGGGCCCACTATGAAATCTGGTAAGTGCCTCATGTATTAATATATTATTACCATCCTACTAATACTTAGATCTTGTATCTTGCCACCTGATGCTGCAGAATCATTGTCTGCAGTTGTGATAGAAATATTTGGAGATTATATGTTTGGAGGAGGTGGAGGTGGAACATCTGGTGTGGCTACAGACACAGTATCATTATCCACATCTGCAAGTGTGTCCAATTTGAATTTGATACTTCCCCTCCAAATTCTTCCAGAAAATCGTGTAACACTGAGGGCTCTATTTATTAACATTATTTTTACTAAAATAAAGTGAAAAAGGGTGTTTTCACACCCTTTTCACATTATTTTGGTTTCACCTGTAGTTACTATAGGTCAATTGGAGTAGAATTAGTATCACTTATTTTTAGTAAAGCAGATCTCATTTCCCATAATTGTAATGGGAAATGTGATCCGACCTAAGTTACTAAAAATAAATTGTAAAAAAATACCGGGGGAAGCCCTGTGATAATAACGCCACCTGGAGGTGGCGTTATCCAGGGTCTCCCCCGGTTACCGGGCTCCCACTCTGCTCTAACGGGGAGAGCAGAGGCGGGTGCCGGTACCAGTAATCAGCTGTGTGGTCTAAGCAGACCGCAAGCTGATTACTGTAAAAAAAAGAAAAAAAAAAGAAAAAATTTTTTTTTCACTTACCTGAATCCAGGGACCGGTGATCGGGCCTCCGGTGATGGCTCCTCTCCGGTCAGCTGGTCTCCCACAGTGCACTGCTGCCCGGTCATCAGGTGATCGGGCCCCAGTGCAGTATGGGAGATCACCTGATCGGGAAGCCCGGAGAAGATCACCGGAGGCCAGGAGGATGCAGGTAAGTGTAATAAAGGGAGGGGGGGTCGCGGGGGGTCCGCGATCGCCGGGGACAAGGCTTAGCACCGGGGGGCGGGGCTTAGCATCGTGGGGGGTAGTAGCGGTGGTCGGTCGGCGCATCCGCGGGCTCTTAGTCGCGTTATTTTTTCCGAAAATACCGCGACTAGAGTGCGGATGGGATCCGCAGGGACAGAGCTTTATCGCAAGCTCTGTCCCTGCAAGGGATTTATAGTAAATCCCTGTGATATTGCCTGAATTCGCAATGCGAATTCACTCGGTAATATCACACTACAATCCGCATTCAATATGCGGATAGTAGTAAATAGAGCCCTGAATGAGGTGCCAACCCTAGTGTTCACCCCAGTGATGTAACAGGGCAGATATTGTGCGCATGACATCATTATGTCATGCAGAAAGGGCCGGGGCCTCCAGCATCGGTAAGTGCAGCACTGACCTGAGCATCCTCAGGGTGCTCCGATCAGCTTTTCAGACTTCATGGTGCCTGTCAGGAGCATCCAAAGGACACTCACGGAGGCTCACAGCAGCAATCCACGCTGCTAGCCAGAAGTAATGGCAGTGGGGTAGGGATGGTTCCGCCTACAAAGCTCTGCACTCTGTGCAGCTGCACTGCTTGCATACCTCTAGTTAAGGCCCTGATTCAATCCTATGCTTTTATCCAAGGCTGAATGTGCTGCCTGTGGGGGGTGCAGTGATATTATGGCTAGCACCAACTTTTCCAGAGACTTGAGAGCTGTTTCAGAATAGGAAAAAAGCAAAAAAAAAATCACATTTATTTTGCAGTGTAAAAATAAAATTATCCAGCATTGTGGGCTAATTGCACAATCAGCCAGTATTCACCCCTGATGAATTTTAAGAGAGGAGGGGGACCATGTACAGGGGATGGGTATGGGATGCTGGCGCCCGGGATCCCGGTGATCAGAATCCCAATGCCAGCATCCCGACAGGGTTAGAATACCAACACTTATCGGTTAGTATTCTAACCTCCCCCTCTACCTATATGCCTGACCCTATCCTCCCTCCCTAGTGCCTAAATGTAACCTCCCCCTCCCCGCACCTCAAACCTAACCATCTCCCCTTAATGCCTAACCCTAGTGCCTATCTCTAACCAAAACCCTCCCCCAAACCCCGGTACATACCTTCTGGATTCCGGAGGTCAGGATGCAGTCATCAGGATTCTGACAAGTGTTGAGATTCTGGTCCCGGCATTCTGAGTGCCAGACTCCCTGCGGTTGGGGTACCGCGTCCCATGTGCAGCCTCCTTGCAGGCCCCCTCCTTTCTTGGAGTGAAGCAGACTCTGGATTTGTGCTAGAGTCTACAGCGCATGTGCAGGTCTCCGGTCACATGGTGGTTCCAGCTTATTACATGGGACATCTCTATTTCATATAAACAAATCACCATGAAAATGGCTGCTGTGCCATTTTCCCAGTGATTAAAGCTCCGGACAGGTAAGTATTATTATTATTATTATTATTATTATTATACTTTATTTATATGGCGCCACAAGTGTTCCGCTGCGCCTTACATAGTACATAGAACTAATAGGTGAACAAGAAACAAGTAACTTACAGTACATTACAGTGCAGGACAAGGACACGACTTATATACATTGCTGAAATAGTGATTAAAGCACTCACAATAAGCTCCTGGGAGTTGGCAGTCCCGTGTTAGGTGCCCTAATGGGGAGTAGAGAGTAGAAGAAAATGTAAAGAGAAGCACATGAGGGAAGAGGTCCCTGCTCATGAGAGCTTACATTCTAAGTATAATAATTAATGAGTGCAGGGTGTGTGATGTGGGCAACACACAACCTGTACCCATTATAGCTATGCCAATGTTTCACCCTGCATGCAAAAATAAAAAATGTATATGCACTCCTTGGTTTGCCCGGATGCAAAGTTACATGCTTTTTTGCTTTGCTCTCAATGCTGTCAGCCCCTAAGTATGCAGCCTTTGGGTTGAGCTATATGAAAAAAAACTGTTTGCAGTCAAAGCTACAAATATCCCGGCGCTCAATACAAAAGTTGCTTGATTGTAATCAGTGCCAGCCGCAAGTAATACAGGCTTGGTCAAAAACCTAGAGACAAAAGTCTCCACAAAAACAAAAGAAAGTGTAAAATTGTTTTACTGCGCTATGCACTGTTGAATTCTCAAATTGAAAAGCTCTACATAAGGTTTGCTGTCTGTTGAATTAAACAGGAGGCTAAATAAAATAAATTTGATGCTTTAATACAATGTAATCCACAGGTAAACACTAATACTTGCAATCAAATATACATAAATAGAATCAAACAGGAAATATCGATCATATAATAGCAAAGATCAAATAACTCTCTAGCTTGAGTGCATTGCTAAGAGAGTGTAACTGTATCACTGAGGTTTCTAAAGCACAACGTTCTACACCAATGTGGCTACAAATGTAGCAATTTGTTTCCAATGGTGAGGCAGCTCACTTGCACTGCTTGGATTGCAATCACTACTGGCGTCCCAGTGTGAAATGCAGTCACGCTGGAGGATAAATAGGTGGGTATTGACAATTGGAGTATCTCACCCCTGGATGTCTGTGATCCCACTAGTGTCCGTCCCAGCTCAGCCCATCTGGATGCTGTGATTCCGCGGCTGAATAGAGCCAACTGCCGTGCAGCCGGAGACTGGTGCTGCTGGTGAAGCGATGGCTGTGTGTCAGCTGGCGGTAAGCTCCGTGGATGAATCGGCTTCTAGCGCCTTGCAAACAAACCTCCAAATTGGTGTGCGGCAAGTGGTGATGTGCTGTGAAATGATCTCAGGTGCCTGGGTGATGACGTCAACGCGTTTCGTCCCGTTAAAACCGGGACTTTCTCAAGACTGTGTGCCCTAACCATTGGCACTTCCTTATATCCCTCCAGGCATTAGCAATGATTGTTTAATTGCTTATACAGACCAGATGATCATATATCCTTTGATCCGTATCTTACTTCAGAGATAAAACCTCATAGTAGTACATGTATACAGAGCCAAAGAATTACATTTAATACTCAGCATCATATATAAAAATAAATAATACATATTTAAAATAATGAAAATAAAAATGAAGATTTTTAATAGAAAAAATAATAACAATAACAATATTCTTTATTTAAAGTTTTTTAAGAAGTTAATAAAAAGCCTCCTGTTTACATTGATTTTAATCCCTTACTCGTCTAACAAACCAGTAAAGGGGCTGTTACATATTTATATTGATCATATATGACCACATAGCCCACACTTTATAAAAATCAATACTTTAGATCGTAAAAATATTATTTATTAACAATATTATGAACAATCTATTATCTATGAACTGTCCAGATTCTTATATTATGATGGGCCACACGAATATACACTCCTCCTCAGGGTGACATCTCAATAGATCACTAGTATATTAAACACGGCTAATAGAGATTAGTAGCAAGTATAAAGTTGCAGATGCAACATAAGTGCATGCACAAATAGAATTACATATAAATGTATACATAAACATAAGAATGCACATATACCCATGCACATGCATAAATGGATAAACCCGGTAAACAGAATTAACTATATACTAATAAAAACGTGTACTACCCAGAAATGGAAATATAAATGGAAGAAAACCATAAATACACATGGGCTGTATATCCGGCACACATGTATCGTACAAACTAATCAATCTTGATTTCTGAGCTGTAAAGTCCAGATGTCTCTTTCCTCAAAGTAAATCACTCGCTATATGGAAACAATGGATGATGATAATAATATGATAACCGTAAAGATAGGAAAATGCTTGTATCCTAATTCCTAACTTCAGGAGACGGTATCGATGGAGGCGGCGACAGATGTCCCTCGCCACATCGATCCTACCCCTAACGTCAGTAAGGTGGCTAACGTTCCTATTCTACCTCAATTGATTGGGTATCCAAATCTATCAAATGAGACATGATCTAATGCTTCATATAAACCTGCAGGATAGAGAGTGTCTAGTTTGAAGATCCAAGCTGATTCTTTCATACATAGTTGGTGGAATCTATTTCCCCCTCTTGTTGTAACTTTAATGTGCTCTACTCCTACAACTGTCAGGCTCGATGGATCACTTGTATGATGGTGCAAAAAATTACGTGATACACTATGCGTGGATAATTTATTTAGAATATTACGTCTATGTTCTCTGAATCTACATTTAATTGATCTTGTAGTCCTACCTACATATTGCAGGGAAAATGAACACTGTAAAACATATACGCAGTATGTAGAATCACAGTTAATGTATTGTTTAATCGGGAAAGTATCACCATTCACATGTGATGTGATTGTAGTCGCACGATTAAGTGTATGTTTACACGTCAAACCTATTATTTTATTGGATCTATAATTGCCTGACAGTCCTGATGTTAACCATGTACTACTCCTCTGATTGCTCTTAAGTGATCTCAGTTCGCTTGGTACCAACATATTCTTCAAATTAGAGTTTTTCTTAAAAATGACTCTAGGTTTATTTATTAAGCAGGTTCTCAGAACACAATCTTCATTTAATATTGACAGGTTCTTATTGATAATTTTCTTGATGTTCCCTGATTTGCAATTGTATTTGGAAATATACAACAGTCTTTCTTCTTCTAATCCAACTGCTTTTCCAAACCTCCTTTTCTTATAGTTGTTTCTATCCTGACCATTATCTATCATTCCCTTGGATTTGTCCATAAGAAGATCTACTCTATTTATAGTTTTGGCATACTCCCTAGTTTTATTAAGTAGATCTGGTGGATACCCTCTTCTTTCAAAATGGTGCAACATATCTTCCATCTGGTTATAAAAATCTTCATCATATTGACAGTTGCGTCTAAGTCTTAATACTTGGTTCTTGGGAATATTCTTTATCCATGGTTGGTAGTGACCACTGGAAAAATGCAAATAATTGCTTGTCCATACTGGTTTTACATAATTCGACTGGACTATACTATTCTCTTGTATTGAAAATGCAACATCCAGAAAATTAATAGCATCATAACTAAATGTGTGTGTGAATTTAAGATTAAAAGTGTTAGTATTTAAATAATTAACAAATGCCAGTGCTCTCTCTAAACCCCCATCCCAAATTATAAATAAATCGTCAATAAAACGGCCATAGAGGACCAGATTGTCTCTATATGGGCCGCTCCAGATGTATTTCTCCTCAAAGCAACCCATATAGAGATTAGCGAAGCTCGGCGCAAATCTGGTCCCCATGGCCGTTCCAAGTGCTTGTAAATAATAAGTGTGATTAAATAAAAACGGGACGAAATGCATTGACGTCATCACCCAGGCACCTGAGATCATTTCACAGCACATCACCACTTGCCGCTCGCCAATTTGGAGGTTTGTTTGCAAGGCGCTAGAAGCCGATTCATCCCCGGAGCTTACCGCCAGCTGACACACAGCCATCGCTTCCAGACGGGCTGAGCTGGGACGGACACTAGTGGGATCACAGACATCCAGGGGTGAGATACTCCAATTGTCAATACCCACCTATTTATCCTCCAGCGTGACTGCATTTCACACTGGGACGCCAGTAGTGATTGCAATCCAAGCAGTGCAAGTGAGCTGCCTCACTATTGGAAACAAATTGTTACATTTGTAGCCACATTGGTGTAGGAGTGGAACATTAGAACGTTGTGCTTTAGAAACCTCAGTGATACAGTTACACTCTCTTAGCAATGCACTCAAGCTAGAGAGTTATTTGATCTTTGCTATTATATGATCGATATTTCCTGTTTGATTCTATTTATGTATATTTGATTGCAAGTATTAGTGTTTACCTGTGGATTACATTGTATTAAAGCATCAAATTTATTTTATTTAGCCTCCTGTTTAATTCAACAGACAGCAAACCTTATGTAGAGCTTTTCAATTTGAGAATTCAACAGTGCATAGCGCAGTAAAACAATTTTACACTTTCTTGAGCTATATGAAGCAGCTGCAGCGAGCCCTATAATCTCTAATGAAGATGCTTAAAGTATATGTATATTAATTGGGGCAGTTTTATAGGTACAGTATAAATTAGAGATGAGTGGGTTCAGATTTCAGAGATCCGAACCCACCCGAATTTACCAATTCTGAGTCGGATCCAAGCAAGTCCGGGGTTTCCCACCTGACTCGTATCTCAAAACTGAGGCAAAACCATAGAGTCATAAATCTCGTGGTTCACAAGCTTATGTCTCTATGATCAATGTAGTATATAGGGACCACGTGTCTGACGCCATTTCACTCTGGCTGTGGAGACTGAACAGGAAGGGTGGGTAGTATAGGGCTGGGAGAGTTGCTGGTGTTATTTGGTGTAGTGCTGTCTGCTGTATCCTTGGCTGGTGCACTGCTGATCCATTCTGGGCTGGTGCTGACTGCTGTGTCCTGGGATGGTGGTGCTGTGCTGTCTGCTGTGTCCTGGGCTGGTGCTGCTGATACATTCTGGGCTGTGCTGTCTGCTGTGTCCATCTGGGCTGGTGCAGAATACGTCTGTGCTCTGCTGCATCCATCTGGGACCAAGTTCTGGACTAAAAAAAAAAAAAATTGTCAAAAAAAACCAAGCAATAAAAGTGTCTATTTGTGTAATATTTTTCTGTGTGTGTGCGTGCGTGTTAGGCTTAACTGCACAAGATCCAGCCAGCAATGCAAGTTACAACCTAGTGCTGCCCAACTCCAATCATGATGAATCGGTACTCTGGGCCAAAGATCTGGAGCTGAAAAAACATAAAAATCAATTGTCTTTTTTTTTATCTTTTACTGTCTGTGGGCCTGATTCAGACCCGCTCGTGAGCGCTGAGTGCTCACAAGCGGGTCGATGGTGCCCTAGTGCGCATGCGCACAACAGAGTCTGCTCTGTCGTGCACATGCGCGAGACCCGGCTAGCGACGGGGAAGCCGTCGCTCCGGGTCTCGCACCAAAGGGGGCGTGCTGTCGATGTTGATTGACAGCACGTTCCCTTTGGTGGGCGTTCTGGGGGCGTGGCTGCCAGACGAAAGTGTTCCCATTGGAACGCCTTCCGTCTGGGTCCGGCCCCACTGACATCACTAGTGCTTGTCTGTGTGTCACTAGTGATGTCAGTGGGAGTGATTTTGGCTCTGATAGAGCCAAAATCACTCCAGGGCTTGCGGTCACTGAGACCCTACTGCAGGGTCTCATCGCAAGCCCAATGGTCGCGATGGTCTTGACCATCGCGACCATCTTTTTGGTCACTCGCATATGCTGTGGGTGGTCACCCTCAGCTATGCGAGCGGCCAGGAGGCCGCTCCAAGTTTAGGTAGGAGGGCACTGATTCAGAGCGAGCGCTCTGGACAGAGCGTCCGGCTCTGAATCAGGCCCTGTGTGTGTGCATCCGTGTTAGGCTCAACCGCACAAGACCCAGCCAGCAATGCAAGTTGCAGCCTAGTGCTGCCCAACTCCAGTTGTGATCAATCGGTGATCTGGGCCCAAGTTCTGGAGCTGAAAAAACATAAAAATCAATTGTCTTTTTTTTATCTTTTACTGTCTGTGTGTGTGCGCGTGTGTGTTAGGCTTAACAGCACTAGACCCAGCCAGCAATGCAAGTTGCAACCTAGTGCTGCCCGACTGCAGTCGTGATCAATCGGTGCTCTGGGCCCAAGTTCTGGAGCTGAAAAAAAATAAAAATCAATTGTCTATTTTTCTTATAATTGTCTGTGTGTCTGTGCATGTTAGGCTTAGCCAAGATCTAGCAAGTCAGCAATGCAACCTAGTGCTGCCTCACTCCAGTCGTGATCAATCGATGCTCTGGGCCCAAGTTCTGGAGCTGAAAAAAAAATCGAAGTCAATTGTCTTTTTTTGGATCTTTTACTGTCTGTGTGTGTGCGTGCTTGTTAGGCTTAACCGCACAAGATCCAGCCAGCAACGGAAGTTTCAACCTTGTGCTGCCCGACTCCAGATGTAATTAAACGGTGCTCTGGGCTCAAGTTCTGTAGCTCAAAAAAAATAAAAATCAATTGTCTTTATTTTCTAATAATTGTCTGTGTGTCTGCACGTGTTTGGCTTAGCCGCACAAGATCTAGCATGTCAGCAACTCAAGCTAGTGCTGCCCGACTCCAGTCATCATCAATCTGTGTTCTGGGCCCAAGTTCTAGAGCTCAAAAAAAATATTGTCACCTGGCTGTCACTGTCATTGGCATAGCTGCACAGTGGTGCTGTGCTGCTGTCTGTCAAGGGGCTGCATGAATATTGCAATGACAACTTTTTTTTTTAAGTTGTTCGGTTACAAAAAGTTTTTTTTTTATTTTAAACATAGCAGAAATGTTATCCTAACAGCTTATAAAGTTATATGCTCTAAAAACTTAAAGCCTATATTTATTTACAAACCTATATAGAGTAGACATCCTAAATTCTAAAACTATTCAAAAATGTAAACAAAAGCAAAGATTATAAGTCTAGTGTGTTATAGTGTGTTATTATGATGTTAGAAATGAATGTAGAGGGACTGAGATTGATCAACCATGGCGACTGGATTAGTGTCATAAGGAAGAGGAGGCCGCAAACTGGATGTCATGTTATGAGTTGGCCATATCGGGTATGTTGCTGTTAAGAGATCAGGCTGGTTATCATTATCAGTGGACACATTATTATTATAGTTTTTGTTATTTTGGGTTTCCATCTCCTGAAGGGTGTTTACCAACAGAAAGAGACGACCTATCAGCTCATGCATTGACACTTCCTGAGGAACAGAGCTCTGTTTTCTGGAGGGAAGCCAAATAGGTGGGAGTCCCTGTTTCAACATCTGAAGCTCTTATCTCTCCACATCATCTATTATAGATGAAAAAAAAGTAATCGGGGACATCTAGCTCCTCTTTCTGTACCTGCTCACCCTTTTTGGACAGGAAGTCCAGGATGGATGGTTTGGAAGAAGAAGGTCTAGCAACAGGTGGGTATGGTCATTATCAAGACCTGGTCCGCCTAGTTGGGTGTAGTCTGGGAGGTATTGGTTGGCATGCAGGCAGCGGAATAACAAAGGCCTCATGTTGTCTGTGCTTACTATTCTGTATTTCAGGTTGCCATTCAGGTAGGAATAAAGTCGGCTACATAACACAGTGACAGAATCACTGGATGTCTTAGTGCATTCAGGCCAAATACGATCCATAAATTCCTAGACAGATTCTGGACAGATGAATCCTTTTTAATCTTTGGTAATTCTTGGCAAAGGTGGGTGTTATTCCAGACACTTTATGGATGTAACTTTGAACTGCTTTATAGAAAACATGTGAATGAAACCTCCAAACTGCAAAACATGATGGAGAAATGCATTGAAGTTCAGCACCTAGAGCATTTTTTTTCATGTTCTCTGAGGCCTCTCCTAACTGTGAAGAAAGATTCTCCACACTGTAGTCTTCCATTGTGACTTTTTAATGGTGATTTCAATGTTGTCCACTGGCTGAGATCCATCTCATCTAAGGGTTGGGTTTTCCACATGCAAATGAGACAATTCACATCCAGAAGGTGACTCTTATGTTTAGCCATTGCGTCAGTCTCTCTTTTGGCAGAATTTGCACAATCTTGGTCTTGTGGGCGCCATGATGAATCAGACAGATCCTCCAGGGTAAACATCTGATCTGGTGGCATATCTATTTCTATTAAACCTTTGTGTGTGAGTTTAGTCATCTGCTGATTGTGGTGGAGCTCTTTTTCTGCTTTCTAAATGATCTCCAGACACAACGTAAAACTTAAACCTTAAACTGAAATGTTGCATTTAATGCTCTGTTCCGCTTGTTCACATATCTAAGAAGTGGACAGTGGGAACAATGGCAATTTGAAGGCCAGTAACTAATTCTGTTTTTATTAATGTCCCTGTACAGGTTGGGAAATTCCTTTACAGAACAGAAGGTTTGCAAAGGATTATTTAAGGCAATTGTTTATCTATTTTTGAAAGCACACTTCCTGTTCCTGCTCCCCTTCTGGGATGAAAAAAATCCACTCCCAGCAAGCAGGCATGGCGCTCAAGAAAGAATTCCCAAGAGAGACACAACATAAGACTTAAACCTTCAATCTGAAATGTTGCATTTAATGCTTTTTTCCTCTTGTTTGCATATCTCATATGGTTAAGTGGACAGTGGGAACAACAGCAGTTTGAAGGCCACTAACTAAATCTGTTTTTTTTTAATGTACCTGTCCAGGTTGGAAAATGCCTTTACAGAAGGTTTGCAAAGGATTATTTGTCAATTGTTTTTTGGAAGCACTCTTCATGGTCCCCTTCTGAGATGAAAATCCACTCCTAACTGCAGAAGCAGGCACAGGATTCTCAAGAAAGACACAATGTAAGGCCTTGAATCAGGGGTAGTCAACCTCGGTCCTCGAGAGCTCACATTTTCCAGATGACCTAGCTGGTGCACAGGTGTATTCATTACTCACGAAAACATTTAGAAAGATCCATAGGTGGAATTAATTATTATAGTTTTTATTCTGTGAGGAGACCTGGAAAACATGCATTGTTGGTAGCTCTTGAGTACCAGGGTTGGCTACCCCTGCCCTTAAATCATAGATCTTATGCTTGTCCACATATCTGTGCTGGTTAAGTGGCACTTTGAGGCCACTAACTAAATGTTTTTTTATGTCCCTGTACAGGTTGGGAAATGCCTTTATAGAATGTTTGCAAAGCATTATTTAAGTCAATTGTTTATATTTTTTGGAAAGCACTCTTCCTGGTCCCCTTCTGGGATGAGAAAATCAACTCCCAGCAGCAACAGCCATGCTCAAGGATTCTTCTGTGGCAAGGACTGATGTAAATGTACTTGTATCACATTTTTTTTGTAAATGCCTCCTCCCCTCCCCTTTTCCCTCATAAATTTTCTTTGGAATCAAAAAAATGAAATAAAATTTACTATCAGTCAACTCTTCCTGTCCCTGCCCTACCTTCAACTACATACATACCCCAAATCCCTCAGGCCTCTCCTGAATAATAAAAGTGTTTCCTGATATGCCATGTTTGAAGTTGAACTGCCATGTGTGTTTGTGCTGTCCACTGCTGCAGCTTAGCTTAGTCAGCCAGCTATCTTGGTGCAAATTTTGGGCCTAAACTAGATGACCAAATCAATATTGTGAGCTGTGAGTTGGTCAAAATTGACTGGAAATGAGTGGAAATAAATGTTATTGAGGGTATTAATACTGTAGGAACAAAAAAGGGCCATTTTGTGTGATTTTAACTGTTTTTTTTTTTTTTTAAAGAAAAAATCCAGATCAAAAACCAAAACACGAAAACAAAACACGGAGGTGAGGTTTTGGCAAAACCAATCCAGATCCAAAATCAGGGGAGATCCAGATCCAAAACCAAAACACGGGAGTCGGCGCACATCTCTAGTATAAATACTTGACATTATCTGCAACATCATTTGAAGAGGATTCCTCTTTGCAAATGTCCTATATAAGGTTTATGAACATCATTGAGGGTTATTTATGAGTAATTAATATACAGTACTAATATAAAGGCACTTGTGTGGCTTTCTTTTATAATATCACTGTTTTATCTTGGCTCCAGCATGGAGATAGTGACTTTAAAATTAATACAGAACAAGTTTGGAAGGACAAGGAAAAAAAATAATGTTTATACATTTCGTTTAACTTCTAAGATGAAAATTTGATTCTGCATTTTTCTTAATATATAATATATGCACAAAAATATAGTTACATATATTGGGTACTGTGTTGTCATCTGTCATGTACAGGAAGGGGTTACATCCTCAAGGAGTCTGAATGCTATGCCCCTTCTTCAATTAGCTGGGAGGATATGTACTCTTTATAAAGCTGGCCATACACGCTACAATTATTGGGGCGATCCGCCCGATATCCGCGGATCGCCCCGATAATTGTAGCGTGTGGGGGGGGTGAACGAGGGTTAAATATTGCTCGGTCGGGCATGCCGGATTGTCTAGCATGCCCGTCCAATGTGATATGTACCGGTAAACTGTCGACCACATCGGGCAGTGTATGCCCAGCTGCGGCCAACTGACAGATATATCCTGTGTTCCTTCCCATGGAAGGTATAGGGAAATGTCTTCTCCCCTGGGGGTGGAGCACAGATGTCGGCTAACACACTGTGAGAGAAGTCTCGCAGTGTATGACGCGGACACCTGCGGCTGGCAGGTTGCCAGATATAATATCTGTCGGTCTGACAGACATTTCATCTGGCCGTGTATGCCCAGCTTTAGAAGTGTTGCTTCATTCATAAAACTGTCTATCTAGAGCAGTGGGTCTCAAACCTGAAGTATTCCCAGCAGGTCATGTTTTGCAGATTTCTGTGTAAGGCGCTGCGGAACACTTGTGGCGCCATATAAATAAAGTATAATAATAATTTATTTTGGATAATTACTTACCCAGTAAAATAGATTAACTCACCTCTGCATGATTAAAGCAACCCACAAAATATGACCTGTACTGCAGGTTAGAATCTTTTTACCTTCTACCAAGCTTTATATTGATTGATTGCTTGTTTATTAAAGAGTGTTTGTTTGGATTGTTTTACACTGTGGTGCTGATTCAGAATTAGGTGCAAAAACAAAAAAAGCAGCTTTGCACCTGGACAACCCATGTTGCAATGCAAGGGGTGCAAAAACAATTATTTTTATTTTTTCATGCAGTCAGCTGGGCATCCACTATACAATTTTCTGTCAGATATCTGTCCAATCTGGCTGGTTGGAATGAAAACCTGGTAATGTATGGGAGCAAATGACAGTCGTGAGTTGTCCATTTGCTCACAAACACTGGAAAATAGCCAAAAATGGTTGTTCAGACAAATTGGTTAAAACACACAAATGTAACCAAATTGAATATTTTTTTTGTCCTTTTTTCAGTGTTTAAAACCATATGATTGACTGTCATTTGCTCCCATACATTACCAGATTTTCATTCCAACCAGCCAGACTGGACAGATATCTGACAGAAAATTGTATAGTGGATGCCTAGTTTTTGCTGCTTTTGCATATACTGTAGCAGACAAACACTGGACAGCATTATCTTTACACTGCAATTTAGACTTCACAGCTCCAATCTCGCTGACATATTAAAAAGTCGCCACTTGCTGTTCTATTTGATTTTGTAAAGGAACAAATTTGATCTTTTTTTTCTGCTTTGTTCTGAATTAACCCCACTGGATGGGCTGTGTTTCTGCTCATTGTACGCTTAATGCAAAGGATGCACTCCTGCACTCAGACAATAAAGGTTTTCATTTGTAACATTCTTGTTCTCTTAAATGCTGGTTTAGTATTACAAGCACCAAGATTTACAACAATTGTTTAATCTTTTTGTTTAGCATGTATTTTTCATGTATATGTATGTGATAAAAAATAATATTTGTACGTACAGTATATTACAAGCATCATGTTTTTTTTGCGCTCTATCAGAGGTTCCCAAACTCGCTCCTCAAGGCATCCTAATGGTCCAGGTTTTAAGGATATCCATGCTTGACACACATGGTGACATCAAAAGACTGAGGTACTAATTAACTCACCTGTGCCCAAGCATGGCTTTCATTTAAAACCTAGACAGCCTTAAGGAGCAAGTTTTGGAACCTATGCACTAGAAGTCATTTCTCTATTTACTGTACTTTGATGTTTGTGTCTCTTCTAAACTAACTGAAGCCAACTATTGTAGCACAGTAGAAAGCCATAATTCATATCTATATATAAGGGAAGAGACAACAGTGTATTTTATTGTGCATAATACAGTATTATTTAGTGTTTCCTATATATGTATATAGATGTCCTCACACACCTATCTTTTTGAAGCTACATGACGCATGGTGTGACTTAGATGCTCAGCCAATTTCCATACTTTTTTCTGAATTTAGCATCTGTGTCACATTGTAGGAAGTCTCTAATAGTGTCCAGGGTAGGAAGGAATAGAATTTTTGTTGTAATGAAATTGGTATAAACTGGCAGTTAAAGCACATGCTGCATAGCATGGGTCACTCTTTTTGGACCAGTCTTTTGCCTTTTTATTCAGGTTGGCGTCCAAGTCGAGCAGCTGCATGCAATGCCAGTGCCAGCGTCCAGGGTACCCAGCATTGTACTTTTGTCCCATTAGTGATGCTATAAGGCGCATATTCGGTACAAAACTGTGTGACTGAATGTATGGTGTGACTTAGCTGTGAAAGTCTGTGACTGTTTGGCGATAGGTGTATGTGGACTAGGGGTGTGCACCGGCCACTTTTCGTGTTTTGTGTTTTGGTTTTGGATCTGGATCTTTCTTCGTGTTTTGGATCTGGATTGGTTTTGCCAAAACCACCCTTCCGTGTTTTGGGTTCTGGGTTTTGTGTTTTGGATCTGTATTTTTTTTTTAAAAAGCATAAAAACAGCTAAAATCACAGAATTTGTTGGTTTCTCTGCTCCTATGCTATTATTAACCTCAATAACCTTAATTTCCACTCATTTCCAGTCTATTCTGAACACCTCACACCTCACAATAGTGTTTTCATGTCCAAAAGGTTGCACCGAGGTAGCTGGATGACTATGCTAAGCGACACGAGTGGGCGGCACAAACACGTGACCCATCTAGGAGTGACACTGCAGTGGCAGACAGGATGGCAGTTAGAAAAACTAGGCCCCAAACTGTACATTATGCAAAGAAAAAAAAGAAGTGCAAGATGGAATTGTCCTTGGGCCCTCCCACCCACCCTTATGTTGTATAAACAGGACATGCACACTTTAACAAATCAATCATTTCAGCGCCAGGGTCTGCCACACAACTGTGGCTGAAATGATTGGTTCATTTGGGCCCCCACAAAACAAGCTGGCAATTAATGTGTCCCTGCACAAACTGGCTCTACGGAGGCAAGATGTCATCCTCATCCTCCTCATCCACCGATTCCTCACCCTCTTCAGTGTGTACATCCTCATCCTCACAAAGTATTAACTCGTCCCCACTTGAATCCACCACCACAGGTCCCTCTGTACCTTCTGGAGGCTGGTCTCCCTGGAAGAGCTGATAATTCATTTTGATGAACATCATCTTCTCCACATTCTGTGGAAGCAACCTCCTACGCCTTTCGCTGACAAGGTTCCCGGCTGCACTAAACACTCTTTCGGAGTACACACTGGAGGGGGGGCAACTCAGGTAAAATAGAGCCAGCTTGTACAGGGGCCTCCAAATTGCCTCTTTTTCCTGCCAGTACAGGTATGGACTGTCTGACATGCCTACTTGGATGCTGTCACCGATGTAATCCTCCACCATTCTGTCAATGGTGACAGTATCATATGCAGTGACAGTAGACATGTCAGAAATTGTTGCCAGGTCCTTCAGTCCGGACCAGATGTCCAAACTTGGTCCTGCCTGCCCTGCATCACCGCCAGCGGGTTGCTTAGGATACCTAAGTTTTTTCCTGGCAGCCCCAGTTGCGGGAGAAAATGAAGAAGGAGCCGTTGACGTGTCACGTTCCGCTTCAGCTGACAGTGTGTTCACCAGCAGGTCTTTGCACCTCTGCAGGCTTGTGTCGGCCGGAAAGAGAGACACCACATAGGCTTTAAACCTAGGATCAAGCACGGTGGCCAAAATGTAGTGGTCTGATTTCAACAGATTGACCACCCTGGAATCCTGGCAAAGCGAATGAAGGGCTTCATCCACAAGTCCCACATGCCGAGCGGAATCGCTCCGTCTTAGCTCCTCCTTCACTTTCTCCAGCTGCTTCTGCAAAAGCCTGATGAGGGGAATGACCTGACTCAAGCTGGCTGTGTCTGAACTGACTTCACGTGTGGCAAGTTCGAAGGGCTGGAGAACCTTGCACAACATGGAAATCATTCTCCACTGCGCTTGAGTCAGGTGCATACCCCCTCCTTTGCCTATGTCATAGGTGGATGTATAGGCTTGTATGGCCTTTTGCTGCTCCTCCATCCTCTGAAGCATATAGAGGGTTGAGTTCCACCGCGTCACAACCTCTTGCTTCAGGTGATGGCGGGGCAGGTTCAAGAGTGTTTGCTGGCGCTCCAGTCTTCGGCACGCAGTCGCTGAATGGCGAAAGTGGCCAGAATTTTTTTGGGCCACCCAAAGCGTCTCCTGCACGCCCCTGTCGCTTTTCAGAAAATTCTGCACCACCAAGTTTATTGTGTGAGCAAAACATGGGACGTGCTGGAATTTGCCCAGATGTAATGCCCGCACAATATTGGTGGCGTTGTCAGATATCACAAATCCCCAGGAGAGTCTAAGTGGGGTAAGCCACTGGGCGATGATTTCCCTCAGTTTCTCTAAGAGGTTGTCGGCGGTGTGCCTCTTACTGAAACCGGTGATACACAGCGTAGCCTGCCTTGTAACGAGCTGGCGTTTCTGAAATGCTGCTACTGGTGACGCTGCTGCTGTTGCTGCGTAAGGTGATACATCTACCCAGTGGGCTGTCACAGTCATATAGTCCTTAGTCTGCCCTGTTCCACTTGTCCACATGTCCGTGGTTAAGTGGACATTGTGTACAACGGCATTTTTCAGGACACTGAGGACACTTTTTCTGACGTTTCTGTACAGTCTCGGTATCGCCTGCCTAGTGAAGTGGAATCTAGACGGGATTTGGAACCGGGGACACACTACCTCCATCAATTGTCTAAATCCCACTGCACTAATGGCGGATACCGGACGCACGTCTAACACCAACATAGCAGTCAAGGCCTCAGTTATACGTTTTGCTTCAGGATGACTGCTGTCGTACTTCATCCTCCTCGCTAAGGACTGTTGGAGGGTCAATTGTTTAGTAAAAGTAGTGGTGTTCCTACTTCCTCTCTGGGATGATGAACGACTCCCAGCAGCAGCAACAGCAGCAGCGGCAGCAGTAGGCGTAGCAATGCAGGATCCTCCAGAGGAATCCCGGATAGGAGAGTCAGTCATGCCAGTGACATGGCCTGCAGGACTACTTCCAATCCTGACTAAGGAGGAAATTGACAAGGAGGGAGTTGACGGTGTGGTTTGCAGGCGCTTGGATACAACAGGACAACGGGATTTAGGTGTCCCTGGACTGCTTACGGTCTTAGCCAAAGTTTCTGAACTTGACAGTAACTTTTTATGAACGCGCTGCAGGTGCCGTATAAGGGAGGATGTTCCTAGGTGGTTGACGTCCCTACCCCTACTTATTTCACCTTTACATATGGTACATATGGCAAGACAGTTGTTGTCCGGATTTGGATAGAAATATTGCCAGACCAAAGAGGTGGAATGTTTGGTCTTCTGCCCAGGCATGACCGTGATGGGCTTTTTCATCCCACGGACAACAACTGTCTCCCCCGGGGCCTGATTTAAACAAATCACATCACCATCAGAATCCTCCTCGCCAACTTCCTCCTCAGCACCAGCTACACCAGTATCCTCATCCTGTTGTACTTCAACAGTGACATCTTCAATTTGCATATCAGCAAGTGGACTGTGGGTGCTCCTTTCAGCACTTGCAGGGGGCGTGCAAATGGTGGAAAGAGCCACCTCTTCCCGTCCAGTGCTGGGAAGGTCAGGCATCGCAACCACCACCACACTTGGACTCTCCTTGGGGATTTGTGATATCTTCTTAGAAAGCACAGTTCTTCGCTGTGCTTTTGCCAGCTTAACTCTTTTGATTTTTTTTAGTGGGAGGAGGGCTTCCATCGTCATGTGAAGCTGAACCACTAGTCATGAACATACTAGGGATCGACCTTAGCCGTTCCTTGCCACTCCGTGTCGTAAATGGCATATTGGCAAGTTTACGTTTCTCTTCAGCTGATTTAAATGTCTTTTTCAAGGTCATTTTCCTGAACTTTGCCATTTGGGATTGTATGTGCCCTCTACTATGACATTGGGCATCGGCCTTGGCAGACGACGTTGATGGCATGTTATCGTCTATGTCATGACTAGTGGCAGCAGCTTCAGCACTAGGAGGAAGTGGTTCTTGATCTTTCTCTATTTTATTTTTATCGGAGAAAGTTTGGTCCTCCATTTATGTTATATCGATTTCATATATACGTGCGGCTAAACACAGAAAATAATTTTTTTTTTGGTTTGGACTGGAGTGTACTTTGGGGGTTACAGCACCCTTTAACGGTCAAGCCAGCCGGCCCTTATGACACAGGCGCACTCTTGGCACTACTTTGTTGATGCACGTGCGGCTACTGCGCACACAATTCACAAACACAGAAAATAATTTTTTTTTTGGTTTGGACTGGAGTGTACTTTGGGGGTTACAGCACCCTTTAATTGTCAAGCCAGCCGGCCCTTTACTTATGACACAGGTGCACGCTTGGCACTACTTTGTTGATGCACGTGCGGCTACTGCGCACACAATTCACAAACACAGAAAATAATTTTTTTTTTGGTTTGGACTGGAGTGTACTTTCGGGGGTTACAGCACCCTTAACGGTCAAGCCAGCCGGCCCTTTACTTATGACACAGGCGCACGCTTGGCACTACTTTGTTGATGCACGTGCGGCTACTGCGCACACAATTCACAAACACAGAAAATATTTTTTTTTTGGTTTGGACTGGAGTGTACTTTCGGGGGTTACAGCACCCTTTAACGGTCAAGCCAGCCGGCCCTTTACTTATGACACAGGCGCACGCTTGGCACTACTTTGTTGATGCACGTGCGGCTACTGCGCACACAATTCACAAACACAGAAAATAATTTTTTTTTTGGTTTGGACTGGAGTGTACTCTCGGGGGTTACAGCACCCTTAACGGTCAAGCCAGCCGGCCCTTTACTTATGACACAGGCGCACGCTTGGCACTACTTTGTTGATGCACGTGCGGCTACTGCACACACAATTCACAAACACAGAAAATAATTTTTTTTTGGTTTGGACTGGAGTGTACTTTCGGGAGTTACAGCACCCTTTAACGGTCAAGCCAGCCGGCCCTTTACTTATGACACAGGCGCACGCTTGGCACTACTTTGTTGATGCACGTGCGGCTACTGCGCACACAATTCACAAACACAGAAAATAATTTTTTTTTTGGTTTGGACTGGAGTGTACTTTCGGGGGTTACAGCACCCTTAACGGTCAAGCCAGCCGGCCCTTTACTTATGACACAGGCGCACGCTTGGCACTACTTTGTTGATGCACGTGCGGCTACTGCGCACACAATTCACAAACACAGAAAATAATTTTTTTTTTGGTTTGGACTGGAGTGTACTTTCGGGGGTTACAGCACCCTTAACGGTCAAGCCAGCCAGCCCTTTACTTATGACACAGGCGCACGCTTGGCACTACTTTGTTGATGCACGTGCGGCTACTGCGCACACAATTCACAAACACAGAAATTAATTTTTTTTTTGGTTTGGACTGGAGTGTACTTTCGGGGGTTACAGCACCCTTAACGGTCAAGCCAGCCGGCCCTTTACTTATGACACAGGCGCACGCTTGGCACTACTTTGTTGATGCACGTGCGGCTACTGCGCACACAATTCACAAACACAGAAAATAATTTTTTTTTTGGTTTGGACTGGAGTGTACTTTCGGGGGTTACAGCACCCTTAACGGTCAAGCCAGCCGGCCCTTTACTTATGACACAGGCGCACGCTTGGCACTACTTTGTTGATGCACGTGCGGCTACTGCGCACACAATTCACAAACACAGAAAATAATTTTTTTTTTGGTTTGGACTGGAGTGTACTTTCGGGGGTTACAGCACCCTTAACGGTCAAGCCAGCCGGCCCTTTACTTATGACACAGGCGCACGCTTGGCACTACTTTGTTGATGCACGTGCTGCTACTGCGCACACAATTCACAAACACAGAAAATAATTTTTTTTTTGGTTTGGACTGGAGTGTACTTTCGGGGGTTACAGCACCCTTAACGGTCAAGCCAGCCGGCCCTTTACTTATGACACAGGCGCACGCTTGGCCCTACTTTGTTGATGCACGTGCGGCTACTGCGCACACAATTCACAAACACAGAAAATAATTTTTTTTTTGGTTTAGACTGGAGTGTACTTTCGGGGGTTACAGCACCCTTAACGGTCAAGCCAGCCGGCCCTTTACTTATGACACAGGCGCACGCTTGGCACTACTTTGTTGATGCACGTGCGGCTACTGCGCACACAATTCACAAACACAGAAAATATATTATTTTTTTAGCACTTGGGGGGAGCACCCCTGATGGACAGAGCACCCCCTGGACAACACTGCAGCACTCCTTTAGGACTGGGACACTGCACAGGACTTTGGAGTGGACACAGCCCCTATGGAGAACTGACTGCACAACACAGTCCAGCCAGCCCCTATGGACTTTTAAGTAGTGGACACAGCCCCTATTAACAACAGCAGCACAGCACAACACAGCCAGCCCCTATGGACTTTGAAGTAGTGGACAACAGCAGCACTACACTACACTACACTACACAGCCCTAACTCCCACCCTCCCTCTTCACTGTCCACAGCCGAGTGAGAAAATGGCGCCGACGTGGGTACCTTATATAGGATCCAAAACCCGCGAGACTCGGAAGGCGGGATGATGACGTTTTGCCTCGATTTCAGATCCGAGTCAGGCGGGAAAAGTCGAGCCTGATTCGGATCGGACTCGGATCGGGGGGGCTCGGGGGGGTTCGGATTTCAGAAATCCGAACCCGCTCACCCCTAATGTGGACACATTTGTACTACCACACTGGCAGTCAAATATTAGACTATTAAAATGGGGACATGATCCGCTCACACTGGGATGTCAGGTTACGATGCCTTGATCTGCCACCACCAAAAAAACAAATCCTCCTTTGCCATGCACATTGTAGCAGTTGCATGAGGCACATCTCCCAAAAATCACAACTTTAAGGTACTGTTCTGCTATCCTGGCAATTAGGACTTTGTCGATGCTGCTGTGATCACAGGAAGGACACCTTCAATTGGTTTTGGAGCTGCATGTTTCACTATAGAAGTAAGGGTGTGTCTTTCATTTATATTTCAGGTGTGTTAATTTTCATATTATAAAAGCAATGCTATTTAGTGTGTTCACTGCTGCTATACAGTAAATAAAAATATCTTAGTTAATTCCTCACTTTGTTCTTGTAATTATTAGGATACCACGTTTGCCACTTTTTTTTTTTTATCCCAACAGGTGGAAAACTGCACTAAATTAGTAAAGAATGCTAGAAGTATATGTCTTATTACACTCTAGGGCTGTAGGTCTTATACAGCCACCAATTGTACCACTAAATTAAGCACACATACTAAAAGCTGCCATTTTCATGTGTACATATATATATAAAACAATGTTAGCAATTTAAAAAAACAACAACATTTTAAAGCAGATCCCATGCTTTGCCCTCAGATTATCAGGACCTAGAGCAAATAGTTATTCCTCTCACTGTTTTGCTTGAGAAAGTAGACTGCAGGAAGGTTCTGTAGACATGCCCGTAGAGGACACAATGGCATATATAATCTTTAAGGCAATTGTGCATGTACAGGCATAATAAAATCACAAATCCTCTTAAAAAACTGCTAAAACTATATTGATTTGCTTCAGATAAAACTTTGGCTGAAAGGGTTGCAGCAATACAAAGAAGACTACTTTAGATGTTTTGTACAGTATATGTATAAATAATATATATATATATATATTAGGGGTGTGCACCGGCCACTTTTCGTGTTTTGGTTTTGGATCTGGATCTTCATCGTGTTTTGGATCTGGATTGGTTTTGCCAAAACTACCCTTCCGTGTTTTGGGTTCTGGGTTTTGTGTTTTGGATCTGTATTTTTTTTTAAAAAAGCATAAAAACAGCTAAAATCACAGAATGTCTTGGTTTTTCTGCTCCTATGCTATTATTAACCTCAATAACCTTAATTTCCACTAATTTCCAGTCTATTCTGAACACCTCACACCTCACAATAGTGTTTTTATGTCCAAAAGGTTGCACCGAGGTAGATGGATGACTATGCTAAGCGACACAAGTGGGCGGCACAAACACGTGACCAATCTAGGAGTGATACTGCAGTGGCAGACAGGATGGCAGTTTGAAAAACTAGGCCCCAAACTGTACATAATGCAAAGAAAAAAAGAGGTGCAAGATGGAATTGTCCTTGGGCCCTCCCACCCACCCTTATGTTGTATAAACAGGACATGCACACTTTAACAAAGCAATCATTTCATTGCCATGGTCTGCCACACAACTGTGGCTGAAATGATTGGTTCATTTCGGCAAAACAAACTGGCTCTATGGAGGCAAGATGTCGTCCTCATCCTCCTCATCCACCGATTCCTCACCCTCTTCAGTGTTGTGTACATCCTCATCCTCACAGAGTATTAACTCGTCCCCACTGGAATCCACCACCACAGGTCCCTCTGTACGTTCTGGAGGCTGGTCTCCCTGGAAGAGTTGATAATTCATTTTTATGAACATCATCTTCTCCACATTTTGTGGAAGCAACCTCCTACGCCTTTCGCTGACAAGGTTCCCGGCTGCACTAAACACTCTTTCGGAGTACACACTGGAGGGGGGGCAACTCAGGTAAAATAGAGCCAGTTTGTACAGGGGCCTCCAAATTGCCTCTTTTTCCTGCCAGTACAGGTACAGACTGTCTGACATGCCTACTTGGATGCTGTCACCGATGTAATCCTAAACCATTCTGTCAATGGTGACAGTATCATATGTAGTGACAGTAGACATGTCAGAAATTGTTGCCAGGTCCTTCAGTAGGACCAGATGTCAAAATTTGGTCCTGCCTGCTCTGCATCACCACCAGCGGGTTGCTTAGGATAGCTACATTTTTTCCTGGCAGCCCCAGTTGCTGGAGAAAATGAAGAAGGAGTTGTTGACGTGTCACCTTCCGCTTCAGCTGACAGTGTGTTCACCAGCAGGTCTTTGCACCTCTGCAGGCTTGTGTCAGCCGAAAAGAGAGACACCACATAGGCATTAAACCTAGGATCGAGCACGGTGGCCAAAATGTAGTGGTCTGATTTCAACAGATTGACCCCCCTGGAATCCTGGCAAAGCGAATGAAGGGCTTCATCCACAAGTCCCACATGCCGAGCGGAATCGCTCCGACTTAGCTCCTCCTTCACTTTCTCCAGCTGCTTCTGCAAAAGCCTGATGAGGGGAATGACCTGACTCAAGCTGGCAGTGTCTGAACTGACTTCACATGTGGCAAGTTCGAAGGGCTGGAGAACCTTGCACAAAACGGAAATCATTCTCCACTGCACCTGAGTCAGGAGCATACCCCCTCCTTTGCCTATGTCATAGGTGGATGTATAGGCTTGAATGGCCTTTTGCTGCTCCTCCATCCTCTGAAGCATATAGAGGGTTGAGTTCCACCACATCACAACCTCTTGCTTCAGGTGATGGCGGGGCAGGTTCAAGAGTGTATGCTGGCGCTCCAGTCTTCGGCACGCAGTCGCTGAATGGTGAAAGTGACAAGAAATTTTTCGGGCCACCCAAAGAGTCTCCTGCACGCCCCTGTCGCTTTTCAGAAAATTCTGCTCCACCAAGTTTATTGTGTGAGCAAAACATGGGACGTGCTGGAATTTGCCCAGATGTAATGCCCGCACAATATTGGTGGCATTGTCAGATATCACAAATCCCCAGGAGAGTCTAAGTGGGGTAAGCCACTGGGCGATGATTTCCCTCAGTTTCTCTAAGAGGTTGTCGGCGGTGTGCCTCTTACTGAAACCGGTGATACACAGCATAGCCTGCCTTGGAACGAGCTGGAGTTTCTGAGATGCTGCTACTGGTGACGCTGCTGTTGCTGCGTAAGGTGATACATCTACCCAGTGGGCTGTCACAGTCATATAGTCCTTAGTCTGCCCTGTTCCACTTGTCCACATGTCCATGGTTAAGTGGACATTGTGTACAACGGCATTTTTCAGGACACTGAGGACAGTTTTTCTGACGTTTCTGTACAGTCTCGGTATCGCCTGCCTAGTGAAGTGGAATCTAGACAGGATTTGGAACCGGGGACACACTACCTCCATCAATTGTCTAAATCCCACTGCACTAATGGTGGATACCGGACGCACGTCTATTACCAACATAGCTGTCAATGCCTCAGTTATACGTTTTGCTTCAGGATGACTGCTGTCGTACTTCATCCTCCTCGCTAAGGACTGTTGGAGGGTCAATTGTTTAGTAAAAGTAGTGGTGTTCCTACTTCCTCTCTGGGATGATGAACGACTCCCAGCAGCAGCGGCAGCAGGAGGCGTAGCAATGCAGGATACTCCGGAGGAATCCCGGATAGGAGAGTCAGTCATGCCAGTGACATGGCCTGCAGGACTACTTCCGATCCTGACAAAGGAGGAAATTGACGAGGAGGGAGTTGACGGTGTGGTTTGCAAGCACTTGGATACAACAGGACAACGGGATTTAGGTGTCCCTGGACTGCTTACGGTCTTAGCCAAAGTTTCTGAACTTGACAGTAACTTATTATGAACGTGCTGCAGGTGCCGTATAAGGGAGGATGTTCCTAGGTGGTTAACGTCCCTACCCCTACTTATTCCACCTTTACATATGGTACATATGGCAAGACAGTTGTCCGGATTTGGATAGAAATATTGCCAGACCAAAGAGGTGGAATGTTTGGTCTTCTGCCCAGGCATGACCGTGATGGGCTTTTTCATCCCACGGACAACTGTCTCCCCCGGAGCCTGATTTAAACAAACCACCTCATCATCAGAATCCTCCACGCCAACTTCCTCCTCTGCGCTAGCTACACCAGTATCCTCATCCTGTTGTACTTCAACAGTGACATCTTCAATTTGCATATCAGCAAGTGGACTGTGGGTTCTCCTTTCAGCACTTGCAGGGGGCGTGCAAATGGTGGAAAGAGCCACCTCTTCCCGTCCAGTGCTGGGAAGGTCAGGCATCGCAACCACCACCACACTTGGACTCTCCTTGGGGATTTGTGATATCTTTTTAGAACACACAGTTCTTCGCTGTGCTTTTGCCAGCTTAAGTCGATTGATTTTTTTAGTGGGAGGAGGGCTTCCATCGTCATGTGAAGCTGAACCACTAGTCATGAACATAGGGAAAGACCTTAGCCATTCCTTGCCACTGCGTGTCGTAAATGGGATATTGGCAAGTTTACGTTTCTCTTCAGATGATTTAAATGTTTTTTTCAAGGTCATTTTCCTGAACTTTGTCATTTGGGATTGTATGTACCCTCTACTATGACATTGGGCATCGGCCTTGGCAGACAACGTTGATGGCATGTTATCGTCTATGTCATGACTAGTGGCAGCAGCTTCAGGACTAGGAGGAAGTGGTTCTTGATCTTTCCCTATTTTATTTTTATCGGAGAAAGTTTGATCCTCCATTTATGTTATATTGATATATACGTGCGGCTAAGGCGCACACAAACACAGAAAATAATTTTTTATTTTTGTTGGAGACTAGTGCACTTTGTGGGTTACACCACCCTTTAAGAAATGAGCCAGCCGGCCCTTTACTTATGGGACACAGGCGCACGCTTGGCGCTGCACCTTTGTTGATGCACGTGCAGCCACAGTGCACACAATTCACAAACACAGAAAATATTTTTTTATTTTGTTTGGAGTGTACTTTGGGGGTTAAAGCACCCTTTAATGGACAAGCCAGCTGGCCCTTTACTTATGACACAGGCCCACGCTTGGCACTACTTTGTTGATGCACATGCGGCTACTGCGCACACAATTCACAAACACAGAAAATATTTTTTGATTTTGTTTGGAGTGTACTTTGGGGGTTACAGCACCCTTTAGCGGTCAATCCAGCTGGCCCTTTATTTATGGGACACAGGCGCACGCTTGGCACTACTTTGTTGATGCACGTGCGGCTACTGCGCCCACAATACACAAACACAAAAAAATATATATTTTTATTTTGTTTGGAGTGCCCTTTGGGGGTTACAGCACCCTTTAATGGACAACCCAGCCGGCCTTTTACTTATGGGACACAGGCGCACGCTTGGTGCTGTTCCTTTGTTGATGCACGTGCAGCCACAGTGCACACAATTCACAAGCACAGAAAAAATATATATTTTTTTAGCACTTGGGGGGAGCACCCCTGATGGACAGAGCACCCCCTGGGCAACACTACAGCACCCCTTTAGGACTGGGACACTGCACAGGACTTTGGAGTGGACACAGCCCCTATGGACAACTAACTGCACAACAAAGTCCTGCCAGCCCCTATGGACTTTGAAGCAGTGGACACAGCCCCTATGGACAACAGCAGCACAGCGCAGCACAGCACAGCACAACACTACACTGCACTACACTACACTACACAGCCCAGCCAGCCCTAACTCCCACCCTCCCTCTTCACTGTCCACAGCTGAGTGAGAAAATGGCACCGACGCGGGTACCTTATATAGGATCCAAAACCCGCGAGACCCGGAAGGCGGGATGATGACGTTTTGCCTCGATTTCAGATCCGAGTCAGGCGGGAAAAGTCGAGCCTGACTCGAATCGGCCTCGGATCGGGGGGGCTCGGGGATGTTCGGATTTCAGAAATCCGAACCCGCTCACCCCTAATATATATATATATATAATAATTTTGATTTCTCTGCATACTTTAAAATCTGTAAATTATGCAGCACAGTTTACATAATTTAGTGTTCTGCAATATGCTGTTTTTGTATGAACATTGGATTAATATCGAGTTGGACTGGCCAACAGCATTGCAGGGTAAAAATACTCATCTTGAAAATTATCATTTAAAATAAAGCATATTGCAAACTACAAATGTAGCTGTAAAAAAAATCTAAAGTGACCAACACTTAAATCATCCCAGTGGCAAGAAGTTACATGTATTTGACCTTTTACTAGACCTAATATAGTTCATAATGAGTTTTTGACCCTGGCTGGGGTGTATGGGGGTCCCCTACCATGCATTGCCTGGACTATGTTGTATTTAAAAGAAAAAGATTGGGTTCAAGTGCTGCGCACAACTTATATCTTCTTAGGACTAGAAAGGCTAAAGATATTGTATTGGATGTAGTAGAGGCCCTACCTGACAAATCTAATATACATATATAATGTGTGGGAAGTGATGCTGACCACAATGAGTATAGATTTAATATTTGACTTGTACTGAGACAAATACATGCAGGATTAATACAAGAATAAATGATTATGTAAAAAATAAATCAATGGCAAAGGCGAATCAATACAATACGGTAGGTGCAAAAACCACTATCTCCTATTACACGCCTTCTAGTATTCCGTGCAAAACCAATATGAAAGATCGTCCATTGATCTATTGATATATTGCAATATAAGGGGTTAAGTTATATGCCAACCTTGATACCTGTATTCCACCTCTATAACGTGTGGGTGTATACAAAGTCTAGGAAAATGAGATATAGCGGCGTCCCGCTAATCTCAATATCAGATACCTCAATGAAGTGTTCAAGCGTCCTGGTCCTTGATGGTTTATGTGGCCCAGGGTGATGCTGCGATGGTGCGGTGGTAACTGGCTTGGCTGGCAATGGGGATCACTCTGCACTGCGGTGCTCTGGACTACGCATACACGGACACTATCCCTGTTGCCAGAGTTAGGTCCGTGCGCGTGTCTGAGTGTACCAGCAGGAAATGAGAGGGGGTGAGTGAACAGCGGTCCTAGCTCTAGAGAGCTGGGGGCCGCGTACACTCCTCTCAATCAGAGGATTCTAGAACTTTTCCAGAACTTATCCTTTTATATTGAGTGCCACGAGACCTGTATCCACCTTATACTGAATACCTCATCGCGAGGACGTCGTTGCTTTGCAACCACAACAAGTGCGCCAACGCAATTATGCAGCCGGCAGGAAGACCCATGAGGCAGAGAGCTGAGAGCACTTCCGGGTAAGTATCCTCTGATTGAGAGGAGTGTACGTGGCCCCCAGCTCTCTAGAGCTAGGACCGCTGTTCACTCACCCCCTCTCATTTCCTGCTGGTACACTCAGACACGCGCATGGACCTAACTCTGGCAACAGGGATGGTGTCCGTGTATGCGTAGTCCAGAGCACCGCAGTGCAGCGTGATCCCCATTGCCAGCCAAGCCAGTTACCACCACACCATCGCAGCATCACCCTGGGCCACGTAAACCATCAAGGACCAGGACGCTTGAACACTTCGTTGAGGTATCTGATATTGAGATTAGCGGGATGCCGCTATATCTCATTTTCCTAGACTTTGTATACACCCACACGTTATAGAGGTGGAATACAGGTATCAAGGTTGGCATATAACTTAACCCCTTATATTGCAATATATCAATAGATCAACGGACGATCTTTCATATTGGTTTTGCACGGAATACTAGAAGGCGTGTAATAGGAGATAGTGGTTTTTGCACCTAACGTATTGTATTGATTCACCTTTGCCATTGATATATTTTTTACATAATCATTTATTCTTGTATTAATCCTGCATGTATTTGTCTGAGTACAAGTAAAATATTAAATCTATACTCATTGTGGTCAGCATCACTTCCCACACATTATATATGTATATTAGATTGGTCAGGTAGGGCCTCTACTACATCCACTACAATATCTTTAGCCTTTCTAGTCCTAAGAAGATATAAGTTGTGCGCAGCACTTGAACCCAATCTTTTTCTTGTATCACTATACGGATGAGGTCAGACATCCATTAGTGTAGCAGCACACATAGTTATTGAATCATTTACACTAAAGTGCGCAGGTCCATTGTAAAATCATTATGTTGTATTTAATGCAGTGCAGAATCTGGTAGATTATACTGTACTGGATGAACCACCAGTATTTACTATATATTAGCAATGATTGGTTTGATTTGGGAGAAATCTGAAAACACCTGAACATGGGGTTCCTGAGTGGATCTGAGTACTGGCTGGGGTCTTCCCATCAAGTTTGGATCTCAATACAATATCATTTTGCCAGAGATGATGGATATTGCATATTTTGGTTGCATATTAATACCCCCTTTACACAGACATAAAAATCCCAGGTTGATGGGCATCAACCCAGGATTTTTGTTGGTGTAAATGGATCCACCCAGGTCCAGGAACCCAGGGATCCAACTCTGGTACTTTGCAGGGTCGGCCATGGGTCATTCCTTTGCCACCCTGCAGTGTACATGACGCGATCTGGATCATGATAATCTGGATTGTGCTCCATGCCGCCTGATTGGCTGGCTTCGGTGGCGCTTGGAGATTACATAACCTCCAAGCATTCACTGCAACGCCGGAAGAGCTGAGTCACTGCAGACCCAGCTCCAATGTGAATGGTACCGACTCAGGAATATCCTGGGTCAGCACTGCAATATTAAAGGTTTATGTCCTGGGTCTGATCCGGATTGGAACAGACCCGGCACATTGGTGTAAAAGAGTCCCTCCCTCGTGATCAGGCACCATTTTACACAGTAGAATGCAAGGAGAAGGTGTGGGCTGGAATTGTGCTGCAAGCAGCAATAGTAATTAACAGTAGATAGAGTTTTACAGTAGATAAATGGAGTGGGTGTAAAAAGACTGCTGGGAACTTAAACTCTATGTCTGTGATTGTTACCTAGCAACTGCAATCAGCCTACTGTTAATGAACAATATAGAGAGAGTAGAGATGTGTGCCGACCCCTATGTTTTTGTTTTGGATCTAGTTTTGCTAAACCACCCCCACATGTTTTGGTTTTAGATGTGTACTTTTTCCAAAAAATTATAAAACCGGCTAAAATCACATAATTTGGGTATATTTTGTTCCTATGGTATTATTAGCCTTAATCACATTAATTTACATTCAATTTCAGTTCATTTTGACCACTTCACAGCTCACAATATTGTTTTCACTATTTTTCTCCAATATAGGCCAAAGGCTGCAGTGAGCTGGTGGGCTAAAGTAAGAAACAGAGCAAGAAACAGAGCAGCACAAACACATGTCAGTTTAAAAAAATATAGCACATCAATGAAACATTACCATACAGCAGTGGTAGACAGGATTGTAGTTTAATAATCTGTAAAAATGTCAGTCAGCAATGCCCTAAACAGCGCATAATGTAAAGAAAAGAGGTGCAAGATGGAACTGTCCTTGGGCCCTGCCACCCTCCCTTATGTTGGATATTAAATAGAACATGCACAGTTTAACAAACCAAGAACTTCAGCGACAAGGACTGACACTTTTGTTGCTGGAGTCCTTGGTTTGTTTGGCCCCACATAAATCCAATTTTTGAACAGACTGTCTCCAATCATTAAGATGGAGGTTGATGATGAGGGTGATGGTGGGAGAGATATCATATGCTGGTCCAATCTGCTGGCAGCTGATACTGGACTGCTTGTTATTAATTTACAAATAATTATAATTTTGTTAAATAAATTGCATGAACTTGCGCCAAATGACGTAACAGGGAGGAGGTGCCTAGATGGTTAACGTCCCTACTGTACCTCTACTAACTTTGGTTTCACAAATGGTACAGGTACCTTCACAAATGTTGTCAAGATTTGGGTTAAAATAATTCCACACCCAAGATGTGGCATTTCTGGTCTTATGCCCAGGAATGACAATGGCTTTCTTTTTATCACAAGCAAGAACTGATGCCACTGGTGGCTGATTTACACAAACAACATACTCATCAACAGATAGTACACAAATATCCACCTTATCCTCCAGTTGCACTTCCTCTACACTATCATCCTCAATTTCTATTATTTCACCATCTAATACAGTACTACTGTCATGGTGTCAGTGATATGCTGTGCAACTGGGTGACAGCTGACATACTTGCTTCTTCTATCAAAGGATTGTTTTACAATCAATTGTCTTTTTTAAACTAATACTAGTAGTATTCTTCTTGGAAGAATATCCACCTCTAGCTGCAACAGCAGGCCTAGCACTCATGGATTCTTCTGATTAATCCTGGATAGGGGAGGACTCAGTTAGCCATATCAAATTGGATCTAGGACTACTTGCAATCATAATTGAGGATATTTATGAAGAATGTGTTGGTGGTGGAGATTGCAGATGCTTGGATCTTGCAGAGAAAAGGGAGCTAGCTGATGCTGGATGGTATGTTGCTACTTTTTAGCAAAAGTTTATGATTTTGACAAAAACTTTTCCTGCATGCACTGCAAATGATGTAACAGGGAGGAGGTTCCTAGATGGTTTATGTTCCTACCTCTGCTTACTGTGGCTTTACAAATGCTACACATGGCAAGACAATTGTTGTCCAGCTTTGGGTACAAATAATTCCACACATAAGAGGTGGATTTTTTCATCTTATGCCAAGGCATAATAATGGCCTCCTTCTTATCACTGGCAAGAACTACTTCCACTGGTGCCTCACTTACACAAAGAACATCCTCATCATTAGCAGCTTCGTCAGCTACAGAAATAACTCCCTCATCCTGTTGCACATCCAATACAATACAATACACATTTTATTGCCATCAACAAAAAAACAAAACAATGTTGAATTGTCAATGAAATGTCAATTACAAACACTTCAGCATATAAAACAAACCAATAAAATCTTTCCATAATACTCAGGTCAGTGCATTATGACAGTTCAATAAATGAACAGCTACTGGAAAGAAGCTATTATATAGCCACTTTGTGCGTCCGTGCACACTCCTAAATCATACATCTGATGGTAATCTTTTGAAAACCATATTTTGGGATGACTAGGGTCAGCTAAAATGCTTCTAGTCCACTTTAATACTCTGCTGTCATAGAGAACTTGAATTTGGGGCAATTTCACACCCACTATTTTACTTGCAGTCTTGACCATGCATTCAAGAACACCCCGATCAGCAGCAGAACAATTTCTAAACCATGTAACAATCCCATAGGTCAGGACACTCTCTATTATATACCGATAAAAGCTTTGGAACATCTCTGAACTCAAACAAGCTGCCTTTAGTCTCTGCAGAAAAAAAAGGCATTGCTGCACCGTTTTAACTACAAGTGTAGAATTTAGAGGTCAGGTCCTTTGAGATATGAACTCCCAAAAATTTAAAGGAGTCCACCTCCTCAATGACCATATCATCCAAAACCACTGGTAATTTAGGTCCACAATTCACTCTCCTAAAATCAATTATCATCTCTTTAGTTTTTTTGGTATTTAGGACTAAACAATTATCCTTACTCCATTCAAGCAATCTTTGCACCTCGTACCGATAGGCTTCCTCCCCCCCATTTCCTATTAAACCCACAATGGCAATATCATCTGCAAACTTCACAATTTTAACAGACTGTGAAGTTGAAACACAATCATGAGTATATAAAGAATATAATAATGGGCTCAAACGTACCCCTGTGGGGCACCAGTTTTCAAAAAGGCTTCACCAGAAACACTTCCCCCTAACTTAACCACTTGGGGCTTATCCGTCAAAGTTCAGGACCCAATTGCACATATACCCATTTAGGCCTATCTGAAAAAGCTTTGAAACCAAAGACACATGAATAATAGTATTAAAAGTAGAACTAAAATCAACAAATAAAATTCTAACATAAGACCTCTTTAGCTCTAATTGGGTCTGCACCGTATGTAAAACTGTTAAAACAGCACCGTCTATAGACTGACAAGGATCAAATTAAGCGGGAAAAAGGGTTTTAATGTGTTTCATTACTAAACGCTCAAAACATTTAATAACAATGGAAGTTAGAGCAGTCGGGTGATAGTTGTTCACGCATTTAGGCACACCTTTTTTTGGCACCGGGACAATAGTTGTTTCTTTAAAACATTTGGGGACTTGGCAGTATGCAAGGGACACATTAAATATCAGCTTAAAAATCCCTGATAGCTCGTTACAACAGTCTCTTAAAACCCTCCCCTGGATCCCATCTGGCTCTGCAGCTTTACCCGGAAATACACTATGCAAACACTCCCATACTGATAGTTTGTCTAGCACTAAGGGTAACTCTATTCAGGTTGAATTTCTGGGATCATGATTCCAGACACATTTCCCTTTACAAACCTAGAATAAACTCTATTCAGGTTTTCCACCAAGGCACTGTTAAAGTCCACAGTAGCATCCACTATTTCTATGTCAGGCTTGTCAGCATTTTGACTTGTGCTGCTCATCTCCACATTTGCAGAGTGTGCAGAAATGGTGGAAGGAGGCTCCTCTTCGAGTGCAGTGTTGGAAAGGCCAGGCTCACACATTGCACTTGTAGGCACACTTAGACTCTTCTCAGGGATTTGTGACAATTCTGAATATGAACGCAGAGTTGTTTCATTTGCCTTAGTGTTTTTCATTTTTATCACACCTCTTCCAGACTCTGAGGGGTATATTTACTAAATTGCAGGTTTTTAGAAGTAGAGATGTTGCCCATAACAACCTATTAGATTACTGTGCAATTAACATTTATCTAGCCCCTTCTAGAGGATAATAGCTAGGATCTGATTGGTTGGTATGGGCAACATCTCCACTTCTAAACATCTGCACTTTAGAATATATATTCCTGAGAAAGGTGTACATAGTCATGAAAGCCAGCAGTAGCTGCGTCACTGACATTTGCAGAACCATAACTCATAAATAAAGGCTAATGGCTTAGCCTTTCCTTGCCACTTCATGTGGTGAATGGTATGTTCCTATGTTAGAGGTGTTTTTTTTTCATTACCACTGTAAAATATTGGTTTTAATCTTAGATGCCCTGACTCAAACCGTCTATGCCCTCAGCTTTACTAGATGATGTTGAAGGACCAGTATTGTCATGACTGGTGGCAGCAGCTGTTCTATCAGTTTATCATTGTGATCCATATTGACACACTGCACAAATATTGCAGCAATAACCCTGACTGGACCCACTGACCATTAGACAAGGTAGCACGGCTTTCCTGTGTTGGCTGAACAAGTCTGGTTAAAAATGGTGAGGTAATAAAGCATTGCTAATGGGGGTCTCTCTCTCATTAAAAAACATCCAACTTGGGGGGAAGGAGCACTGAATGAAAATATTATGTGCAATAAAAATTGATAAGAACTAAATATCAGATGCCACTGCAGACAATAACTGCTAGACAAACCAATGTCACTTTCACCCTGAAGTTGTAGACAGTCACTTTGTACAATAAGTGTTAATAAACCAGAAAGTTAAAAGGTCCAAACCAGTAATGATATTGTTGTTTGTGGAATTACACATAGTCTCACCTAGTATTGAAATGGTGATAATAAGCTTTTTCTCACTGGATAATTTAAGCATGCAGCTGCAGATGGAGTCCCACTAGTTTGTAGATCACACATCAGTTGAAGAATGCTATACTGTAAACAGCAGTATAACCACACTAGCAGCACTCAGCTGCTTCCAGGAGATGTAGCATATGGTATAGTAATTGCTCGAAGAACGTTCCCAGCTGTTGGTTCTAGCCAGTGAAAGTATGCTGATCAGGTTGCAGTTCACCACAATCAGGTCTCCATTAATGCTAGGTCATGCTCTAGTGAAGTTGGTAAATGGGCAAGGTGACAGGGTGACCTCTTGGTAAATTTGGTAGTTACCTAAATTTTGAAAAAAACCAGTGCAGGTAATTTTTTGGGCACTCCCAAAGATGGTGCTCTAAATGCACTGGATGCGTGACGTGGCTACATGCTCACTGGAAATAGCATTAAGCATATATACTATGGGCGCAATTTTAAAATACATAATCATTTAACCTGCAAGAGTAGATTTGTCATATACAGTACATCTCAGTGTGTCTGTGTGGCAAATTCTACATACATAACTCTGAATGCCAATTCAAAGAGAGGATGGCATTGCATAGAACATCTATCCTGGCAGTCATCCTCTCTGGTTCAAGTGAGCAACTGGTAGCCAGGCACTTTGCCACTTTGCCATACATTAGCCTCTATGAGGCATAAAACCATGACCAAATATCCCCCTTCCTTACTAGAGGAGGTGATGGGGTAAATTGTTTTGTTTCTCCAGAGGGACGCAAAATGGATCTATTTACTTGACACATTAGCTCCCAAGGGTCTGAACGAAACACTGGGACTTTCATGTTGTTATCATTCCCTGGGCATTCTTTAAATTCTTGAATCATAATGAATCAGCTGTATAGGCAATGTACTGTATGTGATTATCCTTGCTGAATACTACAAGTCCCACACTCTGCATTAACCCCCATGCATCCTCAGCTGTATAGAGAATATATGTGATTTTATTTGCAATCCTGCAAACTACAACTCCTAATCTATATTTGCACTAATGCAAAATTAGCTGTGTATTTAAAAGTATGTGTATAATATTGTACATGCTTGTAATTGGTTTTGCCAGTTTGAAGATGTTGGTCAGTGAAGTGTCATTTATGGCCTAGTGTTCACTTAACACAGGATAATTCAACTCCTTTGATTTGCTGGTCATGTGTCTTTAGCTGTAGTCTGTATTAATCAGACCTACTTTATCTTTGCATTCAGTAATGGGGGCAGTTGGCTGAGATCAGAAATTCATGAAGTGAAGAAATTTACAAAGTGTAGAAACATTTTAAATAATAGTTAAAAAAACAGTTGAAAAACATTGACTAACATCTGAGACCAAGTAATACCAAAAATCATCTTGACCATTGTCATTTTGTAATATACTCTCGACCCATGTCTCGGGAAAAAAAGATGCACAAGCAAAACTCTTAAGGTGTGTACACACCTACAGATATATCTGTTCAATCTGTCTGGTGGGAAGGAAAATCTGGTCCATTTTCCAGTGTTTTATAACAAATTTCTATTATTTGCTCCCATCATGACTGAGACATACAGTAGCTATTCCAGGCTATACTCTATTTAGAAAGGACAGAATGGGGAGGATTGGAGGAGGAGTAGCTATGTATGTGAAAAACAGCATAAATGCTACTATAATACAAAATGTTGAAGCAATAACTGAGGCCCTTTGGATGATTATACAAATGGGGGACAAGGACATTATTCACACTGGGGTGATCTATAGACCACCTGGACAGGGAAGGGAACTAGATAAGTACCTATTGCAGGACATTACTAGAATGGCTTTAAAAGGAGAGGTCATAATCATGGGAGACTTTAATTTACCTGATGTAAACTGGGAGGTGTCTGCTGCAAGTTCCTCTAGAAGTGGCGACTTTCTAAATTCCCTTCAGGGAGCATCTCTCAAACAATTGATGAGGGAGCCCACTCGCAAAAATGCTATTCTGGACTTGATGCTCACAAATTGTGACAGAATATCGGTTGTAAATGTGGGTGACAACCTAGGATCCAGTGATCACCAAGCAGTATGGTTTAGTATAAAGACAGGGTCCAATTCATGCCATACACAAACAAAAGTGTTAGCTTTTAGGAAGGCTGACTTTGCAGAGATGGAAAGATGTGTTACTGAGTCAGTGGCAGATTGGAGGAACTTGGAAGGAGTGCAAGAGTGGTTGGAAAAAATTAAAAATGCTATACTAAAGGATACAGGCCTTTATATTAAAAGGGTTAGGAAAAGCACCAGGAAAAGGAAACCAGTGCGGTTTACAAAACAGGTATCAACTAGTGTGAATTTAAAAAAGATGGCTTTTAGGAAATATAAGCAGACCCAAAATAATAATGACAAAGAGGCGTATCTTGCCAGAAGGAAGGAGGCTAAAAAGGTGATTAGGCATGCAAAGGCAGTAGCTGAGGAGAAAATGGTTCAGTCAGTAGATAAAAGGAGCAAAACTTTTTTTAAGTATATAAGTGAAAGGAGGAAGTCAAATGGAGAAATAATAAGGCTGAAGACAGAGAGTGAGTACATGATCGAGGGAGACAAAGAAATAGCAGATCATCTATATAATTATGTTTGTTCAGTATTCACTACAGAAAAAGAGGGGAAGGGGCCACAGTTAAGTTGCAGAGGCATTCATAAAAATGAGGTACATGAAATTTCATTTACAGAGGAGAGGGTCCTAACAGAACTCTCTAAACTGAAAGTGGATAAGTCAATGGGGCCAGATGGGATACAGCCAAGGATACTAAAAGAGCTTAAAGGGGTCCTGATAACTGGAGATGAGCAGGTTCGGATATCAGAGATCCGAACCCACCCGAACTTAGAGATCCGGGGCGAGAACCAAACATGCGCTCGGTTCCCCCGCCGCCCCGGATGTCAAACCGAGGCATAACCTCAGATGAAATCTCGCGGCTCGTGAGGTTTCGTCCCTGCTTTATAAGGAGGAGCCCACATTGGCACCATTTCACTCCGGCTGTGGAGAGTGAACAGGGAGGATGGGGAGTGTAGGGCTGGTGGTGTCTATTGTGTCCATCTGGGCTGGTGGTGTTTGCTGTGTCCATCTGGGCTGGTGCTGCCTGCTGTGTCCGTCTGGGCTGGTGCTGTCTGCTTTGTCCATCTGGGCTGGTGCTGCCTGCTGTGTCCATCTGGGCTGGTGCTGCCTGCTGTCTCCATCTGGGCTGGTGCTGCCTGCTGTGTCCATCTGGGATGGTGCTGCCTGATGTGTCCATCTGTGCTGGTGCTTCCTGCTGTGTCTTTGGGCCAGTGTTTTTTAATATCTATGTTGGTGATATTGCAAATAATATTAAAGGGAAAGTATGCCTTTTTGCAGATGACACAAAAGTATGCAACAGGGAGGGGTAAAACAAATGACTGAGGATCTTGGTAGACTAGAGGGATGGGCAAGAAAATGGCAACTACAGTTTAATGTCAAAAAATGCAAAATTATGCACTTGGGTCTCAATAACCTAAAGGCTAAATATAGTATCAAGGACACTATAATGGAAAATACAGAGGAGGAAAGGGATTTAAGAGTCACCATTTCAAATGACTTAAAGGCAAGCAAGCAATGCACCAAAGCATTGAGGAAGGCAAGTCAGATGCTTGGTTGCATAGGGTGAGGAACCAGTAGCAGGAAAAAAGAAGTGATAATGCCACTGTATAGGTTTTTGGTATGGCCTCATCTAGAATACTGTGTTCAGTTCTGGAGGCCATAACTCTAGAAGGATATAGACATATTAGAGATTTGTATAAAGAAATGCAACTAAAATTGTTCATGGCCTACAGCACAGAACTTACCCAGAAAGACTAAAAGATCTTAATATGTATAGTTTGGAACAGGTAAAGGGAAAGAGGGGACATGATAGAAATTTCCAAATACATGAAGGGTTTTAAAAAAGGGACAGCAGGGAAGTATTCTTCAAAGAAAGAGATGTACAAGAACAAGAGGACATGCACTGAAACTGGAGAGAGGTACAGTAGGCTCAGAGGAAATTTGAGGAAAAATTACTTCACAGAAAGGGTAGTGGATAAGTGGAATAGCCTCCCATCAGAGGTGGTTGAAGCTAAAATGGTGGAACAATTCAAACACGCTTGGGATAGGCATAAGAATATCCTTAAGAGAGACGTAAGAAGCAAATAGGGTTGAAGTTGCGTAAAGGATACATGAAAAGGGGCAGACTAGATGGGCCAAGTGGTTCTTATTTTCCCTCAAATTCTATGTTTTTATATTTATATTCTGATTATTTCATACATTCTTCTTTTTGGCCACAAGATGTCCCCACACCTATTTACTGCAAGAATAATATCCATAATTGTTTAATAAAATGTAATCATATAAGATATTTATTGAAGTATAAAAGTAACCTTTATGTTTAACAAATAAGGTACTTACTGTACTTGTACTACTTGACTATGTATATTTGGACTTGCCAGACTAATTTTGTAAATGAGTAAACTCTAGGCCTGATTCATCAAGGATCGCTATTGCGGTAGCAATTGCGCACGCAATTCTGCTGTTAAAGTATGCTAATAATTGCAATCGCAATGCACTCTCACTGACAACATGTACTGTAGACGGCATCTTCCCCTCTCTCACATCCGTAATACCTTGCAATCAAGCCAAAACATTGGTAACATCAAAGTACATCAGAGACACTCGCACATTTAAGGCAGTTCTTACCGTACCACTAAATTGCTAACTTTCCTGCAAGCAATGAGAGCTCATGCTGCGTATGCCATCGCAGTGGCTAATTTGGGAACACCCCTGCAAAGGCATTCACTTCAAACACACTGATATGCCTGCATTTCTCCAACCACCCCCAGTACCACCCCCAAATGACACTTCCTGTCAATCACTCTGCGATGGGTCTGTGTAGTCACTGCGGTTGCAGTACCGATCGCAGTGGCTGGTTTGCACACACGCATGTGCAGTACGCAACAATCGGCCATCTGCATAAGCTTTAACAATTGCGATCCTTGCTGAATCAGGACCTCTGTTTGTAAACAGATTCAGTAGCTATGGTGATGGGTGCACATGGTGTGCTGCCATAATGCCAATTTATGCTAACATATTTAAAGAACGAGATTATCCTTCAGAATTGATTGAACAAGCCTTTCATAAAGTTAGGGATACAGTCAGGAAAGATATATTACAATACAAGATAAGGGAGAAAAAAGAAGTTAATTTCAGTTTTATTACACCTTTTAATAACCAGGAAAAAGGTATAAGAAAATCTCTGGCTAAACATTGGGACATTTTAAAAACAGATCCCATACTCAATAAAGCTTTACCTGATAAACCTCAAATTATTTTTAAAAGTACAAAAATGTAAAGAAAATTTGTGTAACTAGTATGCTTTATTTTAAACCAATAAAAAATAAAGGTCTATGGAGTAAGAAATGTGCTTTTGTTTTAAATGTGAACAATGTAATATATTCCAATTTACACATACACATTATAAGAGCACTTTAAACAGTAATAATCATAAAATCAAGGATTTAATGAACTGTAACAGTATGTACTGTACATAATTTATGTGGGCTAAAATATGTGGCCAAGGCTAAGCGCTTACTTAAACTTTGGATACAAGAACATGTAAGAGTTATCAAGAATAAGTTGACTAATCACTTAGGGCCTGATTCAGAGCCACTCGTAAGTGGCCGCTCGTTCGCTCTGAGCGATGTTCGCACAACTGCACATGCGTATTGTTCGCAATGCACATGCGCAAACCAGTCATTGTGGTCGGAAATCATGCGCTCGTAAAACAATGAGGGGCTGCTAATTTGATTGACAGAATGTACCATTTGTGGGTGGTAACAGGGGAAGGTGCTTGAAATGTAATAGAGTTTAGCAGTAAACTCTCACATTGGTCGAGTTGTATCTTCAAAATGGGAAAACATCTGGATGAGAGTTTAAATTGTGAGAGTTCTTTGAGTCTAAAAAACAGACCGAGTTTAAAAACAGTAAGAGTTTCCTCTCACATTTTCTAAACTCTCACCCTACTACATTTGGCCCATGGAAGCGATTTTTATGTGTAGACCGTACTGTATGTACATGGACTAAATAGTTTTTAAGATGTAAAGCAAATGTTTTTATGCACTGTATGTACTTCCTGATTTTAATCCATCACGGCCATCTTGGTTGAGGCATATTGACGTTTTAATATTATATAGAAACTGGAAACCTTAAGTGATGTATTTTCCAGTTTTGATGAATGTTTTATACGTGGTTCTGGTTTATTAATTAGATAGGGTATATAAAGAGCCTCAGCATTATAGTTGCTTTTTCTTCTGATGATGTCTTCAACCAATTTTAAGGATGAAACGCGTTGATGCTGACCTCCTGCTGGGCTTTTCCAGCTGATATGTGTTCCAGGAGAGGTGAAAAACACTTCCTGGTTGTGTTCCAAGCCTCCTTGTGTTTTTATTTTCCTTTTTCCGTGTGTGTGTTGAAATATATTTTTGATTGCATGTAATAAATGCATATGATATCATAATGTATGTGATAATACTGGTATATGTATTTGTCCTAATCAATTATTATGTGACTTTTTGCAATTATAATTATATATTTGCATGCATGTGTATGTATAGTTTTGGAATTGGTATGTAATGCCAGGTATCGGGATGCCTCCAGTCACAATACTATCTGTGGCATCGCAAAGGTTGGTTTCCCAACAGGGGTCGGATAAGTATGCTTACCATCCCCCTTTCTCCCACTAACCCTCCCTTCTTGTAGCCTAACCCTTCCCACCCCACACCCTAATGGCACACATCCAATTAAAGACATGAAAACAACTGCACGATTACGACATTGTAATCCATGCACTCATTTGTTGGTCTGTGATGTACCTACACTGAACAAGCAGTCGTTCAGTGTAGGCACATCAATCATCTCCAAACATGCTGAACCTGACATTAATGTCAGGATGTACAACATATTTGGCTGATGATAGATGTCTAAACGACCAGCAGGAACATGCATCGCTGGTCGTTTTAGACATTTTTTAAAATGATGTGCAAATGATTTGCAAACGATTATTGAATGATAACGATATCATTATCATTTAATTGCTCAATTTAATCATCTAGCGGAAGTGTGCCTTTACCTTCCTCGTTAGTTTCTGAATCTAAGTTCCCCTTCTTCATGCATAAACCTAACCCATCCGCCCCTAGTGCCTAAACCTAAACTCCCCAGTGGTGCTTGACCTTAACCCTCCCCCATAGGGGTGCCTAACCTTAATCTCCCCCCCAAAACCTAACGCTAACCCTGCTAACTGTCCTAAACCAAAACTCCCCCCCTCCTGTGGCTAACAGGATGGGCACCCCAGATTTACCTCATTCGGGCATGTGTCCTCCTGGATTTCGGTGTTGAGATTAAGATACAGTAGACATCTGTATTTTGACGCCTATCTTAACTCCCATGTCGGGATTTCAGCATCAGCCGCCGGTCTCTTGACTACATCCCATAGTTATTATAAAAAAATTAGAGATATGCACCAACCCCCCATGTTTTGGTTTTGGATCTGGATTAACTTTTGTGTTTTGGTTTTGATTCTGGTTTTGCAAAGCCACACGTGTTATGGTTTTGGATCTGTATTTTTTTCAATAAATGATAAAAACAGCTTAAATCACATAATTTGGGCCTGTTTTTGTTCCTACAGTATTGTTAACCACAAAAAAACATAAATTTGGTAATAATTTTTAGTAAATTTTGACCACCTCACAGCTTACAATATTGTTTTTACTACTTTTCACCAATATAGACCAAAGGCAGCAGCACAAATGCATGGCATTTTAAAAAATATAGGACATCTTTGCAACATTACCAGACAACAGTAGCAGATTGGATGGCTGTTTAATCTATAATTATAAAAATGTAAGTCAGCAATGCCCCAATCAGCAGATAATGCAAAGAAAAGATGTGCAAGATGGAATTGTCCTTGAGCTCTCCCACCCACCCTTATGTTGGATATTAAAAAGGGCATGCAGTTTAACAAACCAAGCACTTTAGCAACAAGGACTGACACTTATGTGTCTAAAGTCCTTGGTGTGCTTGGGCCCCTACAAAACAATTTTTCTGAACTACCTCCATTCATTAAGGAGGAGGTTGATTATGAGGGTGTTGGCAGTGGAGATCGCATGTGCTGGTCCAAACTGCTGGTAAATTATATTGGACTGCTTGTTATTATTTTACAATTTATTATAATTTTGTTAAATAAATTGCATGAACTCACTGCAAATAATAAAATGGAGAGAAGGTGTCTAGATGGTTAATGTCCCTACCGCTACTAACTTTGGATTGACAAATGGTACAGATACCTTCACAACTGTTGTCAGAATTTGGGTTAAAATAATTCCACATCCAAGATATGGCTTTTCTGGTCTTATGCCCAGGCATGACAATGGATTTATTTTTGAGTAAGAACTGCTGCCACTGGTGGCTAATTTACACAAACAACATCCTCATCATCAACATCCTCATTAGCATTAAATAGTACACAAATATCTTATCATTCTCAATTTCTATTATATCACCATCTATTACTAGTATAGCCGTCATGGTGTCAGTGACCCACTGTGCAACTGGGTGACAACTGTCACACTTGCTTCCTCTATCAAAGGACTGTTTTACAGTCAATTGTGTTATTAAACTACTACTAGTAGTAGTGTTCTTGGTCCCCTTCTGGGATGAAGCTGTACCCCTATCAGCAGAAGTTGGCCTAGCACTCAAGGATTCTTCTAAGGCACAGGTTCTCAAACTGGGTCCTCAGGACCCCAAACAGTGCATGTTTGCCATGTTTCCTCACAGAATCACAAGTGAAATAATTAGCTCCACATGTGGATCTCTTACAATGTGTCAGTGAGTAATGAATACACCTGTGCACCAGTTAGGTGACCTGCAAAAGGTGAACTGTGTGGGGTCCTGAGGACCGAGTTTGAGAACCACTGTTCTAAGGCATCCTGGATAGGGGAGGACTCAGCCTTATTAAATTGGATGCAGGACTACTTCTGATCATGATTGAGGACTGTGCTGGGATCTAGCAGAAAGGAGCTAGTTGATTGTTACACTTTTTAGCATAAGTTTCTGATTTTGGTGAAAACTATTCATGCATGTGCTGCAAATGATGGAACAGGGAAGAGGTTAGATGGTTTAAATCCTAACCTCTGCTTACTGTGGCTGTACAAATGCTACAGATGGCAAGACAACTGTTGACCGAATTTGGGTAGAAATAATTCCACACATAAGAGGTGGATTTTTTTGTCTTATGCCCAGGCATGACAACGGCCTCCTCCTTATCACCTGAAAGATCTGCTTCCACTTGTGCCTCACTTACACAAAGAACATTCTCATTATTTTAAATCCTCATTAGCAGCTGTGTCAGCTACACAAATATCCCCCTAATCCTGTTGCACTTCTAACATAGCAACCTCAATGTCTAGGTCAACAACTTCTTGCTTTTCAGGGAGTACTGTGCTCCATTATTTAAAGCCATGATGTCACATCCACCCTCACTTGCATCCGATTCCACTTTGCGCATACGCATCTACACTGCCATCAGATGGGGGCCATCTAAATGTATGTTCAGTCAGCTGAACCACATCTGAACACACAGGCATCATATCCAGTGACTTCATATCAAGTTTATTAAGATTGTGGAACATGGAAGGCTGTCTCCATAAAGTCCTTTGGAATGCATCTAAAGCAGTGGCCATCTATGATATTTATCTGAATGACAAATCCTAAGCAACCACACAAAACAGTTAGAACAAATTAGAGATACATATATGCTATACAGTATAAATAATATAATATATATATATATATATATATATATATCATTATCAGATCCAAAAGTATATAAAAATAGGTAAAATATATATGATTGAAGGGGATGTAGTCTGGAACCCGACGGTCTAAATGATGACCGCCGGCTTCCAGACTGCTTTATCCTGACTAGGGACGAATCACAGGCGTCTAAATGTAGACGCCTGTAATTTGCCCAATGTCGGGAGACCGGCGCCCGGCATCCTGATCGAGCGGATATTGGGCACCGCAGCGGACAGTCGCGGGGGGGAGGGTTAGGTTTAGGGCTCCCAGGGGGGACTTATGGTTAGGTACCCCCCAGGTTAGGGTTAGGCTAGGGGGAGGGAGGGTTAGGGTTAGGCACCCCCGGGGGGATGTTAGGGTTTGGTTTAGGCACTTAGAGGGGGGTTAGGGTTAGGCACACGAGGGGAGGTTAGGGTTAGGCACCCCTAAGGAGGGTTAGGAGGGTTAGGTTAGTAAATAGTTACCTTTAGGACGATCAGGATTTCCTCCATTGTCGGGCAACCACTGTTGGGAATTGAGCCGCCGGCCATGCGGCCAGCGGTAATACATATCACACCCAATTGAATTCATAAAAAGGGTGCTATTTCATATATATTGCCAGATTTTCATTCTACTTAAATCTTTCCAGAAATAGCTAAATTTGCTCCTCATATGCTCAATTTTTTTTAACAATTGCCCTTGATTCTATACAATTGGGAGTAGGAAATGTTGTTTTTCCAATTTTTCAGTTGGCTGCTTTTGTAGTGTAGGTACTATTCATATCTACTTCTTTTTTAAAGTATGTAGTGTTGACCTTATGTTAATTTCAAGTCAAGGAATTCAAGAGAACTTCTGTTTATTTTTTACTTAAACTTGACTAAATTTGTATTAGAAACAATTTAAAAGCATCTTCGGGCCCTTCCCAATTTATTCAAATATCATCAATATATCTTATATAAAGTTTAATATTTTCTTTGAAATGATTGTCATCCTAAATGAATTTCTTTTCCCAGCACCCCATAAACAAGTTGGCAAAGCAAGGAGCAATAGTTGTCTCCATAGCTGTTCCACATATTTGCTGATTATCTAAAAAATTTTAATAATTTTGGTTCAAGATAAAAGACATCAGGGTACATAAAATCTTTGTGTATGTCCTTTATTAATGTATCCTGATTTAAAAATTCCCTATATGCATTGATACCTTTTATGTGTTCTATACATGTATACAATGATTGCACATCTATTGTTACCCACATATCTCATTCCATTTGGTGTCCTTACTATCTGTAATATCCTTGTTGTGTCTTTAAGTATGATTGGCGATCTATAATGTATCTTCTTAAAAATACATTTACAATTCTGATAAATGAGAAGTTAGGGAATCGGTTCCAGCTATTCTTATTTTTCCTGGTGGTGTGCCATTGATTTATAAACCTTTGAGAGGAAGTAAATAATGTAGATAGTGGGACTAGTTTGCATGAGATATTGAATTTCTTCTTTATTTAAGATATCATTATGCAATCCATGCACAGGTAATGTCCCCATTTCATCCACATATTTCTCAAAAGCATCATTCTTCAAAATAATGTACAAGTATGTCTAAATGCTTCCTTTAAATAATATGACTGGTTCATTATCACTAGTCCCCCTCACATACCCTTTGTCAGCTTGTTTTATAACTATGTTCTCATTCTTTTTTTTAATTCTTTAAAGCTTTCTTTTCCCTATTATTCAAGTTATTTACAACAATTGGTTGCATTTCCACACCACATAAATCTTTTTTAATCAGTTTGTAAAATATCTTGATGTGGCTTCCCTTGAATTCTACTGGGTATTATGTGGATCTTTCTTTCAGCCCCGATTTTGATTCACCCCTATTAAAATTACTAATAATGACATTATCTTATTTTCTAACAAAATGTCTTTTTAGCATCAAATTTCTCGCAATTTTTTTCAGGTCAATAAAAAGTTTCAAATGTATTAATTTTTCCTGTAGTTTTCCAATCTTGGGCTATTTGCTGTGCAGACTTGATGACTTCTAATCATTCTGTTCACCCTGGTTGTGGTTTTCATGGGATGGCCTTGCTGTATCTTGTTAATGACATGGCACAAGACCCCTTTGGTGATGATTACAAACAATGATCATTTGACGCAAGATTCCAAAGTCACATGCAGTGCTTGCTTGACACAGTTCCTGACTTGAAACACCATTGAGCATGTATGATGGATGTACATTTGCCAAGTACTTTTTTCTGCCTATCCTTGCGATACCTATAGGTGGAATACCAAGAAACAGTCTGTGATTAACATAAATAATATTAAGTATACACATTACTTAGAAAACATAGACATCAAACGACTTTTGAATCATTGCTGAAAGGTATTTTTCTGATAAAAAATATGTTTTTACCAATATCTCATGAAGTGTGCTGAGGTGAGATGTGTAATTCTGATATTCTTGTGTGTCAACTCACTTTTGTCAACTCTAAACACAGAAACAGATCTATCAACATACTTTTTAATTGCAATCTGCATTTTTTCAATTATTGCACTAAATCTATGAATCCTTGTGATACTAATATACTGTTTTAATAAAAAATATTTTTAATTGTCTTGTTATTTTATGTGTATTGTTTGAATTATGTGGTTTTTTTAAGAAACAAAATTCAGTTAGGTGTCGATATACCAGATTCTTCATTGTTTACTCCACAGGGCAATTTGTCCTTCAATTCAGTTTTTTCATTGTTTCTATGCTAATTTATTAGGATGTTTCTCATACACGTAACATACACTGCTGCTTATTATTATTTTATATATTATCACTTACTGGTGTTTCTTTTAAAGGTGGATGAAATAATAACAATGAAGGATTTTGTTTTGACCTCTGTATGGAATATCAAGAGCCAGGTTTTTCTCACTGACTGAAAATTCTTCCAGAGCAATTTATATCCAGAGCCTGAAATCTATAACTTCAAATGTAATAAAATAATTATTTTGAAAAATATGAATGTAAGAAGTATACTATGAAAGAAATTTGTAGATGATAATTGCAATATGAAAAAGCTCTACATCCATATTGTTAAAATTAAACAATCAGTCTAAAATATATGTACATCTACAGGAAACCATAGGGATATGCTAATTTAAAAATAGTAAAGTTTTGTTAATTGCTGTTTATTAAATTATTTTGCAAAAATATCATTCTTATGGATTATCACATTTTAGGACAATATTTGTTGATGTTATGGAAACTTTTGAAGAATGATAACTAAAATATAAATTGATTACCTACTCTGGTTATTGCATGTATTTACCTGCTTAAATAATCTGCTATTAGTACTACTTAGTAAATGATACATTCTTGAGCTAAAAGATAAATTTCTTAGACTTTTATATAGTCCCTTGCTTTAATTAGACATTGTATAAATTACACAGTAGTACTGTTTGCCTCTTGTGTTATTACATACTGTGTAATTAAAGATGTCCACATGCATTGGATTATCAACAGCAATAGTAAGCAACTGGCATGGTATCACAATGTGAGTGGTAACAATAGACTTGCTTAACATTATTCTGATATAATCTAATTATTATCTGACAAGATGGGAACATTTTGTTTTAAGATGACTAATGTCAGAATTGTCTTCCAACCACAATAAAAAGCTGTTATGGATGTTTCTATTCCATTTGTCAATAGTTTCAAACTTTTGAATCTAATCTCTGTAGATCACACACAAAAGTTTGTCAAATTTGACAGTGATCTTGATTTAGAATATTCTAGCTGAATGCCAGACAAGTTTTTATGGTGCATAAGAATAGTCAGACTGTGCTATGTGCAGTCATATACCTGTATTCAGGCTCTTCTTGTCAGCCCTGGACTCCATAGAGAAATTCAGAAGCTTCTGTGTGATGTCCCTGACTGCTGTCAGTTGATTGCAGTGCATACAAGTGGCATTACATACATGTTCTGAGTCCCCCAGCAAAAGGAAAAAGTAAGAGAAAAAAAGACTTTATACTGAAGTTATCCTTGCTTCTGGTCATAATGTTCATAGTGTCCAACACAAGCTTGGTAATGGGCATCACTGGGCTCTCAGATGAGATATATATATATATGATGTTCAGCAGCTCCAGCTCCTTGTTCTCAAGATACTTTAATTCTCCTTGTAATGACAGTTGGGCAGAGTAATAGTGACTGCATGAGTAACTAGTAATAGTTGTAAATTATGTAACCAAATAGATTTTTAACTTGATCTATTGCTTGAAATATCCATGTGTTTATGCGTGGCCTTGGGCATGCTCAATTGATGATTGCTTTCTATGACACATGTTTGCAGATATCCACAGGATATATCCACATTTCCACTTGCGTCCAACTCAGAATCAGCCACACTGCATCTGTGACTTGGATGCTACTATTAAGAATTAAACTGTGTTTCACCAATCAATGATACCTCTTTTCCACCAAAAACCTGGGTCTGACCTGGGTTTTTAGACATGGTTCCAACCCAGGTCAGACACCGTTTATACAGCACCATCGATGTGGGTTATTCTCAGGTCAGCCCCATTCGCACTGAACCTTGGTCTGCCCCACTAAACTTGTGATGTCATAAAAAGTGGGAGATGACTGCTCCACAGCCACCAATATTCTCATTTTAGGCATGACCCAGGTCAGATAACCTGGGTTGATCCATTTACACTGCACCATTACCAAGGTCCATCCTGGGTCTGATGCTGGTAGCTACCTGGGTTGGATTGCCAGGTCACTTGACCTGGATTATTTTTCAGGGACCCTTTTACACTGAGCTGCAACCTGGGTAAAAGAGGTATGACTTAGGCACAAATCAAGCTGTATCATGCAACAAACCAATTCTCTTCTATCCATAAGCAACTTAATCACCGCTGGCATCTATTACATTAGGTCAATAAAACCCTAAAACTCTTGTACACAATGTCACACAATAGGCTTTTTGATAGTCAAATATTTAATACTTCATTAGTCAGAGATTTAATACTTTATGCCCTAGAATTCAAAGTATTAACACAGCCAAGCAGTACTTATGTACTGTAGAACATTTTAGTAGGATCAAATAGTCTGTGCATCTTTTTACTACTAGCTTCCAATTATATTGATCATCAAAAGATTGACATATTGCTTTTTAAACTCCACACTTTTCTATCACAGTTCTCCTGTGATATCACTGACAGGGGCACTTCCTATGCTAATGAAGCATACTTATGTCAAGCACATTCTCAACTCAAGGATACTACTGCCAGGATTTCACAACTAACATTCTGTCCTCTGAGTTGCGTTTTTAGACTCAGTCTGCTTAACTACTGTAAAATTCCCACCTCACATTGCTGATTGACAAGAATAACACCTTAAAATTCCATTATTCCCTTGTCTTTGCAAAATCCTTACATTTATAGTTATATTATTTATATAGTTATCCTAAATTTATGCTAAGGAGGGAATTGTTTTATCAGATAGAAATCTACAAACTTGAATTTGTGATACTGTATGTAATGCTAAGCTTCCTCGCTGACCAATTGTGACCTTTGAAATAATTAACCTACTGTAGCTTTCCAACCCCCTGGCTTCACTTACCATATTCTACTTATACTGTGACTTTGTGACCTTTTATCATATGGGATTATTAATTTAACAAAACAAAAAAAAGCAGACTATACTCTTTAATATTACTATTGTTGTTTATTCTTCTGCTGTTGTACTGTGTGGCAAATTCTATATTATTACACATCCATTTTCAATAAACAGTATACAATAGTCTATAATTATTTTGATTTAATAATCTTTAATTGTTTTAGTTTATGAAGTTAAGGAATAACCATTGTCTTAAAATGTATCATAAGCACCTATGTAGTTTTGCAATCTCACCCTTTTTATTTAAATCAAACTAACACAAGTTACTGATTGTATTATAATATCCATTCTTATCTGATTTCTTGAAATATAAAAAAGTGTGTACAGTAGTTGTAGTGGGAAAACACTGAAAGTGATGAAGTGAAAATATGCAGAGATATTAGAACAAGAAGTCCTAGAGTTTAGTGTTAAATCAATAGCTGTAAGAGTTCTTAAATATTTGTTGTACTATACTGTAGGTGTACAGCACTCAAAGTAAGTGAGAAAATGTTCTGTTTGTAAATATTTTTATATAAGTGTTTATTATAAATCTACCCCGCTTTTATATGAAAAACTGACTACATTATAGACATAAATAATTAATGTGTATTCACACTGGCGCTTATGGTGTGTCCTTAACAGTTCTAAATTGAATCACCCAAAGTGATAAATAATTATAAATCTTACTCTTCAGAGTAATCGTGAGAAGTACAATATTCTTCTTAAAAAGAATCTTTTCATATTGAGTTCAGAAAAATAGAATAAAAACAGGTATATATCTACCACAATAGGGGTTTCCCTTTGATGTTGACTTGCTTCAAGGAGTATTTCAACCCAGGAATTTCTTCTTTGTCAGGTGAAACTCTTAAATATAAGCACATAGAATTGCAAGAAACATAGTGCAATACTGTTGATAAAAACTGTAACAGAATTTTATTTGGTTACACTCAGATAGATAATCACATAAAACGCATACATCATCCAAACAAAGGCTTTCTTCAGTCACAACAACTGGGCCAATACAATCCATCTAGGAGTAAACAAAAGAGCCGGCTCTTGTCTCACCCTTTCTGGATCAATCCCAGATAGTCGTTCTTTTGTAGTCCTTAGATAAAAGTCACCAGCTTAATGGATTTCGGACAACAGTCCTTCATCATAGGCATGGTGACAAGCAATAGAAACCCCCTTAAATACCCACCCTAAACATCACTAATTCATGACAGCTGATCCAGTTAAAGTCCGGAAATAACCTTTCTGTAATTCAGGATAGTGTGGAATGCAGTCTTCCGCACTCCTACGTGTCACCAGGAAGCCAAACTCCGAGCATGTATTCCAACAGCCGGAAGTGACATTACACACTCCCGATCATGTGGGCTCCACCGTGCGAGTCAAGTGTATAGCTCTGTGATCCCGACCACGTGACTTCCATATTTGCATTCCACCATGCGGGTCACACGTAAAAAATGTTCTTATTCAATAATGAAATCTTCTATTAATCCTTAATTCGATTGATTTGTCAATATATGATCCATTTTTACATGAAAAAAAGGGGGAACAAGTCTCAAAACAGGAACATTAAAAAGCATAAGGCAATAAAATGTATTTAATAAAAAATGGTAAAATATAAAAGATTATAAAAAACATTTGAGCTCAGAGTCTACATTTAAACCATTGGGCACCAAGGTCTTCAAGTTAAAACTCCACCGCATCTCACACTGAGATAATCTGATATCTATATTATTATGTTTCCAATTGGAATTAATTTGTTCTATGGCCCAAAATGATTTAATATTACACTCCTTACACAGAAGTTTATTTTTAAAATGTGCTGAGACAGTATGAGAATCAAGTCCTTTTCTTATATTGTAGATGTGTTCTGATAGACGGGTCTTAAGATTTCTCCCTGTCTTCCCCACATATACTAAACCACATCTACATTCGAGGGCATACACTACGTTTTTAGAGTTGCAAGTAAGAAATTGTTTTATCGGGTAAATTTTACATTTGACTGTAAATTCTTTTATCTTACTAGCACCTCTGGTTGACCTACACATAAGACAAAGACCACATCTATGGAAACCATGACTCCTTGTACTCTGTCACAGGCTGCGTTGGTGATTTTGCGCAATCTATATAGATCACTCTTTATATTGTTACATTATAGACCTGTTATACAAATCCAACATTTGAACTGTTCAAAGACTCAGGAAAAAGTATACTTTCTAAAGGAAAGAGAAAACATTTTCTTTTATCCAAATAACACATTTAGACATTGTAATATAAAAGTGTTTTGCCTATTTTAAATATTGTAATTGTAACTGTATTGCAATTTTAAATGGGATACAGTCAAAATGCCAACAGCTGGTAAGCCATCTTAATAAATGCCGGCATCTCAATACCAATGCAGGACTAAAGACAGGCATCAAAATCTCGATGCCCGTCTATATCCCAATGCCGGAATCTAGACAGACGGCTTCCCAAACAAAGGTGAGCAGGGCAGTGTTAGTGCTTAGCCAGGGGGGATGGAGGGTTAGGTTTAGGGATGCCTGGGTGGATTTAGGGTTAGGCAACACCTGGGGGGGTTAGGTTTAGGCACACCTGGGGGGAGGTTAGGGTTAGGTACAACCTCGGGATGGTTAGGTTTAGGGTGTGGGGAGGGGGGTTAGGTTTAGATACCCCTGGGTGGAGGTTGGGCACCACTGGGGGGAAGTTAGGGTTAGGCACCACTAAGGGAGGGTTAGGGGGGGTAGAGGGGAGGGTTAGGGTACTTACCAGCCCTAGTTGTGATCTTCAGCGTTTGGGCTTGTGGCATCGGAATTTAGTCAGATGGCTTCCCAGTCATCAGCATTTCATAACTAACCCTTTTAAATATATGAAGAAAATGTTACACAATTATATATTGAACATGTATTATTTATATGAGGTGATATTTTGTATAAAATATGTTTATTGATAGTAGTAGCCTTTATTTATACAGCAGCAACACATTTCATAATGGTTCAGAATTAGTTTGGGATTAATTTCACATATGTCATAAATAACAGTACTGAATTAGTTGACCAGGCACATAGCTATGAAACATAATTTAGCATATATTAGGTGTAAGACGGTGCATTTTTCTTTGTAAATAATGTACCTGTACTCACCTAATGCTACAAAATGATAATAAAATGTGATGGTGCTGTAGCTTCCACACTCTGGATAATTGTGCATATACCTATTTTATTTTTATTTTTTTATTATTTCACTAATTTCTTTGTTTTTGGAAATAGTTATAAAATTCAAAATTAGACCCATAAAAAGGTTCTGGTATTACATATCGGAATATAAACCCACAGTAAAAGCATTGGTTTGAGGCTTTAAATTAAGTATAATACTTGTTATCTCTGGAACCTGAAGAGTTAAAAATAATACTGTAGATCCTATAATTACATCATGTGGGATGCTTTGATCATTCCCTTTATCAAACACTGAATAATTGTTATGCTGCCAAAAACCACTCCATTCGATTGGGTCTTTTTACACAAATCTATTGTTTTGTAATGAAATTCCATTTTATCCAAAACACTCAAACCTAGGTGTAACCAGGACAATGACTGATAACATAGTAGTGACATGTTGTTTATGATGGGTGCACTATATAAAGATGACTACTTTACTGCTCATTCTGCACTGATTTTTGAAAGGTAGTGTATGTCATTTATTTTATTAGTTCAAAAATGAAATATAATGTTTCGAGTATAGATACTTAGATTATTCTATATTAACTTATAATAAAATCTAACAGCTTTAATACTATATTTTTGTACAATTTTAAAGAATTTATTTAAAAAAATGTATTAATTCCTCCTTACAAGCACATTTTTTGCATTATCTGTCAGTATATTGTACTAATGAAACTTGTAGATGAATATTATAATGTCTTAAACACCAGTTATCTGTTTTACTCAGCTATTTTCATCACCCTGCTTAGTAAGCTTAAAAACAACACTCTTCATCTGCAAAGATAAAATTAAGAAAGTTAAGAAAATAAAACTGTAGATAAACATAGTAATTGATATTTTTGAGATTTTGCATATTTTGTAAGAAACTAAAATGTAAGGGATTAAAATGTTATAAAACAAGATAAAATCATAAAGGGGGAGATGTACTAAGCTCTGGAAGTGATACGCTGGAGAGTGATAAAAAACCAACCAATCAGCTCCAAAAAGTCATGTTACAGGCTGTGTTTGAAAAATGACAGTTAGGATCTGATTGGTGGGTAGTTTACCACTCTCCAATGTATAACTTTCCAGAGCTTAGTACATCTGCCCTAAAGCCTGTAAACATAAATACAGGAAAAAAAATATTAATTTTAAATGCATTAAAATTATTTCCCATTTTCTGAAGCTTGTTTAGATTGACATTTCATCCAAATACACTACACTGACCTTTGCTATACAGATTGGAAAAGATGATGCACTTCCAGAACTCTTTCTGGGTATTTGTAGCTGTTACTTTTGTAACATGCTATGCAGAACTGGAGAAGTGTGCAGGAGCTCCTGGAATTCCAGGCACCCCAGGCCAGAACGGTCTTGCAGGAAGAGATGGCAGGGATGGCATGAAAGGAGACACTGGTTTGCCTGGTAAGAGTTATTGTTATTTTTACCACAATTCTACTATATGTGATTTCTTATTAATAATCTAACATATTTATTGTTTTTATGACCATAATTACATTCTGGTATATTCTGACACAGTAATTGAATCCAATAGTGTCATTTTTTCCTAAATATATTTATTTTCTTATATATAATGTGTCTGAAATTAAAAATGTTTGGTTTAATATGTAACAAAATAATTCCTACCTGTCTGGATAAAAACAAATATAATATTTGCCAAGTGTAAGAAAGTTACAAAAAAAAAAGTTACAAAAAAAATGTTTCCTCAGAGAAACTCCACAAAAGAAAATATGCCTTGTCATCATGAAAAGAGTCAGAAATCTACAGTTATGAAGGTCTGAATCTAATTGGGTAAATGGTATATTTGGTGCTGCTGTATCCATGGTAACAAATACCAATTAGCTTTGTACAGATTGGTTAATCTCTGAAAGAAGCTTGGGCTATATGAATTACAGCCATTGGTTGAAAAGGGACTGTATTTGGCAGTAGGGCATACTGCCATTTCTCCTACTGCTTATATTGACTTACTATCAAATTCCAGTCACTTCCATTTTCTTTACCACCACTTCTAAATTTTCACTTCCATCAATGGTTACATCACAGTTTTAAATAAGCTAGTTTGTATTAACCATACATTAATGTGCATCAAGCCTCAATAATAAAATACTTCTTATGCATACTCACTTCTAGAAATGTATTTAATATGCAAAACTGTTTTGTTTTGTTTTTTTTTTATACTTTTTTCATATTTCCATTGCAGGATCAATGGGTCCACCCTCAGGTATTCAAGGATCACCAGGACGAGATGGACTTACTGGCCCAATAGGCTTTCCAGGTGTGCAAGGGATTAAGGGAGAGAAGGGAGACATTGGACACCCAGGTAAATTAATAAACATGTACTTTTTACACTTTTAACAGTTCATATATTTGTTTAACAGTTTCTTGTAGTAAATCATCTCTATTAAGTTGATCTGAGCAACCACTATTTTGTATTACTGTTCTGAGAGGCATGGATGGGAATACCAATGGGAGGGTGTGCTGGTTCCTGTAGTGCTATTTGGAGGTATCTGGGGTACTAATGTATGTGCTATTATCATGTGGCACAGCAGTATGCAATGGCCTATTGCAGTTTGCTGGAGGGAACATTTTTGTCTTCTCTCTTGCCACCTACAGAATGTTAATTAAATATACTTATTTATAAAATTGTATAATATTTTAGAGAACTTGGAAAATATATATGCAAGAGAAATAGAATAAACTACTCCACTTGAGGGTGCGCAATATCATAGATTAACTGAGACACAGATGTAAAAATTAGTCAGTATTTAATTGATAATATGATATAAAATACCAAGCCTCCAACTAGGCTTATATAAAAACATACACCACACAATTGTATCAATAATAGATATACCAATGAATATATTGGAACAATATCCTGAAATAACCCCACTTTGCTGCTACAAGTAGGCACAAAAGATAGTATATCTAAAGACCACTGTATCAAGCAGCTGATCGTAATTTTATCACAATCTCACTCACGGTAGCAACAGTTTAATGCTGCAAGAATTGTTCAAATATCCTATGGAGTATAAGTTGATAGTCTCTTAGTCATTTATTTAGAGGCAATATAAAGAGTCCCTCATCAAGTGAGGAATAGTACCTCTTGTTGACTTCTCCTTGTAAAATAGTTGTGAGTCTTATAAGAAGCAAGCATCAATAGGATATAATGAGCAGCTGTTCCGGTGCAATAGAGCTCTGACTGCCTGTGTCCCGTTCTCAATCCGACATCAGTCATCACCGCTAATAACACTGCACCCACTGTTGGTCACCAAGGGAGTAGTAGGTATTTGCAACCATTCATATGTCATGTACCATCATATATGAAATAATGATGGGCGTACTCATAGTCTTTGTGTCATAAACTCCTGGCTGGCTCCAGTGCAGATCTTTTAGCATGTAGCGTGTATGGAGGGAATCACATCCAGCTCCCAGGTCTCAACAGGTATTATATAATAAGTATCCACAGATTTGCAGGGGGTCAGGACTGGTCCAAGCAATGTCCCTATAAGTGTCCTTGATGCGTTTCTCTGCCTGATTACAATGGCGGTTTCTTCAGAAGGTAAGGTTAGAGAACGTAATATCGGAAAATAGCACATAGAACTACAGGAAATAGTATTGAATTAAAATTCTTTGTAATTGTACAAAGCCAAAATTTGAACAATAATACATTTCCAAAATTCCCATAGCCCCAATATTGCAGAGTATAAACGTCACAATATGCCTATATACTGTACACAAGTTCATTTTAAAAATAATTGATGGAAAAAACTTTTTTAATCTTGATGTTTGTGATTTAATACTGTACATCTAATCCATTTTTTAGAAGGCAGATGAAAAAACATATGGGGATTTGGATGGTTACAATCTTTGATGCAATTTCTTTTTCTCAAACTACTTTTCAATATACATTTCCTCAATAGAAAGCAGAGTAACACAAACAATATATTCTGCTGATCTTACAACCATTTATAATAGCTTGTGATCAGCTTTAGAGCTGCTCCCATACCAAACTGGGATACAATATGCCAAAACGCTCTCAATATCACAGCAATAAAAATTCACCAAGCTACTTGTTGATAAATTAACTACTTGTAGCTTCCTAAGAAAATATAGTCAGTGTTGTGCTTTTTTAACCATTGTGACAATATTTGAGGTCCATGATATGTCCTCAGATATAGTGGCACCTAAAAATTTAAAAATTACAGTATGTTCCATTAGCACAGTCTGAGCTATGTTAACAATACTATTATTGATAGGTACACCTGCATCCTTGGATCATGAACTACAACATAAATTAGAAAATTTAAACCAACGTATCAGCACACTGGAAGGAGGTGAGTACAATATCAAAAGTAATTTATTCAGTAATTTTTATTACCTAAATTTAATCAACCAGATCTAAACTGGTCTAAATCTAAATCAAATTGCTCAAATAAAAATACATACAAACTTTTGCCCCATGCACAACTTGCACCCATATTTTGTGCATATGTTGAGTATATAACAATTGTGCCCACTTGTGTCTGTAGTGGAAGATCAGGGGGGGAGATTTATGTGTAAATTCCTTAAAGCAGAGGTGTTAGTATGCAAGGTAATCATTGATAAAGGAGAACTATTTTTAAATTACTGTAAGGCTTTTAGGGGGCTTATCTTTGTGTGTCCCATAGGTCTAATGCACATTTTGAGTAGTTAAGATGATGATGATGATGGCTGCATTTTTGTGTGTGATGTATCTATACACTAGATTTATGGTTGAACACTAACTTAAATGTACACAAAAGTCACAATTTTACAATTAGCTTTAAATTAGGCCCACAGTGTTGTTTTTTTTATCAAACAATATTTCTGCATTGTTATTACTGTCATTTTTCTCTCATGTTCTAGAACAGTGTTTCACAAACTCATTCCTCAGGTAGCACTAACAGTGCATGGTTTCCATTTTTCCTAGTTGGTGCACATGTGTATTCATTACTGGCTGACACATTTTAAAAGATGCACAGGTGGAGCTAGTTATTTTACTTGTGATTCTGTGAGGGGACCTGAAAAACATGCACTGTTAGTGCTCCCTGAAGAATGAGTTTGGGTAATACTGTTCTAGAATCATGTTTTGTATGGAAGTTCATAATTGCTTTTTTATACATAGTTAAAGTATATGTCAACCTTGCTAAACTTATCTTTTCTTAAATCCTAAGGACCACATCTTTATATTATTAAAATAGCCAGCTACTTTATTTACCATTTATTGCGGGAAATATCATACTGAGAGGATGCCAACATATGGAAAAGCAGCTCAGTGATGTCCTGAGTTTTATAAACGGGATGCAATCGGGAAGCCGGCTGACATTATACCGACAGCCGGCTTACCGACTGTCATATCCCTGCAAGGGTGAAATGCCCGGCATCTAGAATGTAGACGCCGCTCATTTCACCGACGCCGGGAGACAGGCGCCCCGCATCCCGATCGAAGGGATGCTGGGCGCCACGAGCGGACAGCCACAGGGGGGAGGATTAGGTTTAGGGCACCCACGGGGGACTTAGAGTTAGGCGCACCCCGGGAGGGTTAGGGTCAGGCTAGGGGGTGGTAGGGCTACGGTTAGGCACCCCCGGGGGGGACTTAGGGTTAGGCATCCCCCGGAGGACTTAGGTTTAGGCAGTGAGGAAGGGGGGGCAAGGGTTAGGCACTTGGGGGGAAGGTTAGGGTTAGGTACCCCTAAGGAGGGTTAGGGGATTAGGTTAGTATATACTTACCTTAGGATGATCGGGATTTCCAGTGCTGTCGGGCTGCCGCTGCCGGGATCTGTCCATCTGTTGGGCTGCCGCTGCCGGGAATCGAACCGCCGGCCATGCGGCTGGTGGTATTTCATACCAATTCCTTATAAACAGCTAAACCTAAAATGGAAATCTGATGCCAAATATCTGACACTATCATTTTATTGTATATTTATTTATGACACTATGCAATGTTTATTTTACATTCAGTATTTCTCTTAACATATAAGTGATGAATAGTTCATATAGAACTATTCATAACTAATTAGGAAAGCTGTAATAGGCATTTTGCCATTACCAAAACCTCTCATACTACTGTGGAACAATGAAGGATTTCTCCAAGGCCTTTATTCCACCAAGTCTCAACTTGGAAAAAGGCAAACATTACATTTTTCATTTCAATTAGCTCTCCTCAGGCACATCTCCTAATTGAAAAAATCATTAATTAGACTAAATCTAAAATCTCATTTAAAAAAAATAATAAATGAAACATTTTTACCAATTGACACCAGCGATTAACCCCAGGGACCAAAAACAACAGTAGAATAATTTGCCATTGTTATTATAGATGTGAGGGCACAGTGCTCAACCCCAAATAGCCTAAAACCTAGAACCTTACCTATAGGAAAGCTGTATGTTCATTAGGATTTGGCATATGTAGAAAATAAAATATGTGGCTAGCATTGTGAATAATTGAGGGTCTTCCTTTGGAAGTGTATGGTTACGTTAGAACTCATTATTTTCATAAGCAATATGCATCACTACCCTTATCTGGCCAAAGTTGATGAAGATTTTTAACTTCATATCTCACTCTCCCACACTGTACTCTTATATACGATAACTCCTCAGATAGCTATCAAGAGTGTAACCTATCTTTGATTTATTTTACATATTTAAATTTTACATAGAACTATGCAATTGTATTCAACAATATGTGTTATTCTGGAGTAGTTCTGTGTACTGCATAAAAATCAACATACAGTAATCATCCAGTTTGAAGGAAATTATTGTGGCTGTTTTCAACAAGCAATGTATGAGATTGTAGACAAGGTCTATTGTAAAATAGTAAATATGTGTGCTTTATTTAAACATATGGCAATGTATACTGTAATTCTGAGGAAACAAATTGCTATTATGCTACCAAGAACACTTGCATACAATGTTATATATAATTAACATGAAATGCTTAATTATGGAATTACAAGTGACTTAATTTTTATTTCAGTACTCCTCTTGGAAGGAAAAATTATAAAAGTAGAAAAGAAAATATTGGCCACAAATGGAAAAGAAGTAGACTTTGCCACTTCTGTGACCACTTGTGAAGCTGTTAGTGGCAGCCTCGCTACTCCTATGGATGAAGCTGAAAATAATGCCATTTCACAAATATTAAAGGATCATAATAGATATGCATATTTAGGGATCATTGAGGGGACAACAGCTGGAAACTTCCATTATTTAGATGGCCAACAGCTAAACTACACCCATTGGAGAAAGAATGAACCCAGTGGTAAAGGGAAAGAAAGTTGTGTTGAAATGTACACAGATGGAACATGGAATGACAAGACTTGTAACCAAAAACGACTCACTGTTTGTGAGTTTTAAATATTGATAACAATATTGTTCACATTAAATTACATTTGAAAATAAAGTGATACCCAATGTACACATATATTTAAAGCATACAAATGTTTAGTGGTTTCATTATTCTATGTAAATTATTTGTTTTTACAGTGTTTTAGTTTTTTGCTGTTTGCTCTTGATTGTACCAAAGGTAGCACAGGAGGCAATGTGTATGCATTCGGAAATGGACCAGTATTTTATATACAAATATAAGTATTGACTTTCAATTGCTCAGGAAATATAGAACAACTGACCATAAAGTTGACAGAGCAGGACAACAAAGTACATTGGAGAAAAAAAAGGCACCAGAGGGTCTGATTGCACTAATTGCCCGATTTTGCTGCTGTTTTTTCTCTTTCTGTGCCATCACTAAAATATCTTCTTTTGCATGAGTAAATATTTGAGATCATAGAGCCTTCTTGGTGACACAGCTGATCTGCTGCCTCTAAGTAAAGGCTAATGCAGCACTATAACCCTATAGACCCAGAGCTTTTATAGTGAAAGCCATATGAGGTAATGGGAACTCTGTACATGGAAAGAGAGAAGAGATAAAGTAAAGTTAGTATAAGGGACAGTAATGTGATATGAGGTAAATGTAACATGGCGACAGATGTAACTTTTTGTGGGGCTATCTATGGGATAAACGTCTTGTTTTAGCTGTCTATCCGGGAGCAGGGTGCTTACATTATACTGTACTCAAATTTATATTCAAATAAAGTCTACACATAATTTTGAAATAACATTTTTCAGCAATTAGGCATAGATTTCACTAAAAATAATGTAAATGCATTCATAAATTGAGCTACTCTTCAGTTCCAGCATTGTCTTAATTTGCCATGGCTACTACAGATTATAAATGGTAATTCATTCCATATATTAGTTGTAAGGTATATAAATAGACAGTCTGATAAACATTGCAACATCTTCTGCAAGACTGACTATCCTACATCTTCTACATTATGAAAAAAATCTCATAATTAAACTAATATTGTACCACCTTGGTAATCCTACTCTATGATTTTTTAAGGGAATCAGTGCAGATGCCTATGTGATTACACGTTATACAACCACATATGCAGTAGTGAAATAATCCACATACTGACAATGGAACACACATATACAGTTATCTGTATAGCATAATTATCATGCTGGCCACAAATTATACTTCCCGGGATTGTCTGGGAGACTAGGAGAGCAGACAACCCTCCCACATTTATCCCACTTACCTAATGAAGTATAGGCAGGGCTTAAAGACTGCAATTCAACCTCTGGACTAAGCTAAGAAGAAGGAACAGTTGCACAAATTGCAAATGCTCTTCATATTTTCAATCATGTGCACTGCTGCTCATCTACACATGCAGCCATTTACACTGGTTGAATGCTGTACTGTACATGTAAAGAGCATTTGTAGAATTCTGGGGTGCATTTAAAGGGAAGGTCTATTGGTCATTTTAACTGAAATGGTATGCTGGGAGTTCACATGGGCTTGGGTCATACTACAGTACTGTGTGTACCAGGGCTCTATATTATACTCCTGTGTCCCCTCAGATATTGGAGTAATTGGCAAAGCAATTGAAAAGAAGGGTGGGAGCAATCATGTTTCATTTGAAATAGGCCCCACAAGTTCTGATGGCAGTCCTGGCAGAAGCTGCAAATAAAATCCTATGTGCCATGCCCACAACAGAAGCAAGGGATTTAATAAGGTGGAACTCTGTTTTCTATGCTTCAGTGACTAGAAAAACAGAAACAGGCCATATATAACTTAACTTAGCTTAAGCTTAACTCTTTCTCCATTTATGAAGTAGATGAAGATGACCAATATGTTAATTTAGCAACTCTATCATTAGAGTAAGGCTGGGTCAACAGTGACAGCTGTGATGCAAATACTATAATACAAATAGTGGGCATGATTCAGAGCTGAACGTTCTGACCAGAGCGCTCGCTCTGAATCAGGGCCGTCCTATTTAAATGTGGAGCGGCCTTTTGGACGCTCGCATAGCTGTGGGTTACCACCCACAGCTTATGCGAGTGTCCATGATGATAGTCGCAATGGTCAAAGACCATCGCGACCATCGGGCTTGCGACGAGACCCTGCGGTAGGGTCTTGCTGCCGCAAGCCCAGGAGTGATTTTGGCTTTATCAGAGCCAAAATCACTCCCACTGACATCATTACTGATGTCAGTGGGGCCGGACTCAGACGGTAGGCGTTCCCATGGGAACACCCCCGTCTGGCAGCCACGCCCCCGGCATGCCCACCAAATGGGGCGTGCTGTCAGTCACCATCGACAGCATGCCCCCTTTGGTGTGAGACCCCGAGCGATGTATTCCTCGTCGCTCTCCGGGTCTCGCGCATTCGGCAAACATCGACCCGCTTGCGAGCGTCCTTTGCTCATGAGCGGGTCTGAATAACCCCCAGTCTCCACACAGAGAGATAGTGAAGCAACAAATAATAGTTCACCATCTACAACAGGAGAACCAAGCACCAACACAGACACAGTACATAGGGTACCCAGTTTTCAAATCTAAAAATTGGCTAAAAACAAGCCTGAGCATGACACTGATGAAAAAAACAAAAAAGAAGTTAGAGGAACAAGAAGGGGCTGTAGGGGAGGACAAAAACACAAAGATCACAGCTTAACAACAGTTAGATCAAGGGATATGCAACATTAGTAGCACTCAACTTCAGGGGCTTATGTATAATGGGTGCAGGGTGTGCAGGGCACATGGGGCCCCTGGGTCCAGAGGTGCCCCACACCGCACACCCTGCACCCATAGCATACTTACCTTTCTGCAGTCCCATGTCAGAGCGGGGGTCCGGTGCTCTAAAAACTACTGGAAAATGCCTGCCACAGCCATTTTCCCATCGTTTGCTGGCCTCGAATAGCTCAGTGCGCAGCTGGCCGCCGGACAGAGAGGAGGGGGCCTGTGTCGGAGACTGCACACGGGACCCCTCCTCTCTAGAAACGCCCCATCTCAACTTAAAGATGACCACCTCAGACTTTTATCACTGTATCTACATATATTTCTGCAATCATATGTTCAGAAACAGAAGTCCTATCTTAGAGACACTACCCATATACTCCATATACTGCAGGATCTCAAATGGGATAGCTAATATTGTCTAGTCACCAGTGATGAGAGATCATTATATACCGTGATCCATCACAATCAAGGTATTGAAAGCACCAGATATCACCTGAACAAAGACACTGAAAAGACAGATGTACAACATAAATTAATTCTCAACAGTAAAAATTTCATCCTAAAACATGATTATTTCTGGTTATATGGTCCAACCAAAAGCTTGGGGCAAATCTCATACTTTGGACCAGGTAAATAGATGAGGTATTATTTGTATGCCAATGAAGTGAAGATTCACTAAACAAGAGTTTGATCTACAACAATCACAACAAGAATCATTTAACTTTTACTATCAATTACAGCAAAAACAGTGTAAAGTTCCTGGACCTCAATATTTTTATTGAGAATAACACTTTATATTTAAACGCTTTCCACAAACAAGTCGATGTCAATAGTTTTATTTTATCTTCTAGCTGGCACCATCCCAAACTATACCGAAAGGGAAGTTCACACAACTGCGAAGGAACTGCTCGAAGATTTATGAATTTAAAACACAGGGGCAGGATTTAACAACACAATTCATAGAAAAGAATTATGATCTAGACAAGGTGTCACAAACTGGATAAACTACAAAGTAGAAAACAGTAACACACAAGTGATGATGTGGCCCATAGCAACCAATCAGATTCTAGCTATCATTTCTCTATTGCATTCTAGAAAATGATACACAGAATTTAATTGGTTTCTATGAGCAAGGTCAACATTTGTCTGTTTTAGAAGCTTTAGTAAATATATCCCTTAGAGTAAAAATTAAATATTCTTCATGACTCAAACAAGCAAAACAAGTCCAAAAGTTTCTCAAAAAAACTTTGGCACACTCGAATAGAAGATGAGGCATTATCAGACCACCTTCAAGCAATTCCCAAAATAACTTCCAGAAGCTAGTACAGAATCATATAAAACCAAAATAACTGACACATGGTTTCCACCAACACAGGTGAAACATACACAATCAAAAGTACAGATCTGCCCAGCTATTTTGTTGCTCATGGCGTGGCGTGAGTTGCGCCACGGACTTGTGGCGTGGCGTGCAGGCCTCTGAGTCGCGCCATGGACTTGTGGAATACCGTGGTATTCTTCAACGAAGGATATGGTACGGCATGTAATACAGTGCTTAACCGCTGGGTGGCGAGTGCTCCACTTTTGTAATTGCATGTAATATAGTGCTTAACCGCTGGGTGGCGAGTGCTCCACTGTACTGAATGTCTATCATATTCACAGCATTTGCATGAACGCACAACCCATACTGTATTTTTAATGTCGCATAATATACTGTACAAATCACTGCACATACTGTATTGTACATACGGTACTGTGCAGTAACTGAATAGTAGAGAAGTTGCCGGAGTTGTTGTCACGGTATAACCGATACTGTAGAATAATTAGATGCACGCTAGTGGGCTAGTGGTTAGGTGATCACTTAGGTAGAATTATGGTCCGGGGTAAGATCCCTGGAAAAGAATATACTGTACCGTACTGTATATATTTTTTTTGTCACTGTCTGCTCTGGACACTGTAGTGCCCAGAGAGGGCTCTGTACTGTACTGTATTTCACTGAATAGTGATTTCATACTGTGGCTATGGTGCGCCCAGAAACCGCAAAACGCAAACATGCGACAACGCATATGCGGGTACAAAATAGCGTTGCATCCCAAACTGATGACATTGGTGATGCTGCTCCAACCTTGCACACTAAGTACGGTAGTAGTGGGATCTGTAGGAGAGAGAGCTCTCTGTATTACACGGTTGGCGCTACGGTGGCTGTGATGGATTAGAAATGGAGGGGGTTACAATGGGATCTGTGGCGCCAAGCCGTACGCCATGTAGCGCTATGCTATCACTGAGCATGCGCAGTTGGCTGTATTACTGCAGTCGGTACAGTATTGTATTCAGTTGCATTTCCATCTCTGGCGGGCGCATGCCCAGTAGGAGGGTTGCGATGGGATTTCTGGCGCATGCCCAGTGGGCCGAGAGTCATACACAGTGCATCAGGTCCCTTCCCCCAAAGCAAGCCAAGAGCCTCTCATTACCATAATAAAGGAAGCTTTGTTAATCCATTTACTGTAAGCAGTCAGCTCTGCCCTAGTGTCCTGAAAAATGCTACGAATTGTCACCATTGGGAAAGACACCATCCCCCGTCTGCTAGGACAACTAGTGTGCCGCTATGAATGTGCCTGTACTGAATATTCAAAAGTGACGGTGCCCTACAATTTAGCACCACAGAATAGTGATTTCATAACTGCAGGAACTGTTAGTGAAACTACTGTCTAGAATGTGACATGTAACATTCTAGATGTAACATGTCACATGTAACAGCAAGGATGTCATTTATGTCCGTTTCCAAGACAATGTGTGGCATACAATCAGACCACTGAAAACTATAAAGACGCATATTTGAACTAGAGATGTTCACCGACCCCAGTGTTATGGTTTTGGTTCTACTTTTGGATCTGTATATCACCTGGTTTGGATTTGTATCTGGTTTTGGATATTTTTCCTTGGTGTTTTGTTTTTAGGTGTTCGTTTTGGTATTGGATCTGTATTTTTTCCCAAAAAATTATATAAACAGCTAAAAACACATAATTTGGGCCTATTTTTGTTCCTACAGTATTATTAACATTGATAACAATTATTTTCAGGCACTTCCATGCATTTTTTTTTTTTTTTTTAATATACTTTTTTTATTAACTTTCAAAGTAAAGAACACAATATGTATTACACAAAAAGATTAGCATTAAGCATTTCCAATATCAATTGATAAACTAAGCAAATTTCTAGATAATACTTAAAATAGATCTCTTTAAGCCACATATATGATTCAAAATAGAGAATAGGTATATTAACATTATATAGAACATCTTGACCATTACCTTGGTCCAAAATATTAGGTAACCTAAACGTTATCAGTATTCAGTTAGGCATTAATGTTATTATCTAGAATAATTTAACGCTAGATTATTTGGAATATCAATATATATCAATGATCTAACACGCTACATAAAAGAAAAGACATGACACATGAGGGAGAAGAGGGGAGGGAGGGGAATAAAAATAGCATTGTCAGTTATTAAAATCTGTATTGAAGTAGACTTCCTTATCTAATAAGTAATTCTTCAGATTTAAGAGATCTAAGTATGGTTGGATTAAGTAAGAGGAATTAGAAGATAGAAGATAGCTTATCTATATATTTCGTATCTCTTAAGAGGAAGCTATATTTCTAAGCAAAAACCAATCTGTGTTCTCGAATAATTTGATAATCTGATCTTGTGTCGAGCTTTCAAGAGTATTAATGTAGGACTCCCATTTATTGTAAAATCTTTCCACTCCTTTATTTATGTCCGGCAAGGTTGATCGCCTGTCATAATACATTAGTTGTAACAACTTTTGCTTAACTTCTCTAAGAGAGGGCGAAGATCTACTAATCCAGTGTATTAATATTACTTTCTTCGCTATCGTAATTATACATATGAGTAGTGGGAGAATATTATTTTTATGAGGTCCTAAATCCCACTCTTCAAAATTGGCACATATACAAGCCACTAATTTAGGTACCAGGTTGAGTGTAAATAAGGTATTTATCATTTGAGTAATTTTGTTCCAAAATGTCTTAATTATACCACATTCCCATATACAGTGGATAAAGGTAGCTTCCGTTATATGGCATTTAGGACAATTTCCAGCCTCTGATGCTACCATATGTTTGCGCTGTGCTGGAGAGATATATGCCCTGTGAATCGTGCGCATATGTACTTCTTGAAGATATGATGACTGCAATTTTCTTAATATAAAGTCAGTATGACCAGTTAAATCATCAAGAGATGAGATAGTTGGAGCATCCTTCCGCCAAGTATTATACAGTGAGACCCACTGGACAGCAGAGTGATCATTTACTAAATGTTTATATAACATTTTTATTTTAAATGGTATTCTACATATCAATTTGAACAACTGTTGAAGAGGTGTAGATTTTCTATTTTCTTCAGTTATCACTGTGAGTGATCTGATGAAGTGTCTAGTTTGCAAATACATAAAGAAATTTTGTTTTGGCAATTTAAATTTCTGTTGCAATTCCCTAAAAGACAATAAAGAACCCCCAGGATCGAAAACTTTGGAAATGTTAGAAAGACCTTTTTCCTTCCATTGAAGATAATTAGCATTAGACAAGGAAGGAGGAAAAGCTGGGTTGCCCCATAAAGGTATATAATCAGTATATTGAAATTGACTTCTTAGTCTCTTATTAATAGATATCCAAGAGAAGTAGGTGTCTTTAAAAAGTATATTGTTTAATATATGGAAAGGAATATCTTTACATTTAGAGTGTAATAACGCTCCAGGAGAATAAGGTAAAAATAATTCTTCATCAATTTGTTTATCGGTGTATGTGCCTCTTTCTAATAACCAATCATTTATATATCGGAAAAATATCGAGAGAGAATAGTTCTTTAGATCTGGAAGACCAAATCCACCCTTATCGTTAGTAGTAAACATTTTTGGTTTCGCTATTCTTGGGCGCTTACCTTGCCATATAAAGTAATTGAAAGTTTTAGATAAAGTTTTAATATCTTTTTGGGTAAGACCAATCGGTAACATCTGCATTAGATAAAATATTTTTGGGAAAATTATAGTTTTTATAACTGCTAATCTACCTAATAGGGATAAAGGTAAAGATTTCCAATTATCTATTAATGATTTTATTTTGTTTATCATTGGAGTGTAATTGGCAATATACAGCTTTTGTAGATCTGAGGTAATATGAACTCCTAAATATTTAAGAGTAGTTGAGATCCCATTAAAAGATTCCAAAATGGGCAGAGTTTCAAAATATGTTTTTGGACCACTAGTTGGCATTACTTCGGACTTATCCAGATTCACCTTATATCCTGATACGTGACCAAAGGATTGTATAATATCCATCACTTTTTGAAATGAGGTATGAGGATTTGTGACAAAGAGTACCATATCATCCGCAAAAAGTGCGATCTTTAGGATGACTTTACCGATTGCTATTCCCTCTACCTGTGGAGATGTTCTCAAGGCTATAGCCAATGGTTCAACCGCTATTGCGAAGAGGAGCGGAGAAAGAGGGCAGCCTTGTCTTGTTCCTCTTTGAATCTCAAATGGTAATGAAATGTATCCATTGCATGACACTTGTGAAAGTGGTTTCGCGTATAATGTTATCAAAATATTGATGAAAGATGCTGAGAAGCCAAATTTACTCAAAGTTGAATAAAGATGTTTCCATATCACGAGGTCAAATGCCTTCTCAGCATCAAATGATACTACCATGCTAGGAGTAAGGGACTGAGAGGTATTAAGGTGTTGCACAGCCGCCAAGACCCTCCTGACATTTACCACAGAATGTCGTCCTGATATAAATCCTGATTGATCTGTATGTATGATTTGTGGGAGTATATTCTTTAATCGTTCTGCAATAACTTTCGTTAGAATCTTATAGTCAACATTGAGTAAAGATATCGGCCTGTAAGAACTTGAAAGTGATAAATCTTTCTTGGGTTTGGGAATAACTTTAATGATTGCAGAATTAAAGTAAGCAGGGATAGAGTTAGTAGTGATAATGTGGTTATAAAAGGATACTAAATGATCTCCAATCTGTGGAAGTAGGATTTTATAAAATTCAGTTGATAGACCATCCGGGCCAGGGGCTTTAGAGGATTTCAACTGTTGTATAACCCCAGTGACCTCTTTTAATGTAATAGGTTCTACTATTGTATCGGCCAAGTCTTTAGTGATCTGCGGAAACAAAAGATCCTCCCAACCAATAAATTCACTATCTTTAGATTCTAATGTGGTAGTATTATTTGAGTAAAGTGTAGCATAAAAAGTTTTCATCACTTCTGTGATTTCATTACTAGAGGTAGTCAGAGATCCATCTGACATACGCAGTGGGTGAACTACCATTGGCTTCCTCGTTCCCTGTAAAAGGTTAGTTAATAGTTTTCCAGACTTATTGCCAAATTTGTGAAACTTATAGTTGATTAGAAACAGATATCTGTCTCCTTTATTTTTCATATATTCCTCAAAATGTGTTTTGGCTTCATTATATATTAATTTAGAAGGGGGAGTTGGATTAGATTTGTATGTCTGATATGCATTAGTGAGTTTAGTCTGTACATCTGAGTATGCATTAGCAATCCATTTATTTTCAGCTGAAGTATAAGAAATAATATGTCCTCGTAGGACCGATTTTGCTGCTTGCCAAAATAATGAAGGATTCAATTCTGCATGGGAAAGGTTATTATGTTTATAATCCATCCAAGCCGAGATCAGCTTATTTCGAAAAGTGATTGATTGTGAAAGATATTTAGGGAATCTCCAATGACGATATGGTCCTCTATCTGTTTTTGTCTGAATAGATATCGATACCAATGCGTGGTCGGATAATACTATAGATTCGATGTTTGTTTCTATGACTTGTGGAAAGAGAGAGTTAGAAAGTAAAATATAATCTATTCGTGATAATGTATGATGAGCAGCTGAAAGACAGGTGAAATCTTTTTCAGTAGGATTAATTGCTCTCCATACATCAATTAGTTGTAGCCTGGAAGCTAGTTCTGGAACTCCCAACTTGGGTAATGAAATTGGAGAATATGTATTATGTGAGCGATCTAAAATTGGAGATGATATGAGATTAAAATCTCCACAGAGTATCAGTGATTTTGGAGAATATAATAATAACCTAGTATGTATGTATTGAAAAAAAGATTTCTTATAAATATTTGGGGCATATATATTGCATAGGATATATGTGATTTCATTTAGACAAATTTCAGCCATAATATATCGGCCTTCAGGATCTATGTTCACCGAAATTACTGAGAAAGGAATAGATTTTTTGGCTAAGATAACTACACCTCTTGATTTAGAATTAAATGGAGCAGCTGCAACTAATGTCCAATTTAGCATTTGTAATTTCTTAGTCTCTTCTGCTGTCAAATGAGTCTCCTGAAGGCAAGCAATATCTATTTTTTGTTTAGAAAGATACATGAGAATTTTACGTCGCTTCATGGGTGAATTAATTCCTCCTACATTCCAAGTTCCAATTTTTAACGTCATGTTATCTCTAAGTAGGTAGACAATGTAAGTCTATAACAAAAAGGTTTATAATCAAGTATACGCATATTAATTATGAATCGGGGAGGAAGAAACACAAGGGAGGACATACAAATAGACAGAGACAAGGGAACAAAAAGGCACATTGTATTCCAGAAAATTGCTGAAATATTAGTTATTTCCTTAAACCACAATATGCAAGATAGAATTTGTAGTATTAATTCCACAATCACTACTTTAGTTAGTTAATAGGACTCAACAGAGCCCCGTGCCATAACCTACATAAATTCAAATTACATAAGAATATTAATTAGAATATATATCTCTAATTTACCTTTAAATATGTGACAATTAGTAACAATATGTGCAAGTTATATATCAATTCTCATAACAATAAAGAATATATGTTATTCTAATTTCTTTCAACTAATTCTAGTAACATACATGAATTAAGTGGCTAGATTTTCATAACCACACTTATTCAAACCTTGCAAAACCAGATTCTTCAAATTGTTCAAAATGAACAAATTTTAAACAAGATATTCTCTAATAGAATATCAATGTGTTTCAGGAGGAGAGTCAGAGATATCTTGTGCATTAGCTTCCTTTTCTTCATCAAGATAAGCCATAGCGTCAGGAGGATTAGTGAAATCTTTGTAGGTGGATCCTTCAAACAATCTTAGTCTAGCTGGATAAACAAGAGCAAACTTGCGCTTGTCTGCAACCAGTCTGGAACAGATTGGAGAAAAAGCCTTTCTGGCTCTGGAGAGTTCTACCGAATAGTCCTGGAATAGGAAAAGTTTCTTGTTTTCCCAAATTATAGGCATAGTTTTCTTCTTAGATGCTGTCCAAAACGCTTGCTTGTGTAGATAATTGAGACATCGAAACAAAACCACTCTTGGACGGGATGTAGAAGAACTAGGATTATGACCTAGTCTATGAACTCTTTCTACAACTAAGTCACGGCATTCCTCTTCAATTTCTAGTATCATTGGCAAAGTGTTGCGAACAAAATGTGATAATTCTGAGCCTTTAATGGATTCTGGTAGACCAACCAATCTAATATTGTTTCGACGAGACCTGTTCTCCAAATCGTCTATTTTATTCCAGAGATGGTAGTTGTCTTGTTCTAATTTTTTAACTGTGTGTTTCAGTTGGGAAACATCTTGAAAATTTTCACTAACTCTTTGTTCCGTCGCAGTAACTCTGTAACTTAGGTCTTTCAATTGTGAGGTAATATCGGATACTGCCTGTGATAGAAGTGGGCCCATGGTCAATTTTATAGCTTCTACAACATCATTGTAGGTAATAGGAGTGTCTGATATTATGCGGTTTTGCTTGGATGATAGTGAATCTTGCGGAAGTATTGGTTTTTTAGCTGCTGGTAATGCAGAGTCAGCATTGCTTCCCGACGACATGTTCGTCTCAGCTCTCCGTTTCTCTTGTCTCTGCTGTTGTGGTTTCAGCGGTGTTGAAGTTTGGAAATATTTTTCCATAGGAATTGAATATACTATAATACTTAATATTCTTCCTTTTATTGATTATTATTTATTAGGAATGTGGTATAGCAACAGTGCTCTGTGAAAGAGGTAATTACTACATCTAAACTGGTCTCAAATCACACTGAATGAGTGAAATATTAATACCACATGAATATTAAAGGAAGTATTAATAGAGTAAGTAAATGCTTTGGGACCAGCCCAGCATTAACTTTACTATAAGTGAATGATGAATGTCTTTAAATATCCATTGGCAATGGGGGGGGAAATAAGTTGTTATTAATTCTTCTGAGTCAGGATGTGTCCCCAAATGAAGGCTCTTAATAGTGAGGTTTTGTTCTTAAAATGGCGGGCGTCTGTATTGAAAGTCACTGAAAATAAACATCTATAGCAGTCTTGCTGTAGATCTAACCTCAAGTCACCTTTGCCAACCAGGATACCCCTTTATGTACTCACAAGTCCCCGCTTCGGGTGTCTTCAGGCTAGGAAGAAAATCGGCAGCGCTGTGCACTTCCAAACAGCCGCGCTCACCACAGTCGGAAATCGAGTCCGCGGCTTCTGTCTCCTCACAAGGCCTCTACTGATCGCGGCAATCAAGCGTCGCGGGGAGTGGATCCGACCCCTCAGCGTTCTACTGAGGATATACCCGGTCCAGTATCAACAAGGTATGGCTAGTCAGACGTCTCCGGATCTCCGGTAAAGCTTTAGTTATCGGGAGAGCTCAGAAGCGTGCGTCCAGTCAGGCTCACATCCAAGCCACGCCCCACTTCCATGCATTTTTAACAATTTTTTCACACTGGCGTGTGGCTAACACACACACACTATAAATTGGTTTTATTTTTTCACACTGAGGGTGTGGCTAATACGCACACACAAAAATTTGTTTTTTGTTTTTCCACATTGGGGGGGAAGCACCCCTGAACGAGGCAGCAGCCCCTTGATAAATGAGACACAGGCAGCACAGCACCCCTGCACACCTATGTTGCTGATAAGTGTGACTAACATGCACACACAAAAATATGGTTTTATTTTTTTCACACTGGGGGTGAAGAGCACCCCTGAAAGAAGCAGCAGCCTCTTGATAAATGACACAGTTAACACCCCTAGTGCAACTACATTGCAGATAAGTGTGATTTGTTAACATGCACACACACACAGGAAAAAAAATAAAAATGTATTTTAATTTTGTTGGGGCACTTGGTGGAGGGGATGACCCCTGAATTAGGTAACACACCTGTGCACATATGTTGCTGATAATAAGTGTGGCTAACGCACACACAGAAATAAAAAAATATATTTTTATTTTTTTCACTCTGGGTGTGAAGAGCACCCTTGATGGACAGAGCACCTCCTGGACAATACAGAAGAACAGCCAGCCAGCCCCAATGGACAACAGCCAGCCAGCCCCATGGACTACAATCAGCCAGCCCCTATGGACAGGACAACAGCCAGCCAGCCTGTATATGGATTATGGACAACAATCATCCAGCCCCTATGGACAACAGCCAGCCAGCCCCTATGGACAGGACAACCTCACAACAGCCAGCCCGGCCCTATATGGACAACAGCCAGCCCCTATGGACATTAAACAGCCAGCCCCTGAGTGACTGACAATGACAATCCAACTGTAGCCAGCCCCTATGCACTGCAGCACAGCACAGCCCCCAGCTCCCTCCCTCTTCACTCTCCACAGCTGGAATGAAAAGTGGCGGCGATCGTGGGACCTTTTATACAATCCAAAACCCACGAGAATCTGACCACGGGATGATGATGTTTTACCTCGTTTTGAGATTCAAGTCAGAGAGGAAAACCAGAGCTGACTCGGATCTTGGCTCGGATCGCTAAGTTTGGATGGGTTTGGATCTCTGAGATCCGAACCCGCTCATCTCCAATTTGAACAATATATCACTAAAGGCACTGAGGAGCATAACTAATCTAATCATTTTAAAGAATACCACCACAGCAACCACACTTTACTAAAATTCATGGTTATACAAGACGTAACACCAAAGTGGAGAGGAGGGGACTTGATACATAAATTGAATAAAGAAAAACTACAGACACTTGTGCCATGTGGTCTAATTATGGACAATGAGATAAATTATATAATATGTAAGAAATTAACTGATATACCCTGATATATACTTTCTTTGAAAAGAAGGGGTTCATTGCTCAGTCCACCACAACACCAAGTCACAGATACAACATGTGAAGTTAATAGAAGACACACCTGTATTTTATTACACAAACAGGATATTATAGTGTACATCACAACTGTATACATGCACACAAGAGAAAGCACGCATACGTACAAGTGCATGTATACATCATGTATTTGGATATATATATATATATATATATATCTGTTTCCAATAAGGAGGCACTCGCAGATTGCGAGTGCTTCCTTATTGGAAACAGATACATACAGGGGACTTCAAGCCTATGGGTGAGCACCGCAGCAAGGTATATATTGCTCACATCACAGGAGTGCCGGTAATATGGATTTTATATATATATATATATATATATATATATATATAATGTGTGTGTCTATATATATATATATATATATATATATACTGTATATATATATATATATATATCCAAATACATGATGTATACATGCACCAGTACATATGTGAACCTTCCTTTTATATACTGTATATATATATAGATATATATATTAGGTATAGTAGTAGTTTAAACATGTACATATATTCATTCATTGGCTTATTACTAACCAATTACTCACATCAGAATACTGCAAGAATATTTACATTCTGTTCATAAGTAGAGGATCAATCGTAATATTACAAATCTTGTCACACTTGTTTAGTAATTCTATACTATTTAGGCATCCAATAAGTACAGTAACATAGATTTTTATTGTATTAATGCCACTACACTGTATTTAACAAACCATTGCATCTACTGTATTAGCGAATCCATGCTAAAACAACCATGAATGTAAGAAACCACAGAGGCTAAACAAACACCCACAATAAGATTGAAACACAGAAGAGCCAATAAAAAGTTGAATATAACAAAAATGGAAATGAGATCAGAGACCGGGTGCTATAAGAGGACCCGATGCACAAACAAGAACAATCACTCTTAGAGGAGGGCCAATGACAGGGTGAAATTCATTGGAGACTCACATACTACATTATTCTAAATGTGTTGATGTCGAGATCTCTCTCCAACTGGGGGAGAGACTACAAGCTGAATACCACAATACTCCACCTTCTCACGTGACTGTCAGAAATCAGGAACAAGGAAGACAACACGATCTATGCAGATGCGCTGTGGGTTTCCAGACTCATATCCATGCTTGAATTCAACACAGGAAAAGCTGAGGCAAATAAAACTAATTGGAAACAGGAACAGAGGGACCTCATCCCAGTTACCATTTGAAGGGTCAATCCATCCTCCTCCATCAGCAAACTGGACCTGAGGGAATTTTACCAACCTGAACACTGCTAGAGAGGTTCTAACTACGTTTATCGGTACATGAGTCTCTATAGTGACTTACTGGCTCTCTCAACCCTGTGCATAGGAATGTGTCACACAAATTGCAGGACTCTAGTCTCTGAATGCACCATACATTATTACTAAGGGCCTGATTCAGCAAGGAATGCAGTTGCAAACTAGCTGATGCGATCGGGACTGAGATTGCAGAGGCTATGCAGACCCATGGTAGAGTGATTGACAGGAAGTGCCATTTGTGGGTGGTGATGAGGGGTGGTCGGGCAAATGCAGGTGTGCCAGTGCTTTTCAATGCAATTGCTTGGGCGTGCATAAATTAGCCACTGCAATACCGCCTGAGACCTCATAGTGTGAGCTGAAGTAAGAAATTCCTGAGTGAGGTCTGACCTGTCTTAACTGTGCGTATTTGTCCGATGTTACCAATTGTTTAGGTATGTTGTCAAAATATACAGATGTGAGTAAGGGGAAGTGGGCGTCCTTATGTTAGGCTGCGATCACAATGTGAATGCAAACATTTACATATCACCGCTGATATTAGCAACTGCACTGCCTGCATGTAAGCAGAATAACCATCCTTACTGAATCAGGCCCTAAGCTTGAATTTATTATCAGTGTAACAGAAGATTCACCACTTATTAGATAAAGGACTCTCTTTTGGAAGGTAAACCAAATTGCACACACTAACATCAATTTGTGGCATTTTATTGTTTCTATATTTACTGCATTCATTTTTGTGTCAATGATACTATATTATATGTATAAAATTCAGTGGTATGTTTGTCTGTCCGGTTATGCATTCAGACACCCCTGCACGGATTGGGATGAAACCAGTTGGCTCCTGGCCAGGTTTTAAGCAGGTTAGGATCCCGGTCATGCCTCCCATTGGTGTATGCTGGCCAGCACTTTGACCCCGGGAGTCTGTTCTTGCCGAATGCCTCAATATCGACCCGCTTGCGAGTGCTCAGTGCTTGCGAGTGGGTCTGAATGAGGCCCCAAGTCCCATGAGACTCTGCTAGAGACAGGCGTCTTTTTTGCATCTTCTTTTGCAAAATCATCTAAGTTGCAATGTTATGTTACAAGGATGCACCAGCAGACTGTGCTGATTAATTTGATATGCAATACTTGTGTATCTGTGTGCGACTTCGTTTCTGAATCTGTATACAGGGTGCTACAATGTAACGGCTGTAGCTTTTTTTTTCCATTCTAAGTTCCGTCGTGCTTCATATACAGACTCAAGTGCATATAGATATACAAGTGTTGCATATAAAATTAAACAGAACAGCCTGCTGGTGCATCCTAGTCTCATCAAAATGCAATTTAGACTCATTTTCGGAAAAAAACGACACCTGACGCTAGTACAGTTGCATGGGACCTGGCAGCTCACTCATGCCGGGCAAGCCGCGCTGTGTGGAGCATTGTGGTTAGATGTATGAGAACACATCTGTAGCCATGGGCCTAACTACCATAGGTGCTTGGGGGTGCCGCTGCTATGGGGCCTAGAGCTGAGGGGGGCCCATCTTCCTTGTCAAAGTTACATGTGTTATACACATTTTTCATCATTGGGTGGTACATAGGGGCCCTTACAAACTTTTGCTATGGGGCCTTCAAATACCTGGTTACGTCCATGCCTGTAGCACTACCTTACACTAGGGCACATTATGAATGGTGAACTACAATGCCCAGCCTTACCCTAATGCTCCATGATGCATCAGTATTATTGTTAACATACCTGTTATATACCTGTGTCATACTGTATGCTACTTATTGTTCTACCTGGCTCAATAAGCCTAAGACATGGTTAAGCTATACCACATGTATACTAACCAACACAAAATAACTTCACAACACATTTAACACCTTATGCACTCTGGACATGTGTATTGCACAACACCATTTCCAACCAGTATTATCCAGCTGCACAATTCTGCTACTGCTACTCTGCTAACAATCTTGATGACGAGTATGAGATTGTAAACATTGAGGAAGATTATCACTGTTAAGATGAAGACAATTAGCAAAATCCCCATTCTACATTTCAACAAGCATCAACTAAAAAATCCAAAATGTTAATATCATGAGGACCCAAACAAGCCAAGCACTTCTGCCACAAAAGTTACATTCCTTTTTACTGAAGGGTTTGTTTTGTTCTGTTATTAAAATACAACTTAATGATGTAGGTGAGCCCAAGGACAATTGTATCTTGCACTTATTTATATAATAATTTTTAAGTTCTGTCTAACTGGTGTATCTTGTTTTCAAATGAACACAGAGGTTCCACAATGTCTGAGAGAATTAGCAAGCTGAGCCATAATTTGGATGTGCCTAGCAGGGCCAGATTTACCGATAAACAACCTAGGTGCCTGCCTAGGGGCCGGTGGGTCCCATGGGGCCCACAAAATCCATCCCTGACTATCCGGTAGGCTGTAGGCATATCGACAGAGTAGCCAGTGCACCGGCTCAAGCGGCAATGAAGGGGCCCACAATGGCACTGACAGCAGTGCTAATAATGAGTCACAATGACTCATTACAGTACACTGCCGCCGGCCAGCCGGCCATAACTAAGAGGAAGGTGGCAGTCTGGTTCTCTTCCTCTTCTCCCCTATCAGTGGCATATTAAATGTGGTGCTGGCTATGAGCCAGCCACAGCTCGCATACCAGCAGCCAATCAGAGGTGGCCATGTGGTAGCCCATAATTGGCTGTCGGTTCACAAGCTGTCATGGAGCTAAAATGAAATTGCATGAGGAGCGGTTGTGCCGGTGAAGGGAGTCCCAGCAGTTACTGGAGCGCAGGGAGGCGAGCCTGTTTGTGGCTGTGGCGGTGCTGTGTGGAGGGGGTGGGGTGGTTTGTGGTGTGGGGAGGTGCAGTTGGTTGCTGTGCTGTGTGATGGGGAAATGCGGAGGTGCGGTGCTGTGCAGAAGTGCGGTGTTGTTTGGGGAGGTGCGGTGCTGTGTGGTGAGGTGAAGTGCTCTGTGGTGTGGTGAGTTGCTGTGTGGTGTGGGGAGGTGCGGTGCTGTGTTGGGAGGTGAGGTGGTGTGGGGGTGCTTTGTAGTGTTGGAAGGCGCCGTGAGTTACTGTGCTTTGTGGTTGGGAAGTGCTGTGGTGTGGGTTCAGATGTCCTCTGTTTCTCTTTGGGCTCCTGCTTTTTTGTCCATGGGAAAATACTTACCTGCTGTAGTTTATCTGCAAAAGGACTGCATGAAAGGCCAGTTGTTCACTCACAGTTAACTCCTGATTTTCTCTCTCTCATTCTATCTATCTATCTATCTATCTATCTATCTATCTATCTATCTATCTATCTATCTCTCTCTCTCATTCTTCTTTTCTTTCCTTCCACTAGCATTGTTTTTCCTCAGCATTTTACCTCCTTTACCTCCCTCCTTCAGAAACCTAGCATACCCTTTGCCTCCACCCTTTGTCTGTCACTCACTGCTTCTCCTTGTAACCCTCTTCCCATCACACTCCTCCCATAACCCAATGCCCGTCACCCTTTGCCTCTCCCTGTCACCTTCTCCCTTTCACCCACCCTCTGTCATCTCCTCCCTATTATCAAATGCCTCTCCCTGTCATGATCTTTATTTCACCTCTTCCTTTTCATTGCCCTCTCCCTGTCACCCACTGCTTCACACTGTCACCCTCTGCTTGTCACCGTCTCCCAGTCACCAACTGCCTCTCCCTGTTACCTTCTCCCTGTCACCCACTGCTACTCCTTGTCACCCTCTCCCCATCACCCACTGCCTCTCACCCTCTGCCTCTCTTTGTCACCACCTCCCTATCACCCTCTCCCTTTCACCCACTCTCTGCCAACCTCTATCTCTCCCTGTTATCTGTTCCCTGTCACCCACTGCTTCTCCCTGTCACCCTCTGCTTGTTACCCTTTCCCCGTCACCCTCTGGCTCTCCCTGTCCCCCTCTCTCTGTCACCCTCTGCCTCTCCATTACCCTCTCCTCATCCACCTATCTCTCTCCCCATCACCCTCTGCCTCCCCCTGTCACCCTCTGCCTCCCCCTGTTACCCACTGATGTGGGGCATATTGTGAAGTATATATTGTGCTTCATTTATATGGCACCACAAGGTTTCCACAGAGCCCAACAAAGTACATGAATTGTTTGAGAGAGGGTGGGCCCCAAACCGGTACCTTGGCTAGGGCCCCATGAGGTCTAAATCCAGCTCTGGTGCCTAGCACCTATTTCTAGTAACTGTGGACACCAAAAAGTATTCAAATACAAATGTATACCGGGTGGGTAGAAAGGTACGTGTATGATGGAGATGATCTCTGTGAGTAGCCAGGTAACCTCTCATTTTGCCCTCTCTCAAATGGACTCTATCTCTGAGTAGGACTTATCCTTTTAAATCACTTTATATATTCCTTTATATCTGATTAGCGTTTTCCTCTGTTGTAGAAGATAACTCTGTGTTTCGAGACTATACAGTCCATCCAGGGGCGTATCTAGGGGTCTGAGAGCCCCTGGCAAGCTAAGGGACAGTGCCCCCCCTCTCTTGCATTTTCCCCTACCACACAGTAGGGGGGGTATTCAATAATTTATATATATATATATATATATATATATAGACATACACACAACATGCTTACAAACACACACACAGCATACATACATACACACATAACATACACGCATAACATGCTTGCAAACACACACACAGCATACATACACACATGACATACTTCCAAGCATACAGACACACATAACATACACACAACATACACACGACATGCTTACAAACACACAGCATACATACATACACACATTAACATACAGACATGACATACTTACAAACATACACACAGCATACATACACACATGACATACTTCCAAGCATACATAACATACACACATGACATGCTTACAAACACACACAGCATACATTACATACACACATAACATACAGACATGACATGCTTACAAACACACACAGCATACATATACACATAACATACACACATGACATGCTTACAAACACACACAGCATACATACACACATAACATACACACATGACATGCTTACAAACACACACAGCATACATACACACATAACATACAGACATGACATACTTACAAACACATACACAGCATACATACGCACATGACATACTTACAAGCATACATACACACATAACATACACGCATGACATACTTACAAACACACAGCATACATACATACATACATACATGACATACAAACACACACACAGCATACATACACACACATAACATACACACTACATACTTACAAACATACACACAAGAGCCTGACCTGTTAACACAAACACACACACCCCCACACAACCAACACTAACAAGAGACTGTCACTGACCTGTTAATAACACACACACCACCAGCCCCTACCCTGCCAACACTAACAAGAAGAGACTGACCTGTAACCTCTCAGTGCTGTGCCGCGCCGAACAGCTCCTCAATCCCTTGCACTGGGAGATGAGTCACTGCACCATGCGGGAGCTGAGGGAGGCAGAGCAGAGCACACAGCAGGGTTGTGGATAGATCCCCTTCCGTAGATGTACCTACTGAAGGGGATCTATATACACAACCCTCACAGCAGCAAGCAAGGACAGCCGGGTGCGCCGCTGATATACACCGCAGCGGGCACCCAGCAAACAATACTTGCAGCAGCTGCCGGGTCAGCATTCCTACCTACCTATCCTTTCCAGCGGGTGACCAGCACACCATAACCTGTCTGTCCACAGCACTGCAGAGCGCATGTATTGCTGTGGTGGCACTGCCAGGTGGCACCCCCTGGCGGCTGGCGCCACTGGCAAGTGCCATCCTGGCCAAAGTATAGATACGCCCCTGAGTCCATCTAACATCTACCAATGGCAGAACTACAGTGGGTGCTGAGGAAGCAGCAACCATGAGGCCCTAGTGATAAGGAGGACCCTGCAGTGCTGTTTACCCCGAGGTGCCCACTTTGTGATAAAAAAAGAGTAAAGTCTTTTTCTGTGCTTGCATTGCACAAATTAATTTAAATTTTATTAGATCATTTGTTATTTGAAATATTATGGTCAGTATTTTATTTTATTATTCCACAAACATTGCATTTTATTTGGACATTCTGCCAATTAATTTTGATAGATATATGAAAAAAACTATTGCCCATGGCTTCACCCATGAAAAAATAGTTTCTGCAAACATTTTTCATATGAGATGTGTTGCCCTGTAGCGGGAGTGGCCAACGTGACCAGCAGCTCTATACAGTCTGGTGGCAGCAGTGCCTTCACCCACCACATACACCAATGTCACTGTGTGCCCTGTGCACAGACTGCTATGTAGCTTATCCTATTCAAGTGAACAAGGGCCATGAGCACCTCTCTCCCCAACGCTTACTGGCTGCACGCACGGTACCATACCTATCTATTGCATTGATGATGTGAAAAAAAGTTTTTGCTCATCTGTAACTTGACAGATTGAGATGAAACAAAGTGCAGATTATTTCTAGGTGTTTCCGCTACAAAATGATATGGCTTTCAAGAAAATTGGTTCAGTAGTTTTTGCACCCACATGTAACAAACAGATGGACATAACGGTTTCATTATATTTGTATAGATTATGCTGTACATTTAAAACAGAACATTTAGAAGAGCTAATGAAATATAAATAGTGTATTGTCCTTGGGTGATCAAGTGTAATATTAAACCAAATTAGAGTAGGAAAAGAAAAGACAAAACAGTAGGGGGAAAGGGAGGACAAAGGTGTAGGGATGAATACAATGCAGGAGTGTAGTTAATGGAGGGAGTTCAGTGTATCTGACAAAGAACCACAATAAGCACTTCAGAGATATTCAATAGAACATTTAGGACCTGTGGTGCAAGAGCCTTCTATGTTAGGGAAGTCTTGTAATCAATCCATCTAAACCACATCGCAACAAACTCATGGTGTTTGTGCAGTGTGGAGAGAAAGATATCACCCACGGACATATAGAAAGATATTGACACCAGTCCCACTAGCGAATCTGAATTATTGCTCTGGCTGCGTCACTAGGCAACAATTTTTTATAATTGGAAATAGAGATGTCTGAGTGAGATAATAACCATAATTCAGGATTTGAGGGAACAAGGGCAGAACTATAGGAGACAATGGCCGGGCTCCAGCTCTGAAGGGACACCTCCTCCATTGTCCACAACATATTTACCCCACTTAGGGCTGTAACTATGTACCCGGAGTATACCGTCACGGCCGCCCAATACATGGCACCCCTTCCCGGCACCTGAGAAGCCACCATACACTAGTGGAGAGCTCCATGTCTGCCTTTGTCTATCTACAGCCTGTCTGCATTCGAATTGGTAAATTACAGTGTCAGCGGTTGTGATGGGGGGAGGGGGACCAAATTATTACTAACCTCCGGGCATCTGGGATGAACTTACGCCACTGTGAGGGAACACAGTTACCAAGAATCTCTGAAGCCAAGGCTATAATTTTCAGCCAAAATTGAGTTATGAATTTGCAATCCTAACATATGTGAATCACTGTACTTATATCCTTATGGCACTTCCAGCAGATATCGGAATAAAAATTATGCAGGGTAGTTGGGCAATGTTACTACCAGGTCAGCATCTTGAATTGTTTCCAAAACCTCCATCCTAGAGGAAAAAAATATTTATTGGTAAATGTTCTCCCAATTAAAATACATTCCCCTAGGCATGAGATCTGTCTTCCACACCTCCATGAAGTGAGGGTTCGTAGGGACACACTACTCAGCAGAATTCTATAAATAACTGAAATTGTATGAGTAAGGAGCAGTTTGGTGGGAGCACATGGATTCAAATAGTGTCCATTCTCTAAAATGTGGGAAGTCCCCCAAGAGAAGAGCAAAGTATTGAATCTGTAAAAAGACCCAGTAATCTTTGTCAGCAAGATAGTTATTAGTGCAAAGCTCCTGAAAGGAATTATTCCTACCACCTGAAATGAAATGACTTATTCTACTGATCCCAGCTGCTGACTAGGTGGATACAATCTATCCAGAGCACCTGGTGGGAAAAAGAGTATTTTGTAAAATTGGAGTAAAAGATGATACCACTGAGGAAATGCTGATTATAGTTTACAATTTCCTCCAGGTCTCCAGGGTAGGGTCAACTGTCGGATTGTTAGAGCAGACTATTTTGGAGCACCAAAATATCATATTTAAATATAGAGCTGAAGATGAGGCCTTTAGTCCCTCTCACCCTTTGGGCCAGTTGTCCAGTCAAAGAGCTGATTCATGATAATATCCTGATAAAAAAAATCATTAGCAGCTGTTTTTTAACTTTGAGGCTTCTGACAGAAAATCAGCCCATGTTTAAACCTAGGCTTCTGACCTTTCAGCATACAAAGTTATGAATAAGGTTACACTGGGGTCCAGGGGCAGAACTAGTGGTGGTGCAGCCGGTGCCTTGCACCAGGGCCTGTTGTGGTACCCATAACCCCCTGCTTATGACAGTGCTGCCACTGCCCGCTGACCCGGTCCCCTTTAAGTAAATGAATGGAGCCAGATCGGGCCTGCTCTGGCTCCACCAACATGACAGACACCTGCCACAGCTCAGCCCTTGTTTTGACATAGGGCATGTGATGTCATGATGTCACGAGCGCTGCTGGAGGGAGAGGTAAGCTCCAGAGAGGAGCAGCACCAGGGATGAAGGGGGAGGTGGTGAAAAAAAAAGGCTGGGCTGTAGGACAGACACTGGATTTAATGACTGGGGGTGGGAGAGAAGTGGTGAAAAAAAGGTTGGCAGCAGAGCAGAGACTGGATTTAATAACCGGGGGAGGGGAAATCTGAAGTGTGGGGTTCCAGGAATGGGGGGATGGGCCCAAAGCATATTCTTGCACCTGGGACCACCACTCTATAGATCTGCCACTGCTGTATTCATCTGTAACAAATACATAATTCAGGAAAGAATATTATACTATTCATACTGCCTAACCACAAAAAACTTTGTAATGACCACTGATTCAGTTCCCTACTAAGTGTAGAAAGCATGGAGGCCTGTTTTAAAGAAAATAACTGGCTAAGATGACTAGGTAGAAGAATACCCAAATATTTGATATAAGAAGGATACCATTTAAAAGGAAAAGAAGTACAGAGTGCAGTGACTGTCTTCTTTGAGGTAGTGACATTCAGCACAGTGGGCTTGGCATAGTTTAATTTTAAAATTAGACAGATGATCAAATTGCTTGAATTTCTTCAACAGACTAGGAAGAGAAGTAATAGGGTCTGTGACCACAGTGAGTAAGTCATCCGCAAAGAGAGAAGAGGGCAAGACTGTAGTTCCTTGACCTGACCTGCATTCCATAGATATTCAGATTACCTCCTGTTGCCCTTGCCAAGGCATCCATACAAAGGACAAAGACCAATGGCAAGAAGGGACATCCCTGACATGTGCCATTATGAATATGGACTGTACAATACAAGATCCAATTTCCCCAGATCTGCACTGACGGAGTCTGATAGAGAGAGAATCTTAAGAAGTAAAACATAGCTCAAGCACAACGACCCCCAAACTGTTGTCATAAAGCCCCAGTCCATTCAGTTAGTGTGGGTGGCATGGTGCTTTAAACAATTCATCTTGGTAGTATTGTCATTAGCCTCCCTGCCCACAACAGACACCAGTTGACTGTAGTGGATGATATCTGGGAGAAGTGGCTTGAGACGATTGGCAATCAGCTTTGCATATAACTTTGCATCTACATTTAGCAGAGATATAGGTTGATAACTCATAGGTAAGGATAGGTCTTCATAATTTTTTTGAATAACTGTAGTATGAGTTTAATGTAATTGGTCAAAAAAGGGTTCCCGAGTGGCCATGCATTGCAAGCTAATAGTATTAGAGGAAAAAGCTCCAGAGAATAGACCAAACTCAGGATCAAAAACAGGAATCAGACGTGTCCCTACTGAAGCCTTGAAACTTGGGTGCGTTTTTTAAACTCTCCCTAATTTTCATATGTGAATCAAGAATACTTTGCATATGTACCAAATAAAATATATTTAGCACACTATGATGATGCCAATAAAATGAGCCAAATCAGCTGCATTATTTTGTGTGAGTAGGAATGGCTGAGTTTGTGAATACTGCTGTGGCAAGCACATGGGTGGGATACCAGAGCCTCTACCACCAGGCTGGACACAGGATAAGAAACTGCACAGACTCATTAAGTTATGCAGGTACCACAGAGGATGCACAGGTCATGGCTATTTAGGGGCATTTGATCCTGAATGCATTGGCCAATGACGAGGCCATACAGATGTTCCGGCTCAATGGTACCAACATATTCCATCTGTATGAGCAAGTCAATTTGGACCTAGACCCTTAGATTGCACGCTCATGCTCTTTTAGGCCTGCATAAGCTTCTGAGTGTTGACTCTTTTGCTACTGGAAACTTTCAGTCTGTAACTGGTAGAGTTCTCAGTATATCCCAGTTAACCTTCTCACGCTACCTCACATAGGTCATTGTAGCATTTGAACCTCTGATAGACACTGGCACCTGCTTTCCTAGCGAGGACTGAAAGTGGCATACAGTCAAGGTAGCTTTTTACAGCATATCAGGTATTCCAAATGAGTTCACCTTACGGCAGGGCACTTGTGTATTTCAAAATGTACGAATAAAATAAGTGCACTGTTAGAAATTTCTATCATATATATATATATATATATATATATATATACTGTATATATATATATATATATATATATATATATAGATTATACAGAATACCCTTCACTTGCGCTAATTGATTTTTAAATGTTTGATCTTTATATAAGGGGTAAGAAATACCTATAAGAATATCTTACCCTCCAGCTGCACCTCTCTATATGCCCCTGTTAGAAGGGACTTAGAAGATAAAATAATGGAATATGAGAGGGCGCTGAACTTATTATAGAGAAATATATTTTATCTCATAAACCTCTAATACACATATATAACCAATCAGATTAATATAAAGGCAACTTTCTGAAATGTATCAGTCCTGAATGAAACATGATGTAAATCAGGACTGATCCATTTCAGAAAGTTGGCTTTATATTAATCTGATTGTTTATATATGTGTATTAGAGGTTTATGAGATAAGGTATCTTTCTCTATAATAAGTTCAGCGCCCTCTCATATTCATATATATATATATATATATATATATATATATATATATATATATATACAGTATATATATTAAAATGTATTTTGTTACAATAGCCAAAATCCACATACTATAAACAAGAGAAACCAGCCATGAACTGTCACCTGAGAGCAATAAAATATAACAAATATGATGTTATCCTATATGGAACCTGTGGCCACAGGACTTTAACTGCATAAATATGATTGTATTGCACAATATATCACATCAAGCTCCATGTGGCTTATTAATGGGATATACACTGGGAATAGAAGTCACTTATTTAAGTTATATAATTTTCTTAAGATTGGTGCAAAATAGCAAAAAAATAGTCATATTTTTCTTCAAAACATAAAAACACACAGGCTCAAAGAATATATTTGTATAAATGGCAGTCTACAAAAGCACAGTTATGTATAAAGCAGCCAAATGCAGTGGTGAGCAAAGCAACAGTCACTGGTTAGTATATTAAAACTTGATGGAGTATAACGATTCCTGGAGGGAATCACCAAGGTTATGTAGAGTTACTGATGACAGCCTTGAAGGCTGGAATATATAGTACTAGTCGTGGCCAAGGGTTAAGGATTTGGTTGCAGCCGTTGGGCTGTTGATGCCGCCTTGGAGCTGGTTTGCTTTGACTAGTTGTGCCAAGGGGAGGAGGTGTGATGCAGCCTTTGGGCTGCTGGAGTAGCCTTGGGGCTAATTGTGGCCTTTATATTCATAGCCAAGGGACTGATGCTGTGACACATTCTTTGGGCTGTTGGAGCAGCCTTGGGGGCTGATTGTGGCCTTTATAGTCATGGCCAAGGGACTAATGGAGTAAAACAGCCTTTGGTCTGTTGCAGCAGCCTTGAGGGCTGATAGTGACCTGGGACCCCAGGACCATTGCAGCCTTTGGGCTGATGAGACTCTGGAGAGGTATGCAACAGAGAACATGGGGCTGCTACCAGTGCCGCCGAGATGACACTGGCGATGATGTGCTTAAAAGCGCACCATGAACGCTGAGTTGCTACAAGTGTCGCCGTGAGGACACTGGCGATGGTGTGCTGGATTGCACACCTAGAACACAAAGCTGCTACTAGTGCCGCACGGATGACACTGGCGACAGTGTACTAGATTGCGCCCCTGGAATGCAGAGCTGCTACCAGTGTCACCGGGATGACACTGGCGATGGTGTGCAGGATTGCGCACCTGGACCGCAGAACTGCGACTAGCACCGCCCGGTTGACACCAGCTGCTGGATGGTGACAGGCACTTCGGACGTAGGAGGCACTCCTTGCTGCCCAGATGGTACAAGCAACACGCATGGATGGAATACAGGTAGAGCCGTCTGAATGGAATAAACGGCACACATGGAACACAGCAAGACTGACTCTGAACTCGACTGACAAGCAGGATATTGGAAACCGAAAGTACAAATATATATATATAGAGAGAGAGAGAGAGAGAGAGAGAGAGAGAGAGAGAGAGATTTTTTGTATGGTAACTCACACCTACTTGATAGGAGAAATCAGATGATGGCTCTTTAAAGCATGTAGTCACACTATGGCCAATAGAGTGTTCAAATGATCCTCCAAATATTATAGATTGCCACTGTATGTATGTGGGCCCTTCATGTCTGTGTGTGCTGCGTTGGATAGGCTAACCCTGTTTTCTTTCACTTGCAGCCGCTATTAATATGTGGCTTCACAATGCTTCTTGTGTGTCCAATATAAGGCACTGCCAATGCATTTAATCTCCAATGTACCCTGTGTAAGGAGAGTCTGGTATGGCTGAGTTGCTCCACTACTAGTCCCACGTCTCCGCTGGCATACATGCCAGGAATGCGTGTCCCTGGGGATGAGGTAATCTGATGCATTTATCTGCTCCTTCTCTAGCAGTTTTGTCAGATTGCCAAAATGCCCACTCTACCAATGTCAAGGTGGTTGTGATGCAAAACTATAAATCATGAGTGTTGTAGTGGCTACCCTGGCTCATGTCACAATGCCATTACTCTGAGCCAGTCATTCCTCCAGGAGAAATTTGAGGCCGGCCAAATGCCTGAGGGATGGTTGGTCGGTAAGTCTTTTTTTACTGTTTTTTTTCCCAAACACAATTATATATATTACTTACTTTTTTATTTTTTTTAAACCTACAGGGGATTCTGGCTATTTTTTGTGTGTCCTTGCTTCTGACTCCATTGTAACTTCCAAATTCACCTGCTGAGTGCAAGTATAATGATGCCCATAAGGTCACTAGATCAGTGATAGAACATACAATTGGGATTTTAAAATCGAGGTTACATTGTCTTGATATGTCAGGTGGTCTTTTGTTGTATTCTCCATTAAAAATATGAAACATTGTGCTCACCTGCTGTCTTTTGCATAATATGTGTTTGCAGCAGCCACTACCAGCTAATTATGCAATTGACAGTGATTTGTTGCATCAGGTGAAAATCTGAGCACAGAACATGGGAGGCAGGTCAGGTAGGGGCTGATCAGAGAGCATTTTTCATGTAATACCCCTTTTCCACCTAAATTCCGGGTCTGACCCGGAGTTGGAACAAAGTTCCTATCCGGATCAGACCTGGAATTTTCCCGGCGCCGACTCGGGATATTCCCGAGTCAGCGCCGCTCACACCGCTCCTCCTCCTCTTTGCCCCCAGGGCCATCTCCTTTTTTACCACAGCACCCTGTGACCCCAGTGTCAACCCTCTCCCTACATCACAGCATCCTCCTACAGCACAGCAAAACCCTCTCCCCTCACAACACTCCTCACAGCCCCCTTCAGCACAACCCTCCTCATCACAGTCCCCCTCATTGCACAGTCCTCCACAGCTGAGCCCCCTCATCACAACCATTCACACCACAGCCCCCTCATCACAGTCTCTCCATATGACAGCCCCCTTCACAGCACAGCTCCCCACAAAACAGCCCTCCTCACCACAGCCCCTCACAACACAGTCCCCCTCATCACAGTCCCTCACAGCACAGCCCCCTGCAACACAGCCCCTCATAACACAGCCCCACTCATCACAGCCCCTCATAGCACAGTTCTCCACAGCTCACCCCCCTCATCACAACCATTCACACCACAGCCCCCCTCAGCACAGTCTCCCTCATATGACAGCCCCCTTCACAACACAGCCCCCCTCATCACAGCCCCTCACAACACAGCCCCCCTCATCGCAGCCCCTCACAACACAGCCCCCTTATCACAGCCACTCACTGCACAGTCACCCGCATAGCACAGACCCTCTACACAGCACAGCCCTCTCACAGCAGTCCACCTCTTATGACAGCCCCCCTCAGAGCACAAGCCCCAACGGTACAGCCTCCCTCAGAGCACAACACCTCACAGCACAGACCCCCTAATTATAGCCATCACAGCACAGCCCCCCTCATGACAGTCCTTCACACCACAGCCCCTCACAGCACAGTCCCCACATAGCACAGCCCCTCATAACACAGCACCTCACATCACAGGCTCCCTCAGCACAGCCTCTCACAGTACAGCCCCCTTATCACAGCCCCCCTTTAATACAGCCCCTCAAAGCACAGCACCCCTCAGCACAGCCCCTCTCTTGTCCCTGCCAGCACCTGCTGCCAGTTTCTGCACAGCGGGGGACTAGTGGCAGCAGCAGGTGATTGGCGGCCCGTCCTATAGGAGTGCAGTGCTATACTTTACTTACTGCCGGACACAGACCCACTCTGCCTCTGAGGTGCATGGCTTGACTGATGTGTCTCACAAGAGGACTGCTTTTACCCAGACGGGCCACTCTACTTGATATGACAGGCAGCCAGCGGGTCTGCCTGTCATGCAACTGCACAATAGCTGGGTCGGGTGATGCACTAAGGAGGACAGGGCCACATATGACAAATGGCCCCAAAGACCAATCGGCACACTGGGAATCTATCCCCAAAATAGTTAATGGCCAAATCCGCCTCTGCATGCATAGATTATTCAAGCAGACATATTGTCATGCTATATACTGTAGCTCAACCAGGTCAAAACATACAAATGCACTTTAAGAGGCATATTCAATTGAGGTTGAGAAAAGAAAAAATTCCGTGCCTGCAAGGTGTTTCCTGCAGGTGCAGGATTTTTGTTATTCAATTAGGTGCAGATCTTTTACTTTTTTGACTGCCGGGAGCTTTTTATTCTCGCACCTCCAGAGCAAGTGTGATTTTTTCTAATATCGTTATTTTTAGGAAAAATCAGTGGGACTTACTCTGGGACCCCGATGGCACCCCCCCTGAGAACTAATTCAGCAATTGGAAGTTTCCCATTAGCTTAATTAGTCCTTAATTATTTACCTTCTGCAGCACTGTCTTCTGCATCCCCCGTCAGAAGCCGAGTCTTCTGTAGCAGGGTGAGTATGTCAGTGTGTGTGAGTGTTTGTTAGTGTTTGTCAGTGTGTATGAGTGAGTGTGTGTGTGTGTATGAGTGTTTGTGTCCCCCCCCACCGGTGTGTGTGCCCCCTAGTGTTTATATGCCCCCCCGTAATGGGCGATAGGAGAACTACATCTCCCAGCAGCCTCTTGAGCCTCCCAGCAGCCCCCTCTCTAGTGAGAAGATGGAGGGGAGGCCACCGGGAGCAGCGGAGACCACCGGAGACCCTCGGGCAGGTAAGTGTAGATTTTTTTTTTCTTTTCTTTTCACACAGCACAGGGTTTTCAGCTCTGAAAACCATGCAATCACTTTTTTTTATTGGATACGGTAATCCTAAATTGGGCATGAGGGGCGCAAGGTTTTTTCCTCGCTAAATATGCCCCTATGTGAGGTTATCTGAATACATTGTTATTTTTAAAAAAATAAATAAAAAACCAATATGTGGCCACTCAGTTTGGCCTTGCCCTCATAGCAACATTATGACATACTGTGCAGCCATGTGTACTCCCATAGAAGCAGCAGGACACTTTATTGAACACCCCTGTTTACACTGTATTTAAAAGTAGAATGTAGGGCCACACAAAGATATTAAAAACTTGTTTTTTGAAGAAAAAAAAATACTGTATTGTAAAACAGTCCAAAATCACATTTATCCACAAATTACAACAAATCAGGCCTAATAAAACAGGGGTATGTGCCTACACAGCACTAGTGCAGTTTTAAATAGAAAACTTTTCTAACAACTTGCAAAACCTTACTACATAGCTCTTTCCCTGCCATAAAATTAACTATAAACATAAGACAAGTACTGCCATGTGTTGTAAATATCCCAGTATCTTGTGGTATCTAACAAAATGCGATCATTTCTCAGTTTAAAAATCCTTGACTTCAAACATAAAGTACGATATAGGTTATGGGACAATGGATCGGCTCTGCGCACTGGATCTTTGTGGGTGGTTCGGGTAGTGCTGCAGGAAGCTACAGGTCACCCTGACCTGGGGATATAGTATAGGTAAAAAGTAACCATAAGGTTTACTGACTGCGCTCTTCCCTTGTTGAATTGTTTTTTGTCGTTATACAGGAGACTAATGTGTGAGATGCTGGATGTCTCTATAACTGCGTTAATCAGACATTCATATGAGACTTATTGTTAGCTGGAAAGCCTTTAATGTAATATCGATTTGCATCAACAACATAAATGTAGTATTTATAGACCACCAGTGGTCCTATGCGATGAGCTTAGGACCTCATTCAGAGTCGGTCGTAGCGGCCGCACGGTCGTACGGGCTACAGCCGTAAAATCAGAAACGGAAGCGATCGTACGGCTGGTCGATTGTAAACAAAGTGACGCCCATTCGTTAGCACTGCACCTCCTCTAGCTACTGACTGATCTGATCGAACGAACGAGACAATCGTAGTCAGGCGCTGTCAGTCGCTGTATGCAAATTATGTTGTGATGGTTGCAGCCGTATGTGTTGTATTGATGGTCACATGTCATGTTTACATGGACTATCGAACAGCTTGTTTTTAACTTGTTGTCAATTATCTAATTAAAAGTGTTTAACTCTTGCTGTTCTTTATATGCAGTTTTTTTTAATGTGTCAATAAACTTTATTGTTTTTTTTGTGGGGGTTTTCCCCGTTCTCGTTTTTTTTTTTAAATTCCAAAACAAAGTAATGTTTATTATATGTGAATGTACTGTTGCTAATTGTGTTGACTTTCAAAATGCATGTGCATTTTGCGTTAGGAACATTTGCACTCTTATGTTTGCAATTGCACACTGCGTGTTTTATCCAATCAAATCTGGCCTTATTTTTCTGGTCACATGATTAAAGGATTGTCCAACAGGGTTTTTTTTTAGGAAACTGAGTAAATATTTTAGCCAATCATCTTTATTTTACCCCATGTATATTTCATGTTTTCTGTAAAATCGGCCATTTCCATCATGAGAGCCACGGCCTTTACCCGTCGGGAATTGAGCATCCTGGTAAACATTTTGGACAGGTGGCTTACAAACGCCCAGCCTCCCATTTCCAACCACTTAAAGCATGCGGCCTATGCGGAGGTGAGGAGAGTCCTTCGCCGTGCTGGATTTTGGTGCAATATAGCGCAACTAGAGAGGCGGTGTTCCGATTTGCGTCGCTGGTCACCAGTCCTTTTGGATAATTTGCGGGCACGATTACGCAGACATAAGTATGCGTTTGTATAAGTGTGAAAATTAGTGGACTGTTAAAAATGTCTGTTCCTTTTCCAATTCTTTTCTTAAATTTAAACAAACCTTCCTGTATGTTGTCCCTATTGTCCTGAATGTGTAAAGTGTACTTGTATTGTGTAGCTGAAAGTGAAAACTAAACTTAGATTTTTTAAATATCTTTAAAATTTAGAAACCGAGCGGAGACAGAGAAGTTCCCACAGATTTGCCCGCAATGCAGGTCCCAACCTGCAGCCCTCCCCCTCACCTTCTCCATCCGCTCAACCCAGCCCTCCCTCCCCACCACCATACTCCCCCAGTAACCCTCCCTCTTCCAAAACTCCCCTAGTATTCCTCCCTCCCCTGCCCACTCATCCCAAATCACCACTCCCGTGCCCGAGTCCTCAACCCAAATATCCCCTCCCTTGGATTTTTACCAGTCCATTTCCCCTCCCACCATTCTACCAACTCCAAATTTCTCCCCATCTCCATCTCCAGCACCATCTCCATCAGGTGCTTCCCTGCCACGCTCTGATTGTATGTGTTTTTTAATATTATATTTTTTGTTTTGTTTTTTTGGAGTGTTGTTATCCATGTTTTTTTTTAAATATTTTGGCTGTGTTTGTTTTCATTATTACAGTATGGGTGTCATAATCATTGCACAGTAATCCAGTTACTCAATATTTTGTGGTTATGTTTTGTGCCTGGGCCCATTTTTGGGGGGGTACCCAAAAATGTATGCCTTTTGGGGTTTACAAAATGCTTTTTTTGGTGTAAAAATTGATTACATTTTGATTTGTATTTTAGATTTAAATAAAACATGTCACAGAACTTGGGAAGGTGATAGGAACCAGACTAACCTTGTTAATGTTGTGTTCACTGTGTTTAAAATGTACTAAGATGTAACTTCATTAGGAAAAGTGATGTTAGCCATAGCAAACAAACACATTGTAGTTTTGGATTATCAAGAACATTCTAGAAGTGAATAAGTGCAGTGTGTTTTAAGGATATTGCCATCATGACTTAAGAATACACCTCCCAGTTGTTTATAAGTCATCCTAGGGTATTTTTGATTATGCCACATAGTTAGGGTTTCAAAGTGTTTTTACACCATAAAAGTTTCTACATAATAATAATATTGTGTGAAGTAAACTTTAGAACACACCCTAACATCATTGTGTCTACCCACTGTTTGGGACATTGAATAATGTTTAATGTTAAAATGTGGGTCATTTTTTAGATGTTTTTAACCTACAAATACATTTTTCTGTCCACAGATCTAACCAACATACTTGTGGGAATACGTGAGGAGCTCACTAGAACAAGTGGCCATCTATTGGAGGCCTACTGCTGCCTACAGCGGATTGTGGGGAGTCTGGAGCGTTTTTAGTTTTTTTTCCCTTTGTACATTTAAAAATGTTGACATTTCCATTAAAGTTTATGTTCTAAAAACATTTGTCCTCTTTTTTTCATAAAAATTAAATGGTGTAATTCTGCATTTCAAATACTTTGTGAACAAAGCTGGGTGCCTTTCCATAGTGTAAATAATACAAAAATGTTTATTTTAACCTTAAGAACATTTGCAGTAATGTTATTTTTGTTTTTTGTTTGGGGTTGCCCTACATTATCCACCTCAAAATGGGTTTCAAAATACATTTACACCAAACCTTTTTTTTCGGTAAAACATTTATTAAATAACAAACATGTTGCCAACATGCTTTTAATTGTAAAAAGCATTTCATCATAGAATCACACAAAAAAAATGGCCTCAGGTTTTTCTAAAATAAAATATCTTGCTTAGTCAGACATAAACAACAAAAGCAAAACTCAAACATAATATTTATTTTTTAACAGACAAAAGAAAAAAAAATAATCAAAATTAACTAAACATGTGGTGGTATATACGGCAAAATTATGTTAGTTGTCCAAAAACAGTACAGGGTATTGCCAATGGGTTCCATTAGTTTTTCAGTTTCGGAAAGTATTGTGATTTTTGAGAAAGAAAAAAAATTAGGTTCACCTTAAAATACATTTGCTCTATGTGTAAAATTAAAAATAAAGTTAAAAATTATTACCTAAAAAATCTTGAAACCACAGAATCACGTCTGCCCCCCCCCCCAACAGCATCACAACACCTTCCTCTGGGGGGCCATCCTCTGGCAAGGCATCCTCTGGCTGCATGGGTACTCGACTCCTTATTGCAATGTTGTGTAAAATCCCACACAGGACTACAATGCGAGAAACCATATCCGGCGAGTACATGAGTGCACCACCAGAGTGATTGAGACACCGGAACTGGCCCTTCAAAAGGCCAATACAGCGCTCCACCACCTGCCTGGTGGCAGTAAACATGGCATTATATTGAGTTTGTGGCCCTGGTGTGGGATTCAAATAAGGAGTCAGCAGCCAGGGCGTGCAAGGATATCCAATGTCACCTGATGGAAATGGGACACCAAAAGATCCATAAATTGTCAATGAAAACATGTTTACACTATTACTATAGGTACATACTGGATTTAAAGCTACCAAGAAGCCACACATCACCAGCTTGCAGTGTGCTTTATTTTGGCCAAATCCCTGAATGCTGGATCACGTATGCATCATGGCTGCAGCCTGGAAATTTGGCATTCAGGGAGAGGATCTGGAGGGAGGCATCACATAGCACCATTACATTTAGCAAATGGAAATGTTTACAGTTCCTATAGATTTGTTCCCTGCATGCAGGGGGCTGAAGTGCTATGTGAGTGCCATCCACTACCCCTATGAAGTGTGGAAAGCCTGCAATCTCAAAAAACTTCTGCTTTACCTCATCAAGGGCTTCCGTATCCAAATGCATACTAATAAAATGTGCTATATGATTGAAGAATGCATCTAGCACACGCCTCAGGATCCATGAAAATGAGGGCAGGGAGAGACCACCCACCAGCCCCACAGTGGTTTGGAAGGACCCTGAGGCGCAGAAATGTAACACCGCCAACAACTGTGTAAGTGGTGTGATTGCTGTAGGAATGTTAATCTGACTTTCTAGATCATTCTTTATTATTGAAAGAGTGTCTAGGATAATATTTGGAGGCAGGCGATAAGTGGTTACAACCACATCATCAGGCATTCCAAAAAGGGTGACACATGTTCTATATATATCTTGGCCCTTGCACGCCTCCTATCCCTACGCCCAGGAGGAGGCTGCGGAAGGTTGGTGGGGGGAAACATAGCCACTATTAGCTGGCCCACATCGCTCTGTAAAGTTAGAATTAAAAAAAAAAGTGTTGTTGAGAAAGAATTTTCAATATTTTTCAAAAAATACTTAGCTTAGTAATAATGGTGCATATTCTTACAGGGTCGGGCTGTGCCATCTTCGGGAACCCCTACAGGTGTTGTTTGTGTATGGGTTTTTATTTTATGGAAGAAAAAGAAAATATAATTTAGAAAAAAAACCATCTATTACTACTATTATTGTTAAAACAATCCTTAACTTTGAAATTGGGCAATATTAAAAATTGCCAAACATAATTATTGTTTTAGCAATAAAAACCACAAATGCCTTATTAAATGTAAAAAAGACAGCATAAAACACTTCATTATTAAATACAACATAGTTTTAGGTTTTTACAAATAGACACTTACCTGAATCCAATACAAACTGGACTGTTAAACACCTAAAACAAAACAATAGAACATGACAATAATTTTTAGAATAATGTCCTTTTTTGGTTTTAAATTCCAAAAATAAAAAAAACAGCTTGCAGTAGGCTGGCACACTTACTGGAGTCTGCAAAGAACGTTGTTTTTTTGTTCCTCCAAAAACACGTCCACCCAAACACACAAAGTAACTGGGTTTGTAAAATTTATGTACAAACAAAATTTAAAAAATAACCCACCCCCCCAAAAAAAAAACGGAACCCGCCCAACAAAAACAATAAAAACCCATCACCCAAAAAAATATAAAAAAAAATAACAAAAAGGAACACCCCAAAAAAAAAGAAATAAAAAACCCACCACCCAAAAAAAAAAAAAAAACACCACTCAAACAACACACACAAGCACCACTCAAACAACACACACAAGCACCACTCAAACAACACACACAAGCACCACTCAAACACACACAAGCACCACTCAAACAACACACACAAGCACCACTCCAACAACACACACAAGCACCACTCCAACAACACACACAAGCACCATTCAAACAACTCCAAACACTATAAACACTAGCAATCCCTTCCTGCACCACAAATCACTCCAACTACAACCCACAAGTAAGGGAACATTTGGCTTTGCCTTAAATAAAGCCAAAAAAAAACACAATGATTGAATAATGCAGACAAGGTGTGCATTGTACATAGGCAAATAGGGATGCATGGGTAACCAATCCAGGGATGTGCTCACATCTCGGGCAACCCACGCAGTGATTACAGAATGCAGGCAAGCTGTGCATTGTACGTAGGCAAATAGGGATGCACGGGTAACCAATCCAGGGATGCGCTTACATCTCGGACAACCCACGCAGTGATTACGGAATGCAGGCACGGTGTGCATTGTACGTAGGCCAATTGGGATGCACGGGTAACCAATCCAGGGATGCGCTCACATCTATAAAATAGTCATCAAAAGCACTATTCTGCATGCTCTCTCACAAGTTTTGAAAATGGCAAGCGAGGAGCATGGTGGGCAGAGGACAAATGAGGCAGGTAAGTGTTAAATACATTTTTAAAAAAACACAATAACAGTTCATATCTTCCACAAATGCATTTTTAAAATTAACAAAATTTAAAAAAATTGTAGGTGCTGGGAATCCACTACCACCACCAGAGGAGGAGGAGGCGGGGCCAAGCAGGAGATGGCCCAGAAATCCACCATTTTCAAGGCTAGAGCTTGAGACATTGGTGACCATGACAATGGATAACCTTGTCCATGCCCCAAGAAATATTGGGGCTGGAGCCAAAGACAGGATTTGGGAGGAGATATCCAGGGCTGTTAATGCTGTGGGGACAACCCACAGAAGCATGAAAGTCGTCAAAAAAAGGTAAAAATATGATATTGTGACGGGGGATGTGTGACGGAAGAGGAGATAGTCGGCGTGTCCACTATGGACACTGACATGGCCGACTTCAATGCTCCACATGTGCAAGAATGTAAATATTTTTTGGACTCAAAAAAGTATAAAGCTAAAACTTGTATGCGTTTTTTTTTTAATAAAAAATACAAATGTTTTTTTTTATTTTTATTCCAGACTTAGAGGAGGTAGTGCCTGCTCCTGGGGTCAAGTCTGGGTCCAGCACAGATGGAGACTCTGTAGGGGAGGATCCAAGTACTCCATCTGGGGACACTGTGGAGCCTACTCCAGGGCAACTATCGTAACGAGCAGTGCCTCTTCTCACCAGGTTGGTCTTCCATACTCAGGAGAACAGATGTGTTCTTCTGAGGATGGTGACCACTCTGGTGAGGGTGGAGGTGGCCATGGAGACCATTGCTGGGGCCATAGATCATTGGGCCAATACCCAGGAGCAGGCAATGATGGAGCGAAACTCCTTTCCTCCCAGGACCACCACCTCTGGCAGCCCAACAGCTACCCCCGCAAGTATGGAGAGCCCTATGCCTAGGCCTGAGGAAATATCATCTACCTCTGCCAGGCCAGTCGGCGGGTTACACGCCAGTCGGCTGTCTGTAGCTTACCTCTTCCTCTGAGCTGGCCCAAATGATGCAAGTAGCCCTGGATATCTCCTCCCTCACCTCTTGTCTAATCCCCATATTTCTTATCACCAATGTCTCAAGCTCTTTTTTTTTAGTTTGTTTATTTTAATTTTAGAAATGTGTTTTTTATTTTTTATTTATAGGCAAATGTTGCCCTAACAATTGTAACTAAAATTGTGATTAAAGGCTAATTTCCTAAAAATAACAAATTTTATTAAGAAAATGTCTAAATTTAACTATATCAATGTATACATGGTTTAAAATGTATGGTATCTGAAAAGGCTGCTATGCAAAACACAATGCTATATGTTTTAAAAAATGCCCGAAAAAAATAAGTTAAAAAAGCACAAATAAACAGTTGTGTTACAAATTCCCTAATGCACACGCAAGTGAAATCATTTACAAGGTAATTAGCAGTGTTAATAGTTACAATGCACCATTCTTAGCTGCTTGGTTTGTGTGGTTCTAATTAGAAACATCGCAGGTAACATCGGATTAACGATTGTACTGTCCTGGCTTATGGACACTTCTTGCCTACCTTAGCCTGGACGATCATCCTGTTCGTAGAGTGACATTGTCATGCATCCGCAATTCATGGTCGTACGAAGCAGATAATTTATGCACTCGCCTGGAAACGCTGAAGCACGCCTCCGTTTGCAGACCACCACCCCCGTATACACCCACAAATGGACTTTCCTATCAATCAACTTTCGCAAGCCACTTCCATTTCAGAAGCCCTACGACCAACAGTATTTTGCATCGGTAGAGCTCATACGCACATGCGCACAGCTAGCCATGCGCAGTCGCAGATAGAAAAACATCGGATGCGTACGACCGTGCGGCCGCTACTACCGACTCTGAATGAGGTCCTAATGTAATACAATGTAAGCAAATGGTCAATGTTACAGTCACTGAAATGCTGATAGTGTTGTGACACGTAGCCCAGTGTATTAGCGTATAATCAGTGTCGTGGGTAGGGCGGGTTTGCTTCAACACCTGTGAGCTGTCAATGTTTCTTCCTGCATGCAGTAATTTAAAGATAGTACCTTAAGTTCTTGTAGTAGAGTGGCTTCCCATCTGTCTTGGAGTTGTAGGTGCACTTCTTCATCCTGGAGCTGGGGACCTTTGGGATGATCGGGTTTCTGTGGTTTAAATGGCTGTCTTCTCCTACCATGGGACACCTCCTCCGGTGTGCCTTTTTCTGGTTTTCCATGGAGAGTCCGTCTGGGGAGGTCCCTGGCTCTGGAGGTTGTAGCTCCCTTTGGACCATTTTGTGGGTCAGCTGCCAGTATTCTTCCTCCTGAGTGCTGCTGCCACCCATCCCCCTTCTGTTCACTTCCGGGTCTCGTTCATGTGACTGCGGCTGCCGGGAGGTTGTGTTCACGTGACTGCGGCTAATTGCTATCCATGCTTGTTTTGCTGGATGTATTGGTTGGAGTTAGGAGTCTGGGGGTCGTATCCCAATGCATTTCGGCTGTTCAGCCTTCCTCTGGGGATGTAATGAAGCCGATGTGTTGATTGTTGAATTCTTAAGTAAGGTGAGCTTCTTACCCATTGGTTTAATTGGGTTTGTTAATGATTGCTCGTTGGGACTGTCAGTCAAGTGCTGCTTGTAACCCATTGAGTGACTGTGCTGCAGTATTTCCTGTGCTGGGAAATCAGGGGTTAATCCACCATCAATATAGGTTATGGTTAACATGGCTACTTACAAGGTGTCCATGTCACAGACATGCAGACACTGAACCACCTCAGGAGGACTGAGTCTCTTGTTGGGCTCCTTATATTCGAGGTATGTTTCATGGTATGGGGAGTCACCACCTGTGTGTTGTGCTGCCTTCGCCTCCTTAGACATCTTCAAATTCATATGCCACTTGAGGTCTTAGAAGCGCTTTTTACAATTGTCCAGTATCTGCCATATAGACCCCTCGACATTGACAGCCTGGACCACCCCTTCCCAAATGGTGGACATATGCCTGGCAGAGGTTGTAGTAGCCTTGGGGCCCCAAAAAGCAGATGGTGGTGCTTCATGACATCCCTAACCAGAGCAACATATTCTTTGAATGTAAACTTTATGTTCCAGCCTGTTCTAGTTTTGCCTGTCTGGGGGACCACCTCCACACTTTCACCAGAGCTCTCATTGCCTTGCACAGCAGCCATTTCCTCTCCCTCACTCTGTCCCTGTCTTTCCTCCACACCTGACATCCTCCTGGACTATACACACAAAACACTGGTAAAAAAAAAGGCAAATAAAAACCAACCTCCACTCTCTGCACAACACACATAGCAAACACACACAACATACACACACACAATTAAAGACTGAAAGGACTTATAGTACATAAAAAAGACAATCAGACAGAAAATAGATAAGACCTCAGAAAACACTAGACAACAAATATACACAAGACAACTTACACCAGTCAACAATCGCTATACAAACTCCTATACAGTACAAGTCACCAGCAATGCCTAGCTCTGAACTTCTCACAAACACCCACAAGGATCGTCCATTTGTGGGCGTAGTTATAGTAGGGGTGAGCGGGTTCGGTTTTACTCGGATTTACTCGGTTCTTATCGCCACTTTACCGCAAATTCGGATTTATTATATTGGCTATCCAAAACACATGATAGGCAATAGCCAATAAAATGCCATTTAAAGATCCGAGTAAAACCGAACCCGCTCACCCCTAATTTATAGGGGTTCAAGCACAGCGGAGAAAACACCTCCCCCTGGGGCTGTCTGTCCTGTGTGTGATTGGTAGGTAGCACTTGCAATGGGAAGCCGCTGCCAGTCACAGTGTACCCAGTGCAGTCATGGACTGCAACTGGCTCACTGAGGTAACATTTTACTGGGGTGGCTGCAGCTGTTCAACCCCTAGATAAAATCTGCCACTGGTTGGGAAGTAGTTGAAATTTATCCTGCCTATCTAATATATTTCCTAAACTCATATACTTTGTAGGGGATCTGGTTCACTTGCATTTACTGAAAAATGGTAATCATTTTGCTTTTTAAACAATTATTCAATCATTTATTTTAATTAAATTATTTATTATGGGGGGTGAGGGCAGGCAGCAGTTGGGACAGTGCTGGGGGCAGGTAACAGTTGAGGTAGACTGGGTTAAGGGCAAGCAGCAGTTGGGGTAGAGCTTGGGGGTAAAGGCATGGAGAAGTTGGGTTAGAGCTGTAGATAGATGGCAGTAAGGGCAGTCAGCAGTTGCCATGGTGTAGGGAAGCAAGGAGGGGGCTAGGGGCAGGCAGTGCTCGAGGTAGGGAGGGGGCAAAGGTAGATAGCAGCTGGTGCAGTACTGATGGGCAAGGAGGGGGTTGGGAAAGGCAGTGCTGGCGGTAGGGAAGGGGCAAGGATAAATAGCAGCTGGGGCAGTACCAATAATAGTAGCAGCAGCTGGCCCATCCTCACCCCCCCTTAGACTATTATTTGCGGTAGTACCTCCTTCTGGCTGCCTGCCCACCACTTTTCACTGTCATTACCATCTGGAGGAAGTTACCCACAGCCCCACACAGCACCATTCAGCCGCCTGCTCACCCCCGCAGCACCAATAGCAGGATTTTCTGGGGAAGGGGGGTTCTATATCTCTCTCTATATATAGATTGATCCCCCAAAGGTGTGGTATTCAGGATCCAATAATAACTCTCCAAACAATGGCAATATAGTCAGAGGGTTGTTGTGAGGGCACCTGGTCAACAGGGGTGCAGAGAGCAACGATGGGTCCAGGGGAAGGGAGACATGGCCTACTGTGGGAGGCATGAGCAGGCCCCCTTAGGATAATTTTGTACAAAATAAATAAATATTTTATACAGTGCTGTCAAGCGGTGCTGCGCACTGGGGTGGGGGACGCTCTAAGCTCCTCGATTGTGTGATCACTTTCCTCCCCACAGGCATAGGGCACAGCACACAGCAGCTGGCTGGGTTGCTGTGAAGAGGGAGGGGGGGGTGGTGCCAGACTCAGGTCCCTGCTGGCTCCTCCAGCAAGCTCAGACAAATGAATCCTGTTCCTTCCCCCCTCTCTGTGCCCCTGCTGGTCAAGCCATTATATCATAGTGAGAGTGCCAGACTGTGGAATATATATTATATAACCCACATACTGCCCGGCACTCCTGTGTGTTGTAGCAGCTGCGCCCGGGTACCCTTCCTTTATAACAGCATACACCATAAAGCAGATGGACGGCACTCCCGGCTCAGAGCCATAACTAGACTTTTTGGTGCCCTGTGTCAGAAAGAGCATTGGCACCCCCCTCAGTATTCAAAGGGACATAATGCACCCAAAAAAGGCCCATGGCTTCATGGGGAAGGGCCAGGGAAGAGATAGGGGACACCAGGAGATGCTGGGGATGAAATAAGAGGAAGCTACAAGCAAGAATGATAATAAACAGAAATTTGGCAGCCTAAACAGCGCCCCCTGACTTGTGGTGCCCTGTGCGATGGCACCAGCCGCACTACCCTGGTTACGGCCCTGTCCTGGCTGATGAATAATAAATATGCTTGAACTAGCTTTGAAAAAAGAGTGGAGGCTCTGAAACATTGACTACTAAACGCTAGTTCAAGCGTATTTATTATTCATCAGTCTAGAGTGTCGGCCATCTGCTTTATAGTGTGTGTGTGTGTGCATATATATATATATATATATATAATTAAACTATCACATACACAGGATACACACACTAACACACACACACTATCACATGTACATATATACTTACACTAACCCATACACATAATAACTAGAGATGTTCGCCAACCCCCGTGTTTTGGTTTTGGATCTGGATCTACCCTGGATCTGGATTGGTTTTGCTAAAACCTCACCTTCGTGTTTTGTTTTCATGTTTTGGATCTGGATTTTTTCCTTAAAAAATCATAAAAACAGCTAAAATCACATAAAATGGACCTGTTTTTGTTCCTACAGTATAATTAACCTCAATAACATTTATTTCCAGTAATTTCCAATCAATTTTGACCACCTCACAATATTATTTGCTTCATCTACTTAAGGCCAAAAGGTTGCATCCAGCTAGCTGGCTGACTAAGCTAAGTGACACAGAGGGTTTTTAGTGCAGGTTTGTTGGCTGTGTCGGCAGTGTGGGGGTGCCAGCGGTGTCCTCATTGCAGGTTCGCTGACTGTGTCGGCAGTGTGGGGGTTTCCTGGCAGTGTCCTCAGTACATGGAATGGCAGTGCTGGCAGTGTTCTCAGTGAAGTGTACCGGCGGTGTCAGCAGAGCGGGGGTGCCAGTGGTGTCCTTAGTGCAGGTTTGCTGACTGTGTCGGCAGTGCAGGGGTGTTCTCAATGCAGGGTGCCGGCGGTGTTGGCAGAGCGGGGGTGCCAGAGGAGTCCTCAGTGCAGGTTTACTGACTGTGTCAGCAGTGCAGGAGTGCTGTTGGTGTCCTCACTGTGGGAGTGTTGGCAGTGTGGGGGTCGCTGACGGTGTCCTCAGTATGTTGGGCAGCAGTGCAGGAGTGTTGGCAGCGGTGGTGCCGGCAGAGGGGGATGCTGCCAGTGGGGGTGCCGACGGTGTCGGCAGTGGGGTTGCAGGCAGTGTCAGACGGTGGGGGATGGCGCCCGCCATCTTTTTTTCCTCCTTTGTAGTGTTTTCAATGGGCTTAACGCTGATTGGCTGAGAGCCATGACAGACAGCTCTCTCAGCCAATCAGTGTTAAGCCTGCTGAAAACAAAACCTTGCTACTCGACAGAGTGGTTGCGAGGTTTTGCCTCAGGTCAGGGATCTGGGGCAGGCAGGGAGATCCGAGCTGCGCTCAGATCGATCCGGATCCAGAACTTCCAGTGGTTCCGGTTCTCAGGGAACCGGACACGCTCATCTCTAATATTAACACATACATAGTATACACTAATCAAACTAACACATACACAGTAGCACATAGCTACACACTAACACAGAAATACACATACATACATATATACATACATACATTTTTGAAGCTGCTCAGGCTGTAGGTTGCTAATGGGGGTGGACATCTTGTATCATTAAGCCCCCTTGTCAAATTGGCTCTGCCCCCTCTTCGGGCAGTGTGCAGGGCATTGGTCAGTCAGGGGAGTTGTAGGTACACAAAATCCCCCTGCGGCTAGCACCTCTTCCGTCTCTCCCGGCGGCCGGCACCCACCTACCACCATACTGGGTAGAAACACACCCCTGCTCCTTCTTACTGCATCTTCTCAGCTCCTCTCCCCTCTCCCTGTGCATGTGACATCACACACAGCATTCAGAGCAGAAGAGAGGAGAGTGAGCCAGAGCGGCACTCGGCAGCTGTCCGATGTGCTGACACTGCCAGGGCCAGTATACAGCACCATCAGTGGGTCCTTTGGGGCCCGCTGGGCCCTAGGCAGCTGCTTATGTTGCCTAGCTGTATATCTGCTACTTGCAGTAATCAGCTCACACAGAAGGCACAGCTGCAGGAAGTCCCAGTCTGTGGTGTCTCTTCCAGCAAAGAGTGCAGGTGTCCCTGTGTTTAGAAGAATGCCCCTCTAACAGCCCCAGCGACTTATTTCAGTGGGTCACGGACAAGCACAGTAAAACCAGTCAGTGGTCTAGCTGCAGGGTAGAATGGTGTTGCCAGTCCCCTGGCAAGCACAGCTTCAAGACTGCTACCCGGAGCACAGGTCGCATCCTGCAGTGATGCATGAGATGTCTTTAGGCAGGATTTTAAAGGTCCCAATAATTTGGTCATTTATTATAAATGCAAAACACTCCAGATTTTTAATTTAATATAAATGCCCTTTTAAATCCTGCATTCAGAACCGACAATAAACTTTGACTTTGAAAATATACCCTCTACTGTAACCTTTGTTACATTTACTAAAAAAACATGCAAAAGTTACGCAATTCCTTTCACTTACTCAATTTAAGGATTTATTAGAATAGTCAGCATTCCTGGAACAAATTACAACCTAGTATGCAGTTTTGCAATTACACCACTTCATTCAAAACAAGCATGAGTTACTGGAAGTTGCATAAGCTCTGTTCTTATCTGATTTTTGTAAAAGTGCTTGTAATGGAAATAAACACTGCACGTAGTCAAGTCACAAATATTCAGAGATTTCCTTAGAACAAGAAGTACTAGAATTTTAGTGTTTAATCAATAATTTTAATAGATCTTAAAGACAGAAGTGAATATTGGTTGTACAATAGGTGTATAGCACTTGTAGCTAAAAAAGTTTTCAATTTGTATTTATTTTTATGTAAGTGGTTACATTGGCTGTTACCCTGTTTGAATTTCTCACAAACGATAAAAACAAACATATAATTCCATTAGATCTCCTTACCATATTTCACAGGACATACTGACTACATCTGTTTAAAAATGTGGTTCATTTTGTACAATTAGACATATGGATTGCACTAATACCTACAATAAAAATAAGAACACTTCCTAAAAAAAAAAAAAAAAAAAAAAAGGAAAATCGAGTCCCAAAACGACATATCTTTGAAATGTAACGTGAGTGATTTTTGCATCATTCTGTTTTGCGATTGAAAACATTTTCTAATGCCACTCATCTCAGTAATAGAAAATCATCTAATGCTGAAATGTTGGGGCACTTGAGTGATGTCTTGGAACCTTCTGTGCATACACAAGTCAACTTGATGGTTCGTAAATGCACAGTAGACCTGGAAGCCCGTACTTGAGCTTAAAACCCTCCTTTGTGCAATGTTTAATAAAAGTTAATATACATATTTTAATTTTTTTGCTAAAAAAAGTTTTATTACAAATGTTGCAATAATATTTCAGCTCTCTGCAAAACAGTTGACCCTTAGTTCATTAGAGAAGCTCATAAATTAAAATTTTGTTTCTAGAAACAAAACTTTTAAATAACTAGCAATGTTTATGTTTGTAAGTCCTAACATTGTCATTTGGGAATATTAATTTTAATTAATGACAGGACATTAAGGCCAAAAGAAGCATTACTAGTATTGTTTTTTCAACTGCTGTTAAAAATGAAGGTCCAATCTTTTCTACATCCACTAGTGATGATTTTGGAGTTGAGGGTACATTTAATTGATATACCCATATTGCACTCAGACCTCCTCACATGGCATTTGCATGTCCAGTGTATGGTAAGTGAACTTTTTATTATACAATCTGCTTCCTTTACTTCTACCAAATATTAATTGAAGGCAGTGGCGTAAGTTTATCCCAGATGCCCTGAGGCAAGTTAAAATTTGGTGCCCCCTTGTCCCAGTCGCTGTCACTGTAATGTAGCAATTTGCATGCAGACAGACTATAGATACACGAAGGCAGCAGCTGATGGTCTGACATGGAGCTCTCCACTAGTGTATGGTGGCTTCTCAGATGCCGGGAAGAGGTGCCATGTATTGGGCGGCCGTGACGGTACACTCAGGGTACATAGTTACAGCCCTAAGTGGGATGAATATGTTGTGGACAAGGTGCCCCTTCGGAGCTGGAGCCCGGCGGCAGGCGCCTCCATTTCCATTGTCTCCCATAGTTCTGCCCCTGATTGAAGGTGTTACCTGCTGGACAGGCATTAAGTGTGTCTCTGTGACTCAGGAGTATTCAATAGCTGTCATGGTCAGGATATCATCTTTGTACACTAACCTTTTACAACTATTGTTGTAATCCTGGGATATACTGTTTACGTGTATGGTTCTACTAAGTTTTCATTTACACTCCAATCAGTTGCGCTCAATGATTAACTCTTGTTTCCACAGGTTCAGTTATAGGGACTAGAGCTGTGACATTGATATCAGATGTAATACTACCTTCTTTTACCTTTGGGAATGCAGGTGAATATCTGCCATTCACTCTCATCTGCAATTTACTGCCTTTATGTTTACTTAGCTTCTTTAATTTCTATATCTATATGAGAGCACATCTGAGATTATTAATGTGATTATTGATGTGACCAAATATGGCCCAGCATCATTCCATTGATAAGTATTTACTAATATGATACAATTCTTGATCTGGAGTATGACTTAAAATGTTAGGGTTATTAATTGTCCGGTAACCAACTTTTTTATTGTTGCATCAAAAGTGTACAATAATATTTTATTTTATATCAGCGTGACTGAGTATTAGTCCCAAATTTAATCTGCCAGTGTTCACATTCCATACTGTTAAAAGGAGAGGATTTTGCTCCAAAGCTATATTAAAATAGACATTTGATAAACAAGGATAAATGCTACATGAATGTATGTTATATGTTTGTTAGTTACACCAAGTCTGTGTTTGGATTTGACAAATGTTTTATTCATAATCTCATAATCTTTGTTTTAATATAGTTTAATATAACCATTAAGTGTGCCCCATCCCAAGAGTATCTTTTCCTAGTGCTAGTTCTTCTGTCATTTTCATCTCAAGAAATTATACCAATACCCTTTATATGTGAAGTTAAACTATAACAGTCCTACCTCAGCAAAAGTGGTTTATGATAATTACTGTACTAAAGTCCAGTACTGGAATTTCCCATGATAACTTTTTCCATGTTCTTAAACCGCCCCCCCCCCCCCTCCCAACATATCATCGCATATTGCTAGACCTCCTCACATGTTACAGAGGAACCTGGTTAATATCCCATCTTCGCAACAGAGAAGAAGTCGGCAAGAGAACACACACTCTTTAGTTTCCTCTTCTTCCACTGCCCGTGTTTGATTGGCAACTGAGTACAGCTCTGCTGATTAGCGGCTGAATGCATCCTTCCACTTTATGATACTTACTTTACTAGAGTCCAGTGCTCGAATTCTCTCCGACAACTTTTTCCATGTTCTTTAACCCCCCATATATCATCAGATATTGTTAAACCTCCTCACATGTTGAAGAGAAACTTGTTTTGGATACCATATATGCAACAGAGAAGAATGTGGCAAGAGAACACACTCTCTTTTGTTTTCTCCTCTTCCACTGCCTGTGTTTGATTGGCAGCTGAGTACAGCTTTCCTGATTAGCTACCGAGAGCATCCTACCTCCAGTGTGACCAGGTGAGCTGTGAGACTGTGAATAGTCACTGATGCAGTTGGAGTAGTCTGCACTAACAAATGCAGCCCATGTAAATGGCCAGCCCTAATAATTCGATTTGGGACTGGAGCACTCATCTGCGGCACCCATGCAAATGCATTGCAGCAACTCAGCGTGCTGTGTCATAAAGTTTAAGAACCACTGTTATAATCAATTACCATTTGCCTATTACTGAGCATAGTGGTTATTTGTGCTTGCTACAGAAAAGCATGACCCATAAATTATTAAGCAAAAACATTGTGATATGGAAAACTATTAAATATAGTGCAATATATTTGGCATGTGGTGCTCCAAATTATGGATAAACCTCATAATCCATGAGATGCCAACTTCCAGCCATACAGACAATACTGTGTTTCCTGTATTAATAAATATTATATAAATAATCATAGTTTACTACATCTGTAACAAGTACATAATACCAGGTAGCAGTGGACTTTTTGAGTGTTATGCTTTCAAATGCCACTCAAATCAAGTGCCCATTTTCATGCAAATCTACTATTTTCTCATGAGATTGCATATTTCACAATACACTTACAACATCATGCAATGAGGAAATTAATGGCTCAAGATCAGGTCTGTATGACATGACAGCCTTACTAATCATTCAGCACTGATTTTACAAAATTATGCATTTATTTTCTTCTCTTATAACGGGATCGGAATGAATGACCGATCCCGAAGCCAGATGACCGACAGCAGTGAAGATCCCAACAGCTAAAAAAGGTAAGTATAACTAACCCTCTCACCCCCTAACCCTAACACTCCCTTAGTGGTGCCTAACCCTAACCTCCCCCTCTAGTGCCTAACCCTAACCCTCCCCGTAATTGCCTAGACCTAACCCCCTGTCCCTACAGCCTTAACCTAAGTCTCCTGGGGGGGTGCCTAACCCTAATCTCCCGCCAGGGGTGCCTAACCTCCCCATCCCCTAGCCTAACCCTAACCCTCCCGGGGGGGTACCTAACCCTCAGTCTTCCCCTGGGAGCCCCTACCATAACCCTCCACCCCACGCCCCACAGCTGTCTGAGCCCACTGCCCGGCTTACTTTAATTCGGTATGCCGGGCGTCGGGCTCTCGGTGTAGGGATAATGATAAGCGTCGGCATTTCGATGCCTATCATTAGAACCCTGCCGGGATTTGACAGTCGGGAAACCGGCGAACAGTATTTTGTCGGCTTCCTGACTGCATCCTCTTATAACTATTAATTCAAATGCACTATTAACTTTTCTGCAGTAGTTATTTTTGGATGACTACATGAAAAGATTATGCATTGACTTCTAGTAAAAGATAATTAACACCATCTTTGGTGTACAATAATTTATGAATAACATATATAATAATTTCCACCTACCAGTACATTGTTAAAGTCTATCTACTGTAAATTGTACTAGTTAAAATTGTACCATAATTGATTATTTTTAAAGCAATTTTACTCATTCTCTTGAGCAAGCATATAAACAGTGTCTGGGTCAGGAAGGGCCCACCAGGGAATGCAGTGATAGGGGCCAAAGCTTAAAGTGTGTGTCCAGCCACTAGAGGGGGTGTGGCCAGCCACAACAGAGGGTCCCGGACCTCCATTAGAGAGCACATGCAAAGGATAGGGACTTTTATAATAGAGAGGACATGGGTGTGCCAAGACCACCCACTTAGATTGGCAAGAGATCTTTGTATCGTTTTCCTAGAAACAAACCAATCACACAAATTCATCCATGACCTTGCTCTACCCCTAGAGTAGGGGTGGGACCCTCAGGCAGTGAGGCCCACTGGGGATTTCCCCTGTACCCCTGTGGGCCAGTCCAACCCTGCATATAAATAACACTCTGAGGGGGGAGATGTGCTAAGCCTTGTTGAGAGATAAAGTGCCATCCAATCAGCTTTTAACTGGCATTTTAGAGGCTGTGTTTGAAAAATGACAGAAAGGAGCTGATTGGTCAGTACTTTATCTCTCTCCAAGACTTAGTGCATCTACCTGTGATGGTGGGGGGTGAGTGGATTTCCAGGGGTAGGCTTGGGAAAACCCTTGGTAAGTAAAGATGAGAAATTTCAATCCATGCATACCTGAACACACACAATATTACCAATTGCCAGAATAGATGTATTATAAGTAATGAATCACAAATTATTGTACTAGAGCTACTGGGCCTGAATCAGAGATGGATGCTAATGCCGCTGCAACTGTGACTTTTTATGGAATCGCAGTGGCGATAATATGCAAATTCTAATTTTAGCCTTCCCCTCATGTATTAGCATGCACCTGAATGTGCAAGCTGTGAGATGTCCACTATTGGTGACCGTGGATGCAGCAACACCACCAGTGGTTCTAAACAATCCACCATCGCCTTCACCATTGACACTTGCCTATGGCAAATGCAGTGTCTCCTTCTGAAACATATCCTCTGTGGCTGTGCATTTCATAATGCAGCTGCTTTCACGGACATTCCTGCAACACTCCATGAGATGGCATTTTTTTGTGTTCACTTCAGGCAATCTCTCAGTCACCACTCAGGAATGCCCAAGGGTTTGCCTCACTGTTCCTAAAGCCATGTATCCCATACACAACAGTGTATACTCAGTGTAATGCATACACCTGTGGGGTTTTCAGATGTTTTTGTACATGTGCAGTAGCAAATAATCACTCAACTGTGCAACATCAGCATTGTGTGCACTTCTGAACCATGGCACACAGTGTACTATAGTTGGAACTTAAGCTGTAAATAACATTTGTACCCAACGCCTACAGTATATCTTAACTTAATTAACCTCAGAGTATTATTATTTAACATCTAACCATTACTTATATTAAAAACTCTAATATGCTATTTGAGTCTTTGTTTACCTTTGAAACACTTTTTTCCTGAACCTCTGGCAAACTGTTAGATTCTTCAATAAAGGTGTTCGTTTGCCCTTTCTCTCAAACTAACATTAACACTTATATGCTATTATTATATTAAATGTACATCCAACAGTTTTAACAGCTGGGTACTGGTATTGGTTATAAGAGTAGCAATGCAGGGACAGTTAGGCAATAGAAGCAATGTGTTGTGTCCAGACAATCATTTGTACTAGAGATGCACAGTTCGGTTCTGGTGAAAATTTAACACAAATGAACTTTGGGGTTTTGAGTCAAACCGAGTCCTGGCTCGGGTCACTTTGGGGTTTCAATTAGAACCAAGTCCCGACTCAGGTCTTCCCACAATTTTGGATCTCGGATCTAAAAACTGGATCTTCAATATTTTGGATTGCTTGTAAGTCCCTCCTTCATGATTTCAGGTGTCAAAATTGGTTAGAAATTAATGGAAATTAATGTTATTGATGTCAATCATTTAGGTTCAAGTTAAATGATTTTAGCTGTTTTTATACATTTTTAAAGAAGTTCAGATTCTAAACCAAAAGTAAAATACTTGAGTGCAGTTTTGCCAAAACAAGCTGATGATTTAGGACCAAAACCAAAACACAGGGTTCTGTGCAAATCTCTAACTGGTGATTGTCAGAATCAATGTGAACCTGAAGCAACATTGGATTTTGCAGTTTACTCAATCTAGCTTCTCATTGTATGATTTGGATCTCCTTCTGTTTTGGATCTGGATTTGGTTTTGCCAAAACTGCCACTTTCGTGTTTTGGATCAGTATTTTTTCTAATAAAAATTATAAAAACAGCTAAAATCACATACTTTGGGCCTGTTTGTGTTCTTACAGTATTATTAACCTCAATAACATTTATTTCCAGTCATTTCCAGTCAATTTTGACCACCTCACAGCTCACAATACTGATTTTTTTCATCTAGTTTAGGGCCAAAAGGTTTCATCCAGCTAGCTGGCTGACTAAGCTAAGCGACAACAGTGGGTGGCACTAACATGTGGCAGTTCAGATTCCAACATGGCACAGAATGGCATTGCAATGGCAGACAGGATGGCTATAATAATCTATACGACCCCTAGGAATTTTAAAAACCAAGAATGTTTTCCTTAACTAGGTCAAAGGTCCGATGGAGTTGGAATATGTTTATGGACTGAAGACAGGGAAAGGATGGAAGAATTGATTAGTTTTTAATTTAATGTTTTAATTCTTAAACAAATGTATGAGGGAAGATCAATCTAGGATCAAATTCTTCAGTTCCTAAAAGACATCTTTGATCTGGAGGAGGTTTTTATTTTTTTATACATCTAATAGAAATGAGGTGGCCTTGCTTGTGGAGGAGCTGCTAGAACATACTGTAAACAGACATTTACTTTGCATACAGGGAGGTTGTTAGGGATAATGGGAACCAAACTTGCTGTTTACATCAGAGGAAAGTAGCCTGTAGTTCTCCAGCTGACCAAGATCTCCCAGCATCTGTGATGTTTGCTTGGCCTACTGGAAGTTATTTGTCAACAACAAGTGGCGTGCTTCAGGTTACCTCAGCCTGCTGTACGCACTGTATGTACCATGTAAATATGTATGTATGTGACCAATATACACAACTCATTTTTGTATTAAACGTATTTGCACTTTATTGCACACATCCTGACAGAAAGATGCTCAGTGCTGCTGCTCATATTTGCCCACCCCATCAATTTGGTGGTTCAGATTTTTTTTTTTTTTAAATGAAAGGGGCATACAGGAGATGCTGTCTGTGGCCATTACAATTTCTGGACATTCATAAACCATAAAATTTAAAATGTCAGACACCAGTGCCCCAAACAGCACATAATGCAAAGAAAAGAGGTGCAAGATGGAATTTTCCTTGGGCCCTCCAACCCACCCTTATCTTGTATATATGAAACAGGACATTCACAGTTTAACAAACCAATCACTTCAGCTACAGGGACAGCCACTTGTGGCTGAAATTATTGGTTTGTTTGGACACCCCACAAAACAAGCTGCCAATGCGCAGTAGACATTGGTGGCAATGATCCCATACACAAATTGGCTTTACAACATAGATAAGATCAGATGTCGTCATTTTCATCATCATCCCCATCAGTGTGTACATCCTCTTCTCCACACAATATTTGGTTGTCCCCACTGGAATCCACCATTACAGGCGCCTCTGTATTTTTTTTACTTAATTGCTGGTAACGGCCTTCCTCGAGGAATTTGTAATTCATATTGATGAACATCATCTTTTCCACATTTTGGGGAAGTAACCTCCTATGCCAATCACTGACAAGGTTCCCGGCTGCACTGAAAACTCCAAATTGCTTCTTTTTCCTGCCAGTAGTGAAACAGACTGTCTGACATGCCTATTTGGATGCTACCCCTAAAATAATCATCCAGCATTCTCTGAATGGTGACCATATCAGACAAAGTCAAGGTAGACATGTCACTAATTGTAGGCAGTTCTTTCAGACCCAACCAGATATCATTAAGCTTTGCTGACTAATTCACATCACCAGCAGTGGGTCTCTAAAGAAAATTTAGTTTTTTCCTGGCAGATGCAGAAACTGAAGGAGGAGATGATGCTGTGTCACATGCCGATTGCGCTGACAATATTTTCACCAACAGCTCTTTGAATCTCTTCAGATTTATGTCCATCGGAAAAAAAGACACAAGGTATGAATTAAACCTAGGATCAAGTATGGTTGCCAAAATATAGGAATCTGATTTCAAGAGATTGACAACTCAAACTGGCAAAGCAAATGAAGGGCTTGATCTACAATTCCAACATACTTAGCGGAATCACTCCATTTTGGCTCCTCTTTCAGTTTCTCCAGCTGCTTTTGCAAAAGTCTGTTTAGAGGAATGACCTGACTCAAACTGGCAGTGTATGAACTTACTTCACATGTAGCAAGTTCAAAGGGTTTGAAAACCTTGCACAACACAGAAATTATTCTCCACTGCGCTTGACTAAGGTGCATTTACTGCTCCTTTCCCTATGTCATAGGCCATTGTGTAGCCTTGGATGGCCTTTTGCTGCTCCTCCATCCACTGAAGCATATAGAGGGTTGAATTCCACATAGTTACTACCTCTTACTTCAGCTGATGACAGGGCAATTTCAACAGTACTTGCTGGTGCTGCAATCTTCGACATGTAGTTGCTGAATGTCAAAAATGTCCCGAAATCTTTCAAGCCACCAAGAGCATCTCCTGCATGCCCCTGTCATTTTTAAAAAAAATGTTGGACCACCAAATTAATTGTGTGAGCAAAACATGGGACCTGTTCGAATTTGCCCAGATTTAATGCTCGTACAATACTGGTGGCATTGTCAGAAATCACATATCCTGAGGAGAGTCCAAGCAGGGTAAGCCATTTTTCAATGATATCCCTGAGTTTTTCAATGAGGCTCTCAGCTGTATGCCTCTTAGTGAAACCAGTGATACATAGTATTCTGCCTCTGAATGAGCTGGCATTTTTTAGATGCTGCTACTGCTGCTGTTTGCACTGTTGGAGGCAATATACCTACCCAGTGGGCTGTCACAGTCATGTAATCTTCAGTTGCCCTGTCCCACTTTTCCACATATCTGTGGTTAAGTGAACAGTGGGCACAACGGCATTTCAGAGGACACTAATAAGGTTTTTTTTAATGTCCTTGTACAGATTGGGAATTGCTGTTTTAGTGAAGTGGAATCTAGAAGGGACATGGTAGCGGGGACACAGGACCTCAAGTAACTGTCTAAAACCCACTGCAGTAATGGCGGATACTGGATGCACATCTAATACCGGCATAACTGTTATGGCATCAGTAATCCGCTGTGCAACTAAGTGACTGCTGTCATACTTGTTCCCCATTGCAAAAGATTGTTTGACAGTCAATTATTATGTTAAACTGCTAAAAGTAGCCTTTTTCCTGATCCCCTTCTGGGATGAAGATCCACTCACAACAGCAGCAGCAACAGGTGTAGCACTCAAGGGTACTTCTGGGGAATCATGGATAGGAGAGAAGTCAGTCATTCTTATGAAATTGGAGGCAGGACTACTTCCAATTATGTTTGAGGATGTTGATGGTGGATATTGCAGGCGCTTGGACCTAACAGAGAGAAGGGAGCAGCTAGATGACACTGGACTGATTATTAAATTTTTTAGCCAAAGTTTCTGAATTTGAAAAACACTTTCGAATTTGATGAATGTGCTGCATGTGATGTAACAGGGAGGAGGTTCATAGATGATTAAGATCCTTACCTGTACTCACTTTTGCTTGGCAAATGTTACAGATGGCTTGACAACTGTGTCCGGATTTGTGTGGAAATAATTCCACACATGAGAACCAGATTTTTTTTGTCTTTTGCCCCGGCAGGACAATGGGCTTTTTCATACTATGGGCATCAATATCCTCATCATCAACATCCTCATTATCTTTGTTAGTGCCAACTACAGAAATATCCTCCTCATCCTCCTGGTGCAATTCCACAGAAGTATCTTTAATTTCTAAGTCAGCATGTTGACGTGTGCTGCTCATCTCCACATGTGCAGAGAGGCACACAAATGGTGGAAGGTGTCAGTGTTAGAAAGGTCAGGCTCACACATGGCAACTGCGGACACACTTGAACTCTTCTAGGGGATCTGTGATTTTTCTGAGCACACAGTTGGTTCAGGTGCCTTTAGCAATTTTCATTTTTTTGACACTTTTACAGGGAGAAGGGATTACATCATCATAAGATGCAGAACCACTAGTCATAAATAAAGGCCAAGGCCTTATCCTTTCCTTGCCACTTCATGTAGTAAATGGTATACGTATTTCCATTTTTTTGTTTCTCTGCAGCTAACTTAGCTTTTAATATAATTTTCTTTGACACTGTAAAACATTGCTTGTTTGATTTTTACTTAAGCCCTTGGGCATTGGCCTTCATAGATGATGCTGATGGCCTAGCATCGTCATCATGACTGCTGGCAGCAGCTGCAAGACTGGTATGTGGTTCCTGCTCTCCTCTCATTTGATCATCCTCCATATCAACAAACTTACACTGTGGTCTGACCGGCAGTGTCACTGAACAATATTTTTTTTTGACACTGGGGAAAAGCACCCCTGAATTAGGCAGCAGCCCCTTGATGAACAACACAGACAGAACCCCATTTATATGGACAACAAAGCACCCCTGCCGAGTGTGGACAGACCACCTGCAGAGTCACAAATATGTGGACGATAAACTGCAGCAGTGTCACCGAAAAATAATAGCGCAGCTAAGTTGCTAACACACTCACACAATTTTTCTTTTGTGGATTAATATTAATTTAATTTCACTCGTATTTTTTTTTACACTGGGGAAGAGCATCCCTAATTGACAGAGCACCTCCCCTGGACAACACAGCAACCCTTTATGGACTGCAGCCCTAGCCTGATGAACAGGACAACAACACAGCAGCAACCACAGTTAATTGACAAGACAAGTACACATCAGCTGTAGCACCCACTGAAGGAAGCCCGCTTTTATATACTGCAGCCTAAGCCCCTTTATGGACAACACAGCTGCAGCCTTCAGGCTAAGACCCCAACTGGACACACACACTGAGTGACTGAGAGTGACTGACTACATGTCTGCTAGCTTCTCTCTCCACAGCCAGAGTAAAAATGGCGCAGATCATGGGAGCCTTTTAAATAATCCAAAATCCATGAGAATCCGACAAACGGGAGGATGACGTGTTTTGCCTCATTTTTGGATTCGAATCAGGAGGGAAAACTTGAGCCAAACTCAGATCTCACCACGGAACACGAAGTTTGCGTGGGTCCAGTTCTTGGAGAACTGGACCCGCTCATCTCTAAGTACAACAGTTTTGTTTTTGTTGCAAAGGCGCAGAGACCAAACAGACGACATAGAAAATTCCAGGAAACATCAGGAGGTCAGGTTGTATGTTGTATGATGATGATACAAATATATAATGATTAATCAAGGAGTAACAGTTGAAATAACATGAAAAGTCATGGTGTCCAAAGGCCTCTTTGTGAGGTAACAGAAAATATGTGGAGGTTAGTGAGGAAAGTTATACATGGGACGAATGGAGCATAAAATAAACCCATATTTCCTACCAAAATGTCTAGCAAAAACATCTCCAAATACCTTCCAAATCCCTTTGCATGTTATAGATCAATTTGGTAATATTGTATCTGTAGAGTTTGGTTAGTTTTTTTGGCAACTGAATACATGATAGATTGGGATGTACATGTCAATGGTGTATTGACAATCCAAGAAGTGCATCAAATCCCCTGCTCATTAAAAATGAAGAAGGTTACAAATTAACCTTCAAATGCTTCATAAGTGATATTGGAGTATGGTGCTAATTAATGTAATAAATGCATTTTCCTGTTTATCTAATTAATAGTGGTCTAGTTATCATCACAAATTATCAAATTAATATTATTACTGCTTTTGTATAAATTAAGTGTCAGGGCCATTCATTATAAAGATAATACAGAAGATATTATGGATATCTCCTGCTTACCTTTCAGTCCCGATTTGGCCCACTGTCACCATACACTAGTATGAAAACCTAAATTCAGCAAGCTCTGGAAGTTTTTATTCCCGTTCTCCCATTTCTTCACTATAGGAAGTCCCAGTTGTGAAGGAGGGTTTCCATTCAGAGCCCTCTGCCACTGCTGTTTCTTCCACTGGAAGTTTTATGTGTGAACCCTAGTTCACGCATATGTAGTAGCATTGCTGAGACAGATTCGTCATTGCTAGGTTTCACAGCTACTAAAGTAGTGGTGAAAGGATTTAAAGGGATAGCTGATCAGAGCAGCTGTTTGTATACTAGATCAATGTTGAATTGCTCCAGTGCTCGCATAGAGTTGGATACTTAATTATCACGGTCTACCTGGCCCCCAATAATTAACAAAATGAATAGGCCCCAAAATCTCTACATTGTGGACAGTAGATTTTTATTGGGTTGTAACAAGTTTTTCATGCTGTTTTAGGCCAACGCATGTGAAATCTGTTCCTCTTTCATATATTTGATTAAATGTGTTTTTTATTTAACTTTGCTAAAATTTAAATTAAAGCCATTTTCCAGTGGTACAGCATTGGCTATGGCAAATGCCCCACAATCATTAACCATTTTGCTACTGGCAATACACCAAATTAATTTCAAGACAGAATATTCCACATTAAATAGTGGAGCATACAAAGTAAGAATTGGATTTTAGGAGTTTTTTCAATTATAGATGGCATTAAAGAGGCATAAACAGTGATTGTTTATCAGATCTGTGAGAAACTACCCAGTGGGTAGTGATATACTTGTACAATATTCTCAAATTCAATCACATTAACACTGTCATGGGCCAGTAACTGTTTATCCAATAGAGCACCACATAAGGGGAAGTCCTAAGATATTAGAAACTGACAAATATATATGATGTTGTTATCTAGCCATTCATTTCAAACTATTGCTTCTTTATAGGCATAGCTTAATGTATTTCTATTTATAATGGCCCACGTACAGTCCGGAAAACGAGATACCACTTTTAATAATCACTGCTTCCACTTCTACTGATCGCCTAACATCAAGTCTGAGCATATCTGCTTTCTTACATAAACCACGAGAGAGAAAAAAGAATCCCCATATGAGTGCACTGATTCTTGCAATTAATCAACTTAAAATATAACCTTTATTAGAATAATTTAATAACCTCTTAGTGGTAAGAGTAAAAACACAACAAAATATACAACAAAAAAACAGATTTAAAATAGTATGTAAAATACTAATAGGTGCTCAGTCATGTGTGCTCTAATTGTAGGTACTCAATGGTATGCCAAATATGTTGACTATAATCAATATGTATTGGTGCCTAATGATAAGTATGAAAATGAATTATAATAATACATAAATAGGTCACCTAAATGTTTATATGTCCCTCAGTATCGCATATATATTAGCTACCTGTATGGAGTGCATAATGCATGAGCTAACAAGCTCTCTTAAAGTATTTATTATAGTCTGATATACAGGTATGACATTTATACAGGTATGACATTTATAAAGATCTTCCCACAGTATCAATATATTATATTAATCCATAATATGGACATGCAAAAAGTACTGCATGGCTACCTATTATTAAATATCCGGGACTCATGTAACGAGTCTATTATGATGAAAGGCTGCCGCGTGTACTTGCAGCACGAGCGGCTTTACAGCTGGATCCCGCACTCCCTCTGCCGCGTATACTGGCAGGGTGAGCGGCTAGTCAGCTAGAGCCCTTGTTCCTTCTGCCTCGTGTACTGGCAGGGAAAGTAGCTAGTCAGCTGGAGCCCGCACTGACTCTGCAGCGTAGTGCGGCTGACAACTCCACAGCAAATCAACTAGTATCGTACATAACGTGGGACATATAATGACAATGTTTAGCTAATTTCGATCTCCATCAACATATTATAAGGCAACATTTTTAAGACACATTAGTACTGGCACATCAAACGCCTGACGCGCGTTTCGCAGTGCTTTTTCAAAAGGCAGACCAGAACCCATTTCCTGATACTCCTTAAATACCAACATCCTCCTATCAGTCTTAATAATTACATGATTGACATATTAAAAAGCCAATCACAGGGTAGAAAAAATGACCTAGTTCAGACTGAATATATTGTATCCCTTGGAAAAACCTGAATTAGATACAATTTAGTAACTATGCTGTTAATACAATATCATTTAGTTGATAACTCAATATATCTCCTACTCCATTCCACTATATATATTATATTAGAATTCAATAAATGTTACTATCTATTAACATAAATAAAAATTAATACATCATAAATAATTATTTTTATTTCTAATTATAAATAAATGTAAATATATCAATGTTAATCCAACACCATAAAATGTATAGTAGTGTATTGTTCAATATCTTAAATAATAACTATCCTAATTAAATAAGATTTTTTAATTATATATGTTATTAATAAAATAACTACCACCTATTAATAAAAATCCATCCGTCTGCATGTATCCACTCATGCACATGTATAATAATACCCATACATGTGTGAATACTTATATAGATATAAAAATATAAATATCTCTTCATAAATCAGTGCTGTAAGTGACTAGTGTATAATAATAAAAACCGTTCTACTGATACTAAAATATAAATGTGTACTTCATTATAAAGTGATATATAAAATATAATATAATAATGTGATTATAACACTTATATCTCTATATTCAAAAATAAATTTAAATGTAATGTGAAACCATCAATAATTGTGAATAAACTATGTAAAAAACAAACGTGTTATACTGTGATAAATCGAAACATAAATAATTATACTCCATATTATAATATAAAACTAATCCACTATGAATAGTATAGCCAACCATTCAATATAATAATGGAATGTCCTATGATGTAAATATCTCTTAAATCATCCAATATTCTCCAAATGATATCAATATAGATTTACAGGAACATAGAATAGTTAATACTCTCATTCATTCCTTTCGGGTATACGCTATCCAAGAGAAAAATCCACCTAGTTTCACTACGTAGCAATTCCTGCACTAAATTGCCTCCTCTCAGGCCAAGCTGCACTTTCTCAATACCAAAGACTTTCAATCCACCACTATCACCTTGATGATGTCTTAAAAAGTGTCTGGCCACACTAGTCAGGGTTTTCATTCTCTCCACATCTCTTCTAGCATTTCTAATATTATAGACATGCTCCAGAACCCTGGTCTTTAGTTGTCGTTTCGTCATGCCTACATATAATTTCTGACAGGGACAAATAAGACAATATATTATTCCATGTGTAGAGCAATTGAAGAAATCACCAATCTTCCAGTTTTTACCAAATTTGTCTACGACCTGTTCTTTCTTGATCATATAAGTACAGGCGCTACAATGTCCACATTTGAATGTGCCTATAGTTTTTGTTATATTCTTGATCTTCTTCTGTCTTAAGAAGTGACTATGTGACAAATAATCTCTCAGATTTCTGGATCTTCTCCAGCTCACCTGGATTTGTTCTCCTATTTGTTGGGCCAAGTCATCATCAGTTCTTAATACATGCCAATGTTTTTGTAAGGCCTCTTTTATTTCTTTCCACTGATTACAATATGTACCAATGAATCTAATAGGCTGTGACTCTTTGGAATTCTCTTTATTCTTGGGATAGATCAAACAATCCCTCTTAGTCTTCCTGGCTTCATAATATGCTTTTTTTATGATAGTATTGCTGTATCCTCTCACCTTAAGTTTAGACCCCAGTTCTTCAGCTCTCTTCTCAAATGTACTATCCTCAGTACAATTTCGCCTCATTCTTAAATACTCCCCTCTGGGAATATTATTTTTAGTGGCAGGAAAATGTGAACTTTGAAAGTGCAGTATACTATTCGTTGCCGTAGGTTTCCTATAGATGTCTGTTGTTAATTTACCATCTTCATTAATTTGGATGGTTAGATCCAAAAAGTTCACTTTTACCTGGTCTATTTCTGAGGTCAGTTTCAAGTTAAGCATATTGATGTTTAGTTTGTCTATAAATTCCTCCAGGATATGTTGTTCACCTTCCCAGACAATCAGAACATCATCTATATACCTCAGCCACAGCAGTATGTTATCCGTATATCTCATATTCTCTTCAATAAAAACCACCTCACGCTCCCACCAACCCAAATATAGATTGGCATACGTCGGGGCACACGTCGATCCCATAGCTGTGCCCCGCACCTGCAGATAATACCGCTCATTGAACGTGAAGTAATTTTTAGTTAGAATAAATTTCAACAATTCCAAGAGAAAATTGTTACATTCATTATCTCTCTCCATGTCGAGAAAATACTTGACTGCTCTCAATCCATATTCGTGGTTGATACTGGTGTATAGGCTTTCAATATCACAAGTCGCCTCTGTCGTTTCGGAGCATCCTCCCACTTTTTCTTTGTTTCTTTTCGTTTTAGATCTCTGACCCCCTCTCCGTATCTTCTTTCTCTTAGGGCTTCTTCTATAGAGTCGCCACCCTTCCCTAAAAAATTCCGTCTACCAAACGATGTTCCTGCAATCTCACCATCAGAGGAATCAATTTCATAAAAGTGATAAAGTACCTCCAGGAAGACCGATAGTGTCAGGAATTAACAGCCTGGGTGAGAAAGCGAGTATTTTTATTGATAAGCACATTAGGAAACATGTCACCCAATTGCCATCTTATCTTAGGGATACCTTGGATGTCTTGGGGAAGATTGAGAATGTAACTGTGAAAGAACATACTATCTTGGCGACTTGTGATATTGAAAGCCTATACACCAGTATCAACCACGAATATGGATTGAGAGCAGTCAAGTATTTTCTCGACATGGAGAGAGATAATGAATGTAACAATTTTCTCTTGGAATTGTTGAAATTTATTCTAACTAAAAATTACTTCACGTTCAATGAGCGGTATTATCTGCAGGTGCGGGGCACAGCTATGGGATCGATGTGTGCCCCGACGTATGCCAATCTATATTTGGGTTGGTGGGAGCGTGAGGTGGTTTTTATTGAAGAGAATATGAGATATACGGATAACATACTGCTGTGGCTGAGGTATATAGATGATGTTCTGATTGTCTGGGAAGGTGAACAACATATCCTGGAGGAATTTATAGACAAACTAAACATCAATATGCTTAACTTGAAACTGACCTCAGAAATAGACCAGGTAAAAGTGAACTTTTTGGATCTAACCATCCAAATTAATGAAGATGGTAAATTAACAACAGACATCTATAGGAAACCTACGGCAACGAATAGTATACTGCACTTTCAAAGTTCACATTTTCCTGCCACTAAAAATAATATTCCCAGAGGGGAGTATTTAAGAATGAGGCGAAATTGTACTGAGGATAGTACATTTGAGAAGAGAGCTGAAGAACTGGGGTCTAAACTTAAGGTGAGAGGATACAGCAATACTATCATAAAAAAAGCATGTTATGAAGCCAGGAAGACTAAGAGGGATTGTTTGATCTATCCCAAGAATAAAGAGAATTCCAAAGAGTCACAGCCTATTAGATTCATTGGTACATATTGTAATCAGTGGAAAGAAATAAAAGAGGCCTTACAAAAACATTGGCATGTATTAAGAACTGATGATGACTTGGCCCAACATATAGGAGAACAAATCCAGGTGAGCTGGAGAAGATCCAGAAATCTGAGAGATTATTTGTCACATAGTCACTTCTTAAGACAGAAGAAGATCAAGAATATAACAAAAACTATAGGCACATTCAAATGTGGACATTGTAGCGCCTGTACTTATATGATCAAGAAAGAACAGGTCGTAGACAAATTTGGTAAAAACTGGAAGATTGGTGATTTCTTCAATTGCTCTACACATGGAATAATATATTGTCTTATTTGTCCCTGTCAGAAATTATATGTAGGCATGACGAAACGACAACTAAAGACCAGGGTTCTGGAGCATGTCTATAATATTAGAAATGCTAGAAGATTTGTGGAGAGAATGAAAATCCTGACTAGTGTGGCCAGACACTTTTTAAGACATCATCAAGGTGATAGTGGTGGATTGAAAGTCTTTGGTATTGAGAAAGTGCAGCTTGGCCTGAGAGGAGGCAATTTAGTGCAGGAATTGCTACGTAGAGAAACTAGGTGGATTTTTCTCTTGGATAGCGTATACCCGAAAGGAATGAATGAAAGTATTATCTATTCTATGTTCCTGTAAATCTATATTGATATCATTTGGAGAATATTGGATGATTTAAGAGATATTTACATCATAGGACATTCCATTATTATATTGAATGGTTGGCTATACTATTCATAGTGGATTAGTTTTATATTATAATATGGAGTATAATTATTTATGTTTCGATTTATCACAGTATAACACGTTTGTTTTTTACATAGTTTATTCACAATTATTGATGGTTTCACATTACATTTAAATTTATTTTTGAATATAGAGATATAAGTGTTATAATCACATTATTATATTATATTTTATATATCACTTTATAATGAAGTACACATTTATATTTTAGTATCAGTAGAACGGTTTTTATTATTATACACTAGTCACTTACAGCACTGATTTATGAAGAGATTTTTATATTTTTATATCTATATAAGTATTCACACATGTATGGGTATTATTATACATGTGCATGAGTGGATACATGCAGACGGATGGATTTTTATTAATAGGTGGTAGTTATTTTATTAATAACATATATAATTAAAAAATCTTATTTAATTAGGATAGTTATTATTTAAGATATTGAACAATACACTACTATACATTTTATGGTGTTGGATTAACATTGATATATTTACATTTATTTATAATTAGAAATAAAAATAATTATTTATGATGTATTAATTTTTATTTATGTTAATAGATAGTAACATTTATTGAATTCTAATATAATATATATAGTGGAATGGAGTAGGAGATATATTGAGTTATCAACTAAATGATATTGTATTAACAGCATAGTTACTAAATTGTATCTAATTCAGGTTTTTCCAAGGGATACAATATATTCAGTCTGAACTAGGTCATTTTTTCTACCCTGTGATTGGCTTTTTAATATGTCAATCATGTAATTATTAAGACTGATAGGAGGATGTTGGTATTTAAGGAGTATCAGGAAATGGGTTCTGGTCTGCCTTTTGAAAAAGCACTGCGAAACGCGCGTCAGGCGTTTGATGTGCCAGTACTAATGTGTCTTAAAAATGTTGCCTTATAATATGTTGATGGAGATCGAAATTAGCTAAACATTGTCATTATATGTCCCATGTTATGTACGATACTAGTTGATTAGCTGTGGAGTTGTCAGCCGCACTACGCTGCAGAGTCAGTGCGGGCTCCAGCTGACTAGCTACTTTCCCTGCCAGTACACGAGGCAGAAGGAACAAGGGCTCTAGCTGACTAGCCGCTCACCCTGCCAGTATACGCGGCAGAGGGAGTGCGGGATCCAGCTGTAAAGCCGCTCGTGCTGCAAGTACACGTGGCAGCCTTTCATCATAATAGACTTGTTACATGAGTCCCGGATATTTAATAATAGGTAGCCATGCAGTACTTTTTGCATGTCCATATTATGGATTAATATAATATACTGATACTGTGGGAAGATCTTTATAAATGTCATACCTGTATAAATGTCATACCTGTATATCAGACTATAATAAATACTTTAAGAGAGCTTGTTAGCTCATGCATTATGCACTCCATACAGGTAGCTAATATATATGCGATACTGAGGGACATATAAACATTTAGGTGACCTATTTATGTATTATTATAATTCATTTTCATACTTATCATTAGGCACCAATACATATTGATTATAGTCAACATATTTGGCATACCATTGAGTACCTACAATTAGAGCACACATGACTGAGCACCTATTAGTATTTTACATACTATTTTAAATCTGTTTTTTGTTGTATATTTTGTTGTGTTTTTACTCTTACCACTAAGAGGTTATTAAATTATTCTAATAAAGGTTATATTTTAAGTTGATTAATTGAAAGAATCAGTGCACTCAGATGGGGATTCTTTTCTCTCTCTCGTGGTTTATGTAATATGGTTATATCCCAGAGTTGCACCCCTGAAGATAATAAATAATTAAGAGAAATACAGACCATTAACAGGGTAATTCTGCAAATATAATAGCCTTGGTGCGACCCGTTATTCCATTTTTTCCCTTCCTTGAGTTTCAAAACATATCTGCTTTCTGTTCAAACCTTTGTGATGCTAGATTTTTAGGATTCCCATATTGTCTCTTTGGAAGTTGCTCTATAGTTATATAGCTCTTAGCTTTTGTGTTTGCTTGAAGCGGAGGTAATCTTTGGTTATTTGGTATGTGTTTCTGCAGCATCTACTAGAAATCTGTAGACAATTTTTTATTAACCTTGTTCTTCTTGTTATTCTTCATGGTGGAAACTCTGAATGTTCAGCAGGTATCAATGTATGCATGTTACCTCCAGAGAGGTCTTCACATGCACAACATTCTCTTTAACAATATTTTGAAAAACACTCTATATCCAATGTAAACAATTGATGACTTGAGTAAGAATGGTTACATTTTTCCCAGCCCTCGACAAATTTAAACTTGCAACACATGTGCTTACAATTTTCTCCAATCTTTATATGTACATATACTAGAGAATCACTTCCCAGATTAACAGTAAAATACTTGTTGTTCATGCACTCACTGTTGTTCTGAAAAATGCCTCCTTCTTGTTTTATAAATAATCCAGGTTGCTTCATAATCTCTTCATTATGTGGCTAATAAAATCACTTAGTCGAACATTCATTTTTTTGTTGAACTCTTACTGAATGTCCACATTTTCTTGGCTATTGGGTAACTGTGTTAAAATTAATATATATATTTATTGTTATACTTTTAACATAATTTTGATGGTATTATATTTTTCTGCCATATCAGATACGTGTTTATTTTCATTAGCTCTGGGCTTGATTCAGTTTTGGGAATAGAGTGAGAATTAGCACTTAACTGTGTACCTGGACAAAGCATATTGCAATACAAGGGGTATAAATACATCATTTTTTTTGCATGTAGTGTAAATACTGACTGCCTTTGCATGTAGCCCACAAAGAATGCACAGCTTTTTTATTGCTCTATAATTTAGATGTCAGTTGGGACACCTCCCTCCCAAATCTAAATCTCTCTGCACATTTTAAATCTGTCCCATCTGCAATGCAACATGGAAACACCAAGATGATCAATTAAGTGCTAAATCTCACTCTATTACCAAAGCTGAATCAGGCCCTCTGTTCCACAGTTTTGTTTTTTTCTTTTTTGATTGCATACTAGGGGAGATTTTCACTCTTTAATTTGTACTAACAGCTGCTATTAATATTTTAATTTATTATTTTTTGAAATTATTAGAATTAGAGATTTTTTTAGGTTGGAGGTTTTTGTTTAAACTGTTTTAAAATATTTTTTTTATACCTTTCACTCAAAAAAGTAAAGATTTAAAAATTATAATAATGCTAATTCTAAAGTGTATTTATTTTAAAAATAGATGTATGTATTAACAGTATACAATGTAAGGAATACTTTTGCATTAAAAATACATTGCATAAAATGACCAGTATTGAAATGTACATCAATGGCTAGTATATAGCATGGTCATTATTAGAAAAAAATGCAGATTATGATATCTATACTGTAATCAGCCAACAATGTGTCATAGGTCAATCACAAATCATATAATTTAGAAAGATAAGGCTATGGTGAAAATGTATAAGGATGAACACAATATGTTCATATTATTATTATTATTATTATTATTATTATTATTATTATTATTAATAACAGTTACTTATATACCGCAGCATAGTCTGTTGCACTTCACATTTGGAAACAGACATTAAAAAAACAAGACTGGGGAATAACAGACAGAAATAGAGGTAAGAGGGCCCTGCTCTCAAGCTTACAATCTATAAGGAAATAGGAATTGATACACAAGGATAGGTCTTATCTATTGCAAAATGATCCAGCCAGATTGCAGAGGCTCTCAGTGGGTTGTATGACCCAGTCACACAGGAATGTTGGCCAAGAGTCAGGAGGATGTGACCTCATACATCTAGCCTCAATGCGCCATGCAGCGCTACTTGCCTTCAATCTATTTTGCATAATTTTTTACCGAAAAGTCACAGTGCGTTGGAACTAGGATGCACCAGCAGATTTGTGCTGATTAATTTGATATGCAACACTTGTTGCATACCAAATTAGCAATACAAAATGGTGGTTGCTCATATCAACTTAATGGTATTTTACAGGTGCTTGTAAGGGGAGGGGTTTACTCTGAACGACAAGGAAAAGAGAAATAAAAAGGTTTCCCCCCAGCAAACTGCAAAAAACCAGCAGAAAAACGTATATACTACATGTTAATAGCAATTCATAGGTATTTGTTGCATATATATCAAATTAGCAATAAACAGCAATAAAGTTGATGTGTTTGTATTGAAGTTGCACTTACTTTATTCCTGAAAGTCTATGTTTGGAAACAATGTTTAAGGTCATTATTGCATGCATCATGTGTTGCTTTCAACATTACCTTAAAATAATTTTCTCTCAGTGCTGCAAATAGAGCATCACAGGTTTCTAGGACTATGAGTCACAAAGATTGGGGAGATATAGCACAGGTAAATTTCAAAAGATCTCCCAGTCGTCAACAACCTTAATGTTGCAAGTAGTCTTTGTCCAGTAGTGATGGCTGGTCTTAAGTGAGTACAGTATCATGTTTTTTTTTATGTATGGAGTGTTAAATTGCAACAACTCCACAGTATTAATCACTCAACCTCAAATCATTTCTAAAGTCTTCAGGGTAATTGTCATGAATTTTCTGCAACAGAGGCATATGGAGATGGAATCTCTATTTGACAGCCATTCCTTGGACCAGCCATGCCTTCTCCGAAATATTCACCTCCTTTGAATGTAATTTAAAATAGTGACAACAGCAACTGTAAACATAGCATGCCCTTGCTTTTACACGTAATCCATTTTGATGGCACAAAGCAAAATAACACACAGGAGCCTAGTCAATAAATAGGATGGAAATGATTGTTTATTTCCACCTGACACAAAAAATAGACCCATTTTATTAAACCTGTCTGTTAATGCAGAAACACACGCATAAATGCCCCCAGTTATAAAAATTGGGTAGTATATGGGTAAATTTGATTTTTCACATTGAACTATTCCACGATTCCACCATTTTCTTATGCCAAGTTCTGTAGCATCTGCAATTTTGAAGGTGTTTCATTTGTGTCAATTTTGTATGCCCTCAGCAAGTAACTTCTTTGTTTACTCACATTTGGAGCAACTGTCTTCTTCTCTGTTTTGATGTATATCAACAAAAGTTGTAATTTTTAATATATACCAAAATACATTCCTATCTACACAAGTGTGACCCAAAAATAGTTTTTCTTATATGTTTACACTCTTTCAGAAATGTAATCATCGTAATATGCATATGAAGCCCACAAAGGGCATATGACCAGTGATTCTGTCCATGGTCCAATACAAAGGGGAAGCCCAATGCTGCTCTGGTGGAACCTGTAAATGGCATGTGGGATGCCTACTTCCTAACCCCTTTTCTGTTATGTGATATGATGTCACATGTGCTGTCGCATGGGGTGGTCTAAGGAGCAAAAGTGCCCAGCTATTATACTTTGACCTACCAATAAATATTGTGATAAACATATAGGGGAAATATAGAATAGAATATAGATGCATTTTTTATGTGCCTTTTATCCGCATTGGCATTGCCATGTAAATGTTCTTTGTGGACCTCATAATGGTATTATAAGCTCAATTTGATTTAAAATTTTTCCATCCTGTCAATTTGAACTTACATTAGTAGAATGTCACACAAATAGCAGCAATGGGTTGAATTTCCCATGTGCATGCGTCTTACATAAAAAGATGACCAGACAATTCCAAATAATTTATACAAAATGCAGGCAGCACATCTATCATGACTATTATTATTATCCTTTATTTATTTAGTGCCACAAGGGTTCCGCAGTGCCTTACATATTACATAAACAAATAAGAACACAAGAAAATAGATAATAACAATACAAACAATACTGGACAGATACATGATTTATACATTGCTGCATAATACTTAGATAACCAACATGGTGTCTGTAACCAAGGGTTGGGTGCTGTTGTAAATTAGAGTATAATTAAGTGAAGGAGAAGCACATGAGGGAATAGGAGGTTTATTTATCAAACAATCTTATATATAAAACTCATTGGTCTGTTTGTTTGATTGATTGTCCAGTTATGCATTTGGACACCCCTGCACCAATTGGGATGCAACCAATGCGAGGTGGTCCATTTGGATCATGGCCAGGTTTTTGGGGAGGTTAGGGTCCTGGTTGGACCTCCTATTGGTGTATGCTGGGCAGAACTTTGACCCGGGGAAGACTGTTCTGGGTCTTCCACTGGACTGAATTGGACGAAAACTTCACAGAGTGGTAACATGGAATTGAAAAACACTTACTAGGGAGTTGAGATCCCGGTCAGACCACTCATTGGTGTACACCGGGCAGAACTTGGACCTGGGAAACCTGTTCTGGGGTTTCCACTCAATGAATTTGAATAAAAACTTCACAGAGGGGTGGCAATTGATCTGGGATGCCTAATGGAGTGGTTGGGGTCCTGGTTGGGCCTCACGGCACAATGCGCCAGGCAGAATTTTGACCCAGGGAGTCTGTTCTGGGTCTTCCACTGGATTGATTTGGACTACATCACATAATATTTGATGAAAACTTCACTGAGTGAAAACATTGGATCCCAGAAGAAATACTATGAGGTTGAAGTCCTGTTCGGACCACCTGTTGGTGTATGCTGGGCAAAACTTTGACTCGGGCAGTCTTTTCTGAGCCTTCCACTAGATGGATTTCGATGAAAACTTCACAGAATGGTAACAAAATAAAAAAAGTATTCTTAATATGGGGCACTCATGGACTGATATCAATCAGAAGCAAATCATATAGTGACCCAAAATGAGATATAAAACATAACCTTTATTATATCCTTAAAAATAAGGTCAGCAAAATATTTTTATTTTTAAATTTTGATAAAACTGTATATGCATATATTAAAATAATGTTATCCACAAAAAGGTTGCTGCCTCGTTATTCTACTTATTTAAAGAAAGATATACACATCACATTATTGAGAAATAAAATGCAACAGAGTATTATGTGTATGATCTACCGAAAATAACACAGTAAATCTTCAGAATCTTACTTTTGGTTCATAGATTTACATTGGACTATTAATCAATTATCTCTCACAAATCCAGTAAGTCCCATATAGTGTTTCTAAGTGCGTCCAACATACATCACTCATTAATATCACAACAGGAATCCTTTATATCTTAATTGTTTAGGATAGCAGTTACAGGCTTATACAAACTGAAAAAGCATCAGCTCAATTCTATCCACAGTTAAAGAAGAGTATATATTATTGTTTGGTGGTTTATTGGGGTTGATCAATCCTATAATCTCAGATATTATGATGTTGTGATGTATCCCCAGTGTTTAATCAGGAACTGACCAGCCCCACACTTAAGTGTATACCACGTATAGATCTCTCACATCTGCTTAATTACTCCTGCCTCAGGAGCTGATTGTTTTTGCAACATGTGAATTTGTCAAATAGTTCATTTAATACCAGTGCAAAAATGTATAGTTATATTATAGTATCACAATTAAGGATTTAGCTTGTCCCATATGTGTTATGGCACAACACAGTCAAGTATGCACTCATCCTATGTATACATTCACAAGTTCTTATTACACATTTTGAGATAGTCCTGTATTATAGTATACTATGCTGCTCCTCAACTTGGAGACAGTGTATCCAATGAATGGTTACAAGTAGGGATGAGCAGTTCGGATTCTGTAGAATCTGAACCGCTCAGAATATTGCGGATCCGAGTCTGACTCAGATCCCACTGCGAGGCTGACCATCATCCTCCTGATGTCAGAATCTCATGAGAGTTCGGCACTGAATGAATGAATCTGTGTTAAAAAAACAAAACATTGTGACCCCTCCCCCAAAAGAGCAACCAGCCCCTGGCTTTTGTGACTCAGTGCTGGTTGTGCAAAATACGTGGGACAAACGATGTAGGGGTTCCCTGTGTTAAGCACAACCAGCACCTGGCTAGTCACAACCAGCCCTGGTTGCCAAAATATGGGGCACAAATGACGTAGGGGTCCCCTGTAATTTGAGTAACCAGCATGGGACTTTGATCTGGTCCTGGTTCTGGAAATACAGGGAAGAAAATGAGTAGGGCCCCCCTGTATTATCCAGAACCAGCACCGGACTTTTCTAGTGGGGGGCTAATGCCACAGCCAGCAGAGCCCTTTCACTGGGCCCCCCAGCCAAAGCATTAACCCTGACCACTAGTCAGCCCAGGCCAGGGATCCCTGGGGCACTGGGGACCCCCCAATAAAGGGGTCCCCCTCTTCAGGGCACCTCTAGCCTAGGCTGGTAGCCTGGGGCTATCCCTGCCACACTTGGGCGGTAGGTGGCAGGCTGATAGTGTAGGTGTAGCGAATTTTAAATAGTTTAAAATATTGTCTTTTGATGTGGAACTGCAGGTCCCAGCAAGCCTCCACCACATGCTAGTACTTGGAGAACCACAAGTACCAGCATTCGGGGCATTATGGGCCCGCTGGTACCTGTAGCTCCACTGCAAAAGCAATATTAAAAAAACACAGGACACCCACTGTACAGAGTATAAGTTTATAAACATGCACTCACACATGTACACACACATGTACCCATACTCACCTATGTATCCCTGTAGCATCGGTCCCCTTCTCCAGTAGATTATCCATAGGGACCTGTGCTAAAAAAAAATACATACTCACCTTCTTCTATAAATGGATCTGTCCTCTTCATTCCAAAGTAGGCATCCATGGCCTTCTTAAAATAGAAAAAAATTATAAAACTGAGCCATGCAACAGATAACAACCACAATGGTTGTTATCTCCCAAATGAAGTGCTCAGATGTGGCTCTAGCCTCTGTAGAAGGGTAACTAAAGTTGACTTTGTGGTACCCACCATTGACTTCAATGGAGGGAGCCATTCATTGGCTGAGAGGTGGGGGCTGACCTCTCAGCCAATGAACGTTCAGAAATGACTCTACAAAGGCAGAAGCAACGTCTGATCAATTCAGTCGTGAAGTAACAACCATTGTGGTTGTTACTTAGAGTGTGGCTTGTTTTTTATTTTTTTTTATTTTATGTAGATCATGGATGCCTACAGGGACAAGTGGACAAGTCCAGGTAATGTAGGTGAGTATGTTTGATTGTGTATGTATGTATTAAAACTTTATTTTCATGGTGTGTTTGTCTTGTGTTTATTTAAACATTTCTTTACAGGTGAACTACAGGTACCAGAGGGCCCTTAATGCCCCGCATGCTGGTACTTGTGGTTCTGCAGGGGAGGCTTGTTGGGACCTTCAGTTCTAATGTAAAGACAATGTTTATACTGTGTTTTTTTTATACTACACTTACACTTTCAACCTGCCACCCACTGCCCAGGGTTGGTGGAGATAGCTTCGGGCTATCAGCCTAGGCCAAGGGTGCCCTGGAGAGGGGGGCCCCTTTATTGGGGGGTTAATTCTTCTGCTGGGGGACCCAGTGAAATGGTTACCCTGTCTGTGGCATTAGCTCACAGCTAGAAAAAGTCCTGTGCTGGTTCTATATAATACAGGGAACATTTCCCCCATTATTTTCAGAACCAGGAACATATCAGAGCCCAGTGCTGGTTGCTCAAAGTACGGGGGACCCGTATGTTGTTTGTCCCCTGTATTTTGGCTGGCTCTGACTATCTCGGTGCTGGTTGTGCTTAAGTATGGGGGACTCCTATGTTGTTTGTCCCCCATATTTTGCACAACCAGCTCTGGGTCACTAAAGCCCAGGGATGGTTGCTCTTTGGGGGGTGTGGTAACACTGTTTTTTTTTTTACACAGGTTTTACATTTTTAAACACAGCAGCATGGATGGGTCTCACAGATCCCATCCGTGCATCTGTGTTTATTTTTTTACAGACAGATGCATGCATCATGCATATCCCTGATCATTGCAAGCTTCTGTCTGCTATCCTGCACAATCTAAAGATTGGCAAATCTTTAGATTGTGCACGATAGATCTTGGGACACATCATGCAGCTTTGCTACACATCATGTCCTGGAGTGCCGGGGAGGGTTCAAGGGAAATTGCTCATGATATCGCATCATGAGCACATTGCATAGTGTGCAGGAAGCTTCACAAGTGGCTGTGCTGGTAAAGTGACTGTGTATAGGGGCCACACTGTACACTGATGTATGCTGCGCTATACTCTGCTGATTAAAGTGTTTGGATCTGTATTGGTTTTGCCAAAACCTCACCTCCGTGTTTTGTTTTCGTGTATTGGTTTTGGATCTGGATTTTTTCTTAAAAAATCCTAAAAACAGCTAAAATCACATAAAATGGGCCAGTTTTTGTTCCTACAGTGTAATTAACCTCAATAACATTTATTTCCACTCATTTCCAATCAATTTTGACCACCTCACAATAATATTTGCTTCATCTAGTTAAGGCCAACAGGTTGCATCCAGCTAGCTGGCTGACTAAGCTAAGTGACACCGTGGGCAGCACTAGCATGTGGCAGTTCAGTTTCTAATTTCCAACACGGATACAGTGTTACCCTACCTGATGTACAAGCTGAAAAATGAGGTTATATAATGATGTGAATGGTATGTGCTTCCCGCTGTTACTAGCTTACTGACAATTATGCAGAGACAATTTGTTTCAAAAGCTCTACTAATGCATCCACTCCTTTATATTATATGGGATAATCCAAATTATACATTGTATCCCAGCTGGATAATCAAATAATCATTTGATTAATATAAGTCATTGCTTAGCTAGACTCTGTATTAATTGGATACAATTAATATTGTGTTGAATTAAACACATCACTGAACAAATATAAATTGTATCCAACCAGTGTCTAGTAGGGCTTGTAACTAGGGATGTGCGCCGAACCCCATGTTTTGGTTTTGGATCTGTATCTCCTCTGGTTTTGGATCTGGATTGGTTTTGCAAAACCTCCCTTCCGTGTTTTGTTCTTGGTTTTGGATTTGTATTTTTTCTTAAAAAATCATAAAAACAGCTAAAATCACATAAAATGGGTCTGTATTTGTTCCTACAATATTATTAACCTCAATAACCTTTATTTCCACTCATTTCCAGTCAATCTTGACCACCTCACAGCTCACAATGGTTATTTTGTTGCATCTATTTAAGGGCCAAAAGGTTGCATCCAGCTAGCTGGCTCAAAACTGAGTTATAAATTGAGTTGAGGACTGTGCAAAGATGATGGTTGGGGTACCCTTTGAGGATTGAAGAATTGATAGTTGAAATTGATACAGTCACTGACTGAAGGAGGAATTGATAGTTGATAATTGGTGCAGCCACTATAAAAATTGGTAGTTGATAGTTGGCACAGTCACTGGCTGAAGTAAGAAGAGTTGATACTTGATAACTGGTGCAGTCACTGGCTGAAGTAAGAAGAGTTGATAATTGATAATTAGTGCAGCCACTGTCTGAAGTAAGAATTTATTAGTTGATAGTTAATTGTTGATGCAGGCTCCGGGCTGAGTTGTAAGCGGAGTAGTACTGGAAAACAGAGTTATGATTAGGAACCAGTCCTGCAACAGCCTTGAGGGCTGGAACTTGTGACAAGTTATGGCCATTACAGCATTGAGGGCTGGTGAGGAGTGATGGCAGGTGGCCTTTGGGCAGGGAAGGAGGATGCAGCCTTTGGCCGTGTAGCAGCCTTGAGGGCTGAGAACTCTTGGTGGGATGTGGCCTTTGGGCCCAGTAGCAGCCTTGTATGCTGAGAACCCTTGGCTGAATGTCACTGTTGTGCAACTTGTGCCACCGGGTTGACACAAGAAACAGTTGGTTCAGAATTTTTATTTTTTAAAAGTTAAATGGGCATGCAGGAGATGCTGTCTGTGGCCATTGCAATTTTTGGACATACATAAACCATAACATTAAAAATGTCAGGCAGCAATGCCCCAACCAGTACATAATGGAAAGGAAAAATGTGCAAGATGTAATTGTCCTTATGTTGTATATATGAAACAGGACATTCACATTTTAACAAACCAAGCACTTCAGCAACAGGGGCTGCCACTTGTGGCTGAAATGATTGGTTTGTTTGGATGCCCCACAAAACAAGCTGCCAATGTGCAGTGGACATTGGTGGCAATGATCCCATACACAAACTGGCTTTACAAAATAGGTAAGATCAGATGTCATCATCATCATCCCCATCGTGTGTACATCCTCTTCTTCACACAATATTAATTTGTCCCCGCTGGAATCCACCATTACAGATGATTCTGTAGTTTATTTTACATAATTACTGGTAAAGGTCATCCTTGTGGAATTTGTAATTAATTTTGATGAACATCATCTTTTCCACATTCCAGTGTGTACTGCTGGAGTAATCTCCTACGCTGATCACTGACAAGGTTCCCGGCTGCTCATAAAACTCTTTCAGAGTACACACTGAAGGGTGAACTACTTAAGTACAGCAAAGCCAGTTTGTATAAGGGACTCTAAAATTGTCTCTTTTTCCTGCTAGTAGTGAACCAGACTGTCTGACATGCCTATTTGAATACTATCCCTAAAATAATCATCCACCATTCTCTGAATGGTGACCGTATAAGACAAAGTAACGGTAGACATGTCACTCATTGTAGGCAGTTCTTTCAGACCAAACCAGATGTCATTATTTTTTTGCTGACTGATCTGCATCACCAGCAGCAGTGGGTCTCTTAGGAAAATGTATTTTTTTCCTGGCAGCTGCAGAAACTGAAGGAGATGATGCCAATGCACATGCCGCTTGAGCTGACAATTTTTTCACCAACAGCTCTTTGCATCTTTTCAGATTTATGTCCGTCAGAAAGAAAGACACAAGGTATGACTTAAACCTAGGATTAAGTATGGTCACCAAAATATAGTGATCTGATTTCAAGAGATTGATGATCCTTGGCTCCTGGTGAAGCGAATGAAGGGCTTGATCTACCAGTCCGACATGCCTAGCGGAATCACTGCATTTCAGCTCCTCCTTCAGTTTCTACAGCTGCTTTTGCAAAGTCTGATTAGGTGAATGACCTGACTCAAGCTGGCAGTGTCTGAAATAACTTCACATGTGACAAGTTCAAAGGGGTTGAGAACCTTGCAAAACACAAAATTATTCTCCACTACACTTGACTAAAGTACATTCCTGCTCCTCTCCCTATGTCATAGGCTGTAGTGAAGCCTTGGATGGCCTTTTGCTGTTCCTCCATCTGCTGAAGCATATAAAGGGTAGAATTCCACATAGTTACTACCTCTTGCTTCAGCTGATGGCAGGGCAAATTCAAAAGTTCTTCCTGGTTTTGCAATCTTCGACACGCAGTTGCTAAATGTCGAAAATGTCCCGAAATCTTTCAGGTCACCAAGAGCATCTCCTGCGTGCCCTTGTCATTTTTTTTTAAATGTTGCACCACCAAATTAATTGTGTGAGCAAAACATGGGACCTGTTCGATTTGCCCAGATTTAATGCTCGCACAATACTGGTGGCTTTGTCAGAAATCACAAATCCCGAGGAGAGTCCAAGTGGGGTAAGCCATTTTGCAATGATTTCCCTGAGTTTTATAAGAGGTTCTCAGCAGTGTGCCTCTTAGTGAAACCATTGATACACAGAGTAGCCTGCCTCTGAATGAGCTGGCATTTGTTTGATGCTGCTGCTGTTTGCACTGTTGGAGGCAATACTCCTACACAGTGGGAAGTCACAGTCATGTAATCTTTAGTCTGCCCTGTATCACTAGTCCACATATCTGTGGTTAAGTGGACAGTGGGCACAATGGCATTTCAGAGGATATTAATAAAGTTTATTTTAATGTCCTTGTACAGATTGGGAATTGCTATTTGAGAGAAGTGGAATCTAGAAGGGACATAGTAGCGGGGACACAGCACCTCCATTAACTGTCTAAAACCAACTTCATTAATGGTGGATACTGGACACACATATAATACCAGTATAGCTGTTATGGCATCAGTAATCCACTGTGCAATTGGGTGTTTGCTATCATACTTGCTCGCAAATGCAAAGGAAGGTTTGACAGTCAATTGTTTGGTTAAACTACTAAAAGTAGTTTTCTTCCTGGTCCCCTTCTGAGATGAAAGTCCACTCACAGAAACAGAAGCAGCAGGTGTAGCACTCAAGGATCCTTCTGAGGAACAGTGGATAGGAGAGGAGTCAGTCCTTATGATATTGGATGCAGGACTACTTCCAAACACAAATGAGGATGTTGATGATGATGCAGGTGTTGGTGGAGGAGATTGCAGGCACTTGGATCCAGATAGAAGGAGGCAGCAAGGCAACACTGGACTGATTGTTGTTCATTTTTTTTACTTCAAAGTTTCAGAATTTGAAATACCCTTTCCAATTTGATGAATGCGCTGCAAGTGATGTAACAGGGAGGAGGTTCCTAGATGGTTCTACTCACTGTTACATGGCAATGGTTACAAATGGCTTGGAATAGGTTGTCTGGATCTGGGTGGAAATTATTCCACACATGAGAAGTGGATTTTTTGGTCCTTTGCCCAGGCATGGTAACAATGGGATTTTTCCCACCATGGGCAACAACTGTTGCCCGATTTACAGTTCTTACACAAACATACTCGGCATTAATATCCTCATCATCATCATCAACATCCTCATCATCCTTGTTGTTACCGCCAACTATGTAAATATCCTCCTCATCCTCCTGGTGCAATTTCACAGAAGCATCCTCGATTTCTACATCAGCATGTTGACTTGTGCTGCTCATCCCCACAATTGCAGAGGGCGCATAAATTGTGGAAGGAGGATCCTCTCCAAGTACAGTATTAGAAAGGTCAGGCTCACACATGGCAACCACAGACTCACTTGGATTTTCCTCGGGGATCTGTGACTATTCTGAGACAATTTTTATTTTTTTTGTACCTCTTCTACAAGCAGAAGGGCTTAATTCATCACAACTAGAACCACCAGTTATACATAAAGGCCAAGGCCTTATCCTTTCCCTGCCACTTCATGTAGTGAATGGCATATTGCCAATTTTTTGTTTTTCTAAAGCTGACTTAGCTTAGATTTTTTTTCTTTAACAGGGTAAAAGTGGATTTTTTTACATGGCTTGATGGCTGGTGCATTGGCCTTCATAAATGATGTTGACGGTCTTGCATCATCTTGACTGCTGCTGGCAACTACAAGACTGGTATGTGGATCCTGCTTTCCTGTCATGTGACTGTCCTCCATACTCACTGCAGTATTACAGCAGTGTCACCAAGCAATTATAGATCAGCTAAGTTGTGGCTAATGCACACAACACTGGGGATGAAGAGCACCCCTGAAAGAGGCAGCAGCCCCTTGATAAATGACACAGGCAGCACCCCTGCATGCCTACGTTGCTGACAAGTGTGGCTAATGTGCACACACACACAGAAAAAAAATGTTTTTCTTTTTTTCACACTGGGGTGAAGAGCACCCCTGAAAGAGGCAGTAGTCCCTTGATAAAGGACACAGGCAGCACCCCTGTGCACCTACATTGCTGATAAGTGTGGCTAATGCGCACACACATAGAAATAAAATACTTTATTTTTCACACTGAGGTGGAAGCACCCCTGAATGAAGCAGCAGCCCCTTGATAAAGGACACAGGCAGCACCCCTGTGCACCTACTTTGCTGATAAGTGTGGCTAACGTGCACACACACACAAAGAAAAACAAATTATTTTTTTTTCACACTGGGGGTGAAGAGCACCCCTGATGGACAGAGCACCTCCTGGACACCACAGCAGCACAGCCAGCCAGCCCATCTGGACAACAGCCAGCCCCTATGGACAGGACAACAGCCAGCCCCTATAAGAACAACAGCCAGCCCCTATGGACAACTGCCAACCCCTATGGAGTGGACAGGACAACAGCCAGCCCCACCCCTATGGACATTAAGCAGCCAGCCCTTGAGTGACAACAGTAGCCAGCCCCTATGCACAGCATCAGCACAGTGAACACATTCACAGCCCCCTCCCTCTTCACTTTCCACAACCAGAATGAAGTATTGCGGCGATCATGTGACCTTTTATACAATCCAAAACCCACGAGAATCCGACAGCAGGCTGATGACATTTTGCCTCATTTTGAGATCCAAGTCAGGCGAGAAAACTCGAGCCGACTTGGATCTGCTTCATATCTCTTAAGTTTGGGTGGGTTCGGATCTCTGAAATCTGAACCCGGTCATCTCTACGTGTAACCATTCATTGGATACACTGTCTCCAAGTTGAGGAGCAGCATAGTATATTATAAAACAGGACTAACTCATAATCTGTATTAAGAACTTGTGAATGTGTATATGGGATGAGTGAATACTTGACTGTATTGTGCTATAACATATATGTGACACGCTAAATCCTTAATTGTGATACTATAATATAACTATACATTTTTGCATTGATTTTAAATTAAATATATGATAAATTCACATGTTGCAAAAGCAATCAGCTCCTGAGGCAGGAGTAATTAAGCAGATGTGAGAGATCTATACGTGGTATATAGTTAAGTGTGGGACTGATCAGTTCCTGATTAAACACTAGGGATTCATCACAACATCATACAGGATGAGTCTCCCATAAAGAAGTGTCCAAAATCCACATACACCTTTCCTAAAATTGAGCCATGTCGCCAAATTTGCCATGTCTTTGAATCTGTGTATTATCCATGCCTTGTGATTTTTCTTAAAATTTGCTACTTTAATCTGATACTTTATATGAATACTTTTGCAGAAAAAAAAATTGGGATATATCTAATTGCTACTCGTCGTTGTGCATCTTAACTGTGACGGCATCTTGGGCCAAATTAAGAAAAAAAGGAAAAGTGAATATTCCGGAATATTTTTAGCATGACTGATATAGTGAAATCTTTGATTTTTGATGGTTCATGTACATAAACTTTGTTTAAGTCACAAAATTCTTAAAAATAAAATATAAAGTGACTTATAGGTTGTGTGTATAAGGTGTATATGAAACATAAATGAATTTCATATATGCACACAAACTTTGTTTGATGCACAAAATTATTGAAAGTATTCTATAAAATTACCTTCAGGCAGTGTGTATAAGGTGTATATGAATCATAAATTCATTATGTGTTTAGATTTGTGCCGTATTCCTAAGACATTTCAATATAGTATACAAATATTCCAAAATACGTAATATTCCGATATCCAAAATAGCCCAATAATTTATACTCTGCTTTAACTGTGGATGGAATTGAGCTGATGCTTTTTCAGATTGTTTAGGATAGCAAGTACAGGTTTATACAATTAAAATATAAAGAATTTCTGTTGTGATATTAATGAGTGGATGTATGTTGGACTCACTTAGACACACTATATGGGACTTACTGGATTTGTGAGAAATGATAATTGATTAATAGTCCAATGCAAATCTATGAACCAAAAGTAAGATTCTGAAGATTTACTGTGTTATTTTCATTAGATTATACACATAATACTCTGTTGCATTTTATTTCTCAATAATGTGATGTGTATATCTCTCATTAAATAAGGAGAATAACGAATCAGCAACTTTTTTGTCGATAACATTATTTTAATATAAGTATATACAGTTTTTAAAAAAAATAAACATAAAAATATTTTGCTGACCTTATTTTTAAGCATATAATAAATGTTATGTTTTTTATCTCATTATGGGTCACTATATGATTTGCTTCTGATTGATATCAGTCCATGAGTGCCCCTTATTAGGAATACTTTTTTTCTTTTTGTTCGAATTGTTACCTTATTCCTGGGTGCACCTCCTCCCAGATCAAATTAGACTATACCCTATTTTCAAGATTGGGGAAGGATGGTATGAAATTTAAGGTTTGTGCGAAAGTGTTTTTGCTTTCTGTTGGTAACATTGGATCCCAGAAGACATACTAGTGGGTTTAGGTCCTGGTCGGACTTCCAATTGGTGTGTATGCTGGGCAAAACCCGTGGAGCCTGTTTAGGGCCTTCCACAGGATGAATTTGGATAAAAACTTCACATGGGGGGTGTCAATTGGTCTGGGATTCCTAATAGAGTGGTAGTGGTCCCGGTCAGACCTCCCGTTGGTGTACGCTGTGCAGACTTTGACCCACAGAGCCTGTACTGAGCCTTCCACTGGATGGATTTGGATGACATTGCATAAAACTTAATAACTTGAAGATTTAAACCCAGGCAATGCCAGTGGCTTATAAAATTTTTAATATCAATGCTTTTAATAGCAAGACACCCCATGTCCTTTTAAACTTGGGATTAATCACACCAGGAAGCAGTCACCACTTAGTAAATAAACCTCTCTTTCTGTTTTCATTGCAGTTCAAGGCAATTAGTTCAATTATCTATAGTAACATTTTCAGATATACTATTCTAATTATAATCTAAACCTGCATATTAGACATTTTACACCAGTGATTCCAAAACTGGGTGCCATGGCACCCAGGGGTGCCTCAGGGCACTTGCATGGGTGCCTTGGGTTGGTTGTTCAGTACAAATAAAATAATTTTTAGTCAGTGTGATTGGCAGCAGCCAGCACTGGTTTTGCCTATCAAAAAATATGTGGACAAAAAAAAGTGAAGCCTTGTCAGCCACCACATGACTGAACCTAAGGGTGATAAATAAGCACAATTTACTTCATTTAAGTTTTGCTGAATCTCCGAATAAGAAACTTTTGCCCCAGGGGAGCCATGGAAAAAATGCTGATACTCTAGGGTGCCGTGATTCTAGTTTGGGAACCACTGGTCTACACCAATAGTTTATAATGTTTAAAATTACATTTACTTCCTCTATGCAAATACAATTATACTGTACCTACAAACATTGGCAACAAATTCATGTTTATTCAAGTACATTGAGGTAGTTTTTACATCAGAAACTCATCACATTACTCAATCATTTTAAACTGTTGATAGTACTTGAAAATTACAATATGATGATGTCAAACACCTTTTAATCCAAAGGTTATTCCCTTGTGCAAATCCATTAGTTACTTAAGGTGTTTTATACAAAACAATTTTCTAAAGAAAAATATGAAGTGTGCATCAAAAAGATATTAACTAAAATAGCATCATATTACCACTTAATGCATATTCAAGCATCTCAAAACAATATAAAAATGAGACAACATGCCTAAGAGCCCAATATCCTGGGATCCCTAAGGTATGTACAACATACATTTCTCGATATTTAATGTTTTTCTATTGTAATTTTCTTGTTATGCCTAAATATGTATATTTATAGCTGGAAAAATTTAATTTATTTTAGGTCAGGTATTTTATATTTAATCCTTTTGTCTTGTTTCATGTTTCATATTATTTGTTACTATTTAAAAATACTGAATATTTGTCTTTTTATTTTATTTTTTGAGTCATTGAGAACAGATATTTTATTCACTTTTGATCTAGTGGAGGAGAATTCTTAAGTATAAGATCAGGCATATCTAGGTCACTATGATAATTTGAGAAAACTGCTAATAAATGGTGAATTATACAACATTGATAAATGAAAGATGAATGAAAATAATGAATTAGAAAACCTATATTTTGAATGTATTACAAAAAATACACAAATAATTATTTTTTTAATATAATATTTCATTTAATATATGTCAATGATCATATACTTTATATCTTTTTATCTTTCCTCTAATTTCTATAAATCTCATAAGCATATATCATGAGTCAACATATAGTATGAAGGCATTTGGGACTTGATAAGTGTGTTCAGAGACTTTACACACCACAATTTACAATCTCAACAGTGATGTGAGTTATACCATAGAATGCGCAAATTATTTGCACTGGTGCTGCCCCAAATAACACAAATTGAAGGAACACCACCTTCAGAACATACAAGGATAATGCAAATATTAGTGATATTTGGTTGGCGCTCCTTGCCAATTAGAATGTATACATTATTCTTAATTGAATGACCATTCAATTAAGAATTTTTGGTATTGAAATAGAATGAATTACACAACATATAGGGCTAAAAAAATAGAAGGTTTATTCAAAACAGTACATATAACAAATAAAAGCTTTCAAATATAAGGAAAAGATACAATAATAACGCAAATATCTGGTGGGGTATAATTCCAATTATCAGCTTCTCACCATAGTTGTGTGCTTCGGTTGGCTAGTGCTTATTGCAGCATATGGTCCCAGGCTCAGCAGCTCAGCACCACCGCAGAGAGCATTTGTGTCCAGAGGATCTTTGCTTGAGGAAGGATCATAAGATCTGAAACGCATTGCAATGGACTGCATGTGAGATGGAGGGGACATCTATAAACAGCATTTCTGGACATATATTTGCTCTCTGCGGTGGTGCTGAGCTGCTGAGCCCAGGACCATATGCTGCAATAAGCACTAGCCCACCACGGCACCCATTGATGGTGAGAGGCTGATAATTGGAATTATACCCCACCAGATATTTGCATTATTATTGTATATTAAGATTATTATATGTTTTGCTTATATTTTAAAGCTTTTATTTGTTTTATTTGTTATATGTACTGTTTTGAATACATCTTCTATTTTTAGCCCTATATATTGGGTATTGACTAATTCAGTAAAAAAAATCTTAATTGAATGGTCATAATGTCACAATGTATACATTCTAATTGGCAAGGAGAGCCAACAAAATAGCACTAATATTTGTATTACACCACAATTTACAAACAGATGTGACATGAGCACACTGTTCTATAAAGCATACAGTTATTATGATTGCTGAACCCATGTCTGAGTTTTGTAGTTGTGCTGTCTATTTCCATTATTCTGACCCACAGAAGCATTCAAGGACTGGAATTATCCATATGTCTATATGAGTCAGAACATTGCTCTCATATCATATTCTCAATATACCAGTCTAAAGATCCCAAATGAAAATTGTTTTGTTATACTGTATTTTGCTACCACAAGTACAAATTCAGTTTACAGCTTGTCAAACTATAATATGATTTCAACCCATCTAAACAAGCTCCATGTCATTGTCTCATTGGCTGAAATTGACTAAGTGCAGTTGTGTGATCATTGACAGTGTAGCCTATCAAATAACATGAGAAGAAAGTGATGTCACAAGACATGATATCCATTGTGTGCCTAATATACCTTAAGTGGAATTGCTTATGTAAATTGTATCTCTTCCATCAGAATAGGATGGATGTAATAATAATTTGTTACAGTATATAGTTGCCTCTTGTCTGTACTGAGCCCTGTCATTTCATTATGAACAGATTTCCTGCTAACTATCCATAAAGATGTTCCTTCAGGGATCTCTTCTCCTCTCTGTATTGGTGTGTCTGGTGACTTGTCTTCCTCAACCATTTGATTACTGGGGAAAACTTCCTGGAGTTCCAGACGCTCCAAAACTAAATGTGCTTCCCAATGTAGATACAGAAGTTCAGGGTGTAGAAGGTGGACTAATTGAGAAAACTTTACTGAAAGGTTTGTGATTTTCTTTTTATAATCCCTTCATAATCAGAGGTAGTTTGCACGCAGAATATTTTTACATTATACTTCTCTTATAATACTAGCTCTTCATTTCTGATTTATGTATTTTTTCAGAAAATTTATGGCTATAATTTGCATATTATATTAAATATCCTTGTAATTTATGGGCATTAGATATATGGTAAAATATGGGGGGTAAAAAACTATTTTCCACCTGACCTCTTCCCACATTTCTTTTAGTACAATTAGTGCAACTGGTGAAAACAAGTGTGACATAACCCCCTAAATTCGAATCACATGTAGATATAAAATCATTATGTAGTTGATATTATTGTAAAATGATTCCCTACAGGATTTGCATGTGTTAATTATTGTGTTTGCTATCAACAGAAAGTTGACTAAACACTAATGGTGTTTTTGGTCATTGGCATTCAATCAATAAGCAAGTAATTACAGCTAATAACACCAGAATCAATGATCAATAATTTAGGAAATTCCACATACATATGAAACCAGCTAAAAGATAGACTAAATTGATCTGGAAGATATATTTTAGATAGTGTTTCAATAGGACATTATGTTTTTTGCATTTCTCCCTAAAGGTCTACTGGCAATGTTTGGAGGAAATATACTACCTAAAACTGATGTAAAGGATAGCCTTCCACTACCTAAAGGAGATTTAGATGTGCAATGTGTTAATGTGGACAAGTCAAGCTTACCATACATAGGAGATTCAGGTAGATAAGATATAACACATTGGATTTGACTTTTAGTTACATGCAATAAATTAAATGTACGTTGAATATTTTTACTGGTACACAAGTTTTCCTAATTTACTGGTACACAAGTTTTCCTAATTTACTGGTACACAAGTTTTCCTAATGAACACTAGAGTGATTAAATTAGATATCTCAGATATCTAATTACATAAATGTCTAACTATATTAGTGTTTTTTCTAACCTTTGTTGAATATTTTTTTGTATTGACTTCTTGGTAAGTATGTGGGAATGCAAGCTAAACAAGAACTAATAAGAACTTAAGACAAAAGATCCTAATACTACATTTGTTTTTTTTTTATTTTAGGTGTGCCTGCTGTTTCAAATCCATCTGTGCAACTGCTTGATCTAAATAGACGTATTAGTAGGCTGGAAGCAGGCAAGTACAGTAGCACTTTTTTAATGTGTATTTGAGGCTAGGCGCTTTTGAGTAGTAGCTGATCTCTTTATTGTTTTCAGTGTTAACCTCCTAATAATAACAATAATAATAATGTGAAAAGGGAAACTGAGCAAGATGGAATACACAGACTGGTAGTTATGGTCCATCTTACAGTGGGGTAATCCTTCTTAGTTGGCTCAACCAATTTTCACAATATTCAAGGTATCACTAGTAACTAATAACATCACTGATTCATACCTTACTAATGTCACTACTGTAGTTCCTATTGAATGAAGAATGCAGATATAGTGTACCTCATGCATCAGTGATGTAATTAATTCCCAAACTGATAACCTGAATGTTGATTCTGCCTACAAACTGGTGTCTCCACTTATGTACAAATAAAACAGAGTTTAACACAGGGAACAACTTTACAATGCCTTGACATTTTTTGGCAGTTAACTCAAATTTATCAAGTTATTTGTAGCTAAACTAATAAAGAGCAACTGATTCTCCACATAATCCTTAGCCATAGTGGATGCGCTGTTTGCAGTTTAAAAACTTTAAAATTGATATTATACAGTCACTAAACCTACTACAATTATTTTGTATGTTTCACTATTTGGAGAAAACCATGAATGACTAATGGTCAGATTCACTACGTAACGCTAAAAATAAAAATACTGTCTGCACATCCACTGATACTTAACCCTCTCAACATGCCCTGATATATGTGGAAATTGATTGGCACACTAAATTGTATCATGAACCATCGTGACTATCTAATAGTGTCACAGTATGATTCTATGAGTATATATAAGTAAAAATATCTAATGTACTTCACAACACAAACATAGGATAGTCAAGATAGCAAAAAATTATTTAATATACCATAAGAACTAACATATAAAATAAAGAATGAATTAAAATAAAATAAAATAAAATAATGAGAAAATACACAAGTAGTATCACATATTAAAAAACATATGACCCTAAAAACCTCTGGTAAATATTAATTGTACAATTGTTGCAGACCTCATGAATAACAAGCAATAAAGATCGCTCTCAGGATTAAAGTCCCATCAATGTGGATACTTTTCTGTGAAAGCGTATCAAAGAGTACTCTCCGGCTATATACATTTAAGTCAGACCAACAAATTGGTGAAGGTAACTTGTCACAGGTACATATAGGCCTTCCTTGAGAGTTAATTAGTGGAAATGTCAAGCATAGACCTATATAAGAGGTGTATGGTTACTCACAGGATCTCCTGCTGTCTGGAACCGTTGTGACCATTTACATCAATATACTCACAATCCCAGTGGGTGTGATCCTTATGTTAGGCAATCAGTGGTTGGATAATTCAGCTGGTTATGTGTTGCAATATCCTTGCCAGTGGCAACACTCGGGAGTAAAGTATGTTCGTGTAATGCGGGGGGTCCTCCTGCCGGTCATACACCCAGGCTCTACAGAATGCAACTGCGAATGTAATCCATTGTGATTGCTATCCCATCACAGCACTACACAAGGACACCCACTTTACTTAGCACACACCCGTAATGTTTAGCAAGACTGTGAAACCATTGGTACAATTGAGTACCATCTCAGTTCACGCACACTTGCACAAGCTCTAACCTTACTCAGGAATTGCTAACTTCCATGCACACTATGAGACCTCAGGCTGCATAGGCTATTGAAATGAATAATTTATGCACGCCCCTGCAACGGAGTTCAAATGTACTGGTACGGCTGTGGTTCGCCGACTACCCACATCACCACCAACAAATGGCATTTCCTGTCAATCACTCTGCAATGGGTCTGCATAGTCACTGCGATCGCAGTCCTGATCGCAGTGGGCGGATCATATAAGTGCATACGCATGCACAGTACGCAACAATCGGCCCATTACATGATTATTACCAACTGCGTTCCTTGCTCAATCAACCCGAGTCAGAAATGACTGCGCAACTAGTATTTTTATTAAAATTAAGATATTTTAATTTGCCCTCAACAAGTTTACAAACTTTTCTCAATGAAATGTTAACTTTGTCTTTTAGTACTGAAACTGGAAGGAATGATCCAAGTGGCTGGAGAAAAGATAATGGCCACTAATGGAAAGCAAGTGGATTTTGAAACTTCTGCATCCACCTGTAAAGATATTGGTGGACATATTGCTACTCCCATAAATGAAGCAGAGAACAATGCTATGTTATCATTTGTGAAAAAACATAATAGCTATGCATACCTGGGAATCAAAGCGGGGTCATTGCCTAACACCTTTAATAATTTAAATGGTATTCCTGCAGTTTACACTCATTGGAATAAAAATGAACCAAGTGGCAAAGGACAAGAAAGTTGTGTTGAAATGTATACAGATGGTACCTGGAATGACAAGGCTTGTAATCAAAAACGACTCACCATCTGTGAGCTATAATTCCCCAGAAACATATTATGGTCTTGAAGGTTAGCTCTAGCCTAGCATAGCAAACATTATAGTGTGCAAAGTAAAAAAGAGATTATTGTGTATCGCTTGCTTCAGCTGGGCACGTATTTAAAATCATTGTCAATAGTCCAGAAAACTGAGTGATATATTTCAATATTAGTGTTTATTTTATCCACTATATTTGAAAAAAATTGTAAAATGCCTTATAAAATAAATCTACATGCATATACTGTCTTTATTTGGTTTGATATAACTCATTTCCTTTCAAAGCTTTCTCTCATTTAAATGTGAAATAAAAAACTGGGAGCTTGACTTAAATAATCAAAAATACATTGTAAAATACTAGGAAATTCTTGGTTAACCATTAATCAAATTCTATATGAGTGATTTTTTGTACATCCTGCTTTGCATTAAAAGGCCAATTCATACATAGATACATATACACTCAGAACATATGTATAAAATATGCACAAAAAGGCATTTTTTATACATATGTTCAGTTGAATGCATCTCAAAACAGAAGCAATTGCATTGTGCCAGTTATATTGTAATTTAGGCATAATTAGTATGTATACCTCAAGTGTGACATGACAGTGTTAGTCATAAATACACATTAGCCTATTTATACACAATATAACATGTAAATAATTGGCAAATACACAATATACATTATGGTTAGTAATAAATGTGAAATCAAGAAATAAAATTATTGGCATGTACTTAATGTGTACTCATATATATTAAAAAAAAATTATGTGGACACAAAATTACCAATTTTCTAAGTATTAATGACCACAGTTGAAGAAATCACCTCAATGGGAAAGATCCATCACAATACCATTAACCACATTTATCAGTATCAATGGTGCCAGCCTCCCCCTATGTTATCAATAGTACCAATAGTTTATCTCTGCCACTGGGAACTGGAATTATGATACTGAATACATTATTCATACCTTATCGTGATAGAAATGCCAATATGATCTTTGTAATATATGGTGGTCACTAGAAATTTATAGGATGTTTGGTTTATTGTTTGGTGGTAACAAGATTGTTCTTTGTAGTGCATGGTAATCATGAGAATGCTCTCTTTATTTTGTGGCCTTCGCAATGAGGCTCTCTGTATTTTGTAATAGTCAAAAGGATGCTCTCTGCATTATGTGCAGGTCACAAGGATGCTCCCTGTATTGTGTGGCAGTCTCAAAATGTTCTCTGTATAGTGTAGTGGTTACAAAGATGTTGAATACTGGTCATATAGGGCTGGTATATGTTGTATGTGATTATAGCGCTTTGGCATAACAATTGTTAGACATTTTATTTGTTTAATATATATACACCCACATTTTGTCACACCCAATTTCTGCTGCTGGTGAATTGGCAATATGAGTTTGGAATGTACATGATAATTGATATTCATGAGCACACTCTTTGTAATGCCATGAGTATGCCACCTGTACTTTCTATTTTTTACATATTGTCAATGTATTTTATCATATTTACATATTATTAAAATATAACATATATCGGGAAATTAAAATGATTAAATCCTGTTTTATATATATAAAAAAATTGAAGGATGGTAATAGAAAGAAAGGAACATATCAATGTGAGATAAATTTTATGTTAGACTGCATTATAAGAATAGTTTGTAAATGTCACCTAAAATGTAACTAAGCATGTATAACTCACTGTGCTGGATTGTAGGGAGAGATGTATTAAGCCTTCTAAAGAGTGGAAAAGTGGACTAGTGGAGAAGTAGCCCATACAAATCCAGATACATACTACATGTAAATATATAAAAAAGCGAGAACCACACTACTTTATATATAAATATACAGAACATGCCAGATCCATACTGATTAGACTACATGTAAATTTACAGAAAAAGATGGATCCGTACAAAATACTAAAACTGATCATTTTGTTAGCAGGACCATATCAATGGCTGTTAGTAAGCATAACTAAAGTATTGGAGTATTTTTCAATGGTGTCAAATGGCTTATATTTGCATTGTTTGAATTAAAGTTAAAAATTCTAAAAAGCAAACTTTTTTTATGTAATCTCAACAAATTAAATGAAAAATGCAAAATAGCAGGAAACATGATTTTGGGGTAATTTTTGGTAAAAAAAAATTATAAAAAGGAATAATTTTTTCAAATAACAAAAATACTGTAATTAGATTAGGGTGTCTAAATTAATGTAAAAGTTGATGTGAGGGTTATTTGATGCCATTTTTTAAACACCCAAAAACTGTAATTATTGGGCCACTTAAGCTAATTGAAAACTTCCAAATGCCTAATTAGTCATTGGGGGGGCTCTCTAAGGTGTTCGGCGCTGTGCCTGAAAAAAAATGAGTTTAGAATTGGATTGCAAATGCAATTCGCAGTGTGAGTTTGCCCTAAAAACGGCTCAAACAAGCCTACTCGCACCAATTTAGGTTGACCCTATTTAGTTTGTGTTAAAGACTGTTTGAAGACTGCTTTTTCTGTGCATTTAGTACGAATTCAACTGTTTTCAGGTGATCTGGCTTTTTCTGTTTATTTTGTATTAAGGACTGACTAATAAAGCTTAAAGTATCCACAGATGGTACAAACCACAGGTGGTACTTGTGCTTATGTGATGATCAAGCATACTGTATGTATTGTACTTAATATTTACCACATCCTGTTGCTAAACATCAATATCATAAATCAGATATTCTTTATAATGTCCTCTTCAATTCAAGCAAGAGATATGACTCATCACCACAGACCATTCCACATACACTGCTGCTGGCTGGTCATTCTGTTGCCATCCAATGCCAGAAGCAGATGATGCCTGGCTGCTCAATGCACTATTTTATGATGGTATTTGAGTCAGGTCACTCATCATACAATATCTTATGTACTATCATATCATATCTCATATAATACTTAGAATTATCAGGCCACTTATAGTATTATCAGTATTATGAGACAATATTGTATATAGGATAAATATTAAATGTGCCTACACTGTAATTGTATTAACACAGGTATTAATTTCCTCATATATATGATAGTACAGGTTGAGTCTCCCATATCCAAAATACTTGGGACCAGGGGTATTTTGGATATTGGAATCCAAAATACCCCTGGAATATTCCGTTGTTTGGAATATGTGCATACCATAAAGAAATAGCTTGGAAATGGGACCCAAATCTAAACACAGAATGCATTTATGTTCTATATACACCTTCTACACACAGCCTGCAGGTCATTTTATTCAATATTTTTAATAATTTTGTGTATCAAAAAAAGATTGTGTACATACATGAAATTCATTTATGTTTCATAGTCACCTTATACATACAGCCTGAAGGTTATTTTATATTATATTTTAATAATTTTGTGCTTTAAACAAAGTTTATGTACATTGAACCATCAGAAAGCAAAGGTTTAACTTTCTCAGTCATGCTAAAAATATTCCGTATTTTGGAATGTTTGGATATGGGAGACTCAACCTCTGTGATTATTCTTACTGTTTATAGAGTGTGTTATACATAGCTAGTATCATATGCATATAAGTATTTTGAAACCGTACATGGAAAAGTCCATTCATTCCTATGGAGGCGCATCTGCGTAGGCAGTGTGCGCGTCTCGAGCTATGCGTGACCTGATTTGGATGACCCAGAACAGGCTCCCTGGGACACAGTTCTGCCCGTTGCACTCCACTGTGAGGTCTGACCAGGACCCCAGCCACTACATTAGGCATCCTAGACCAGTTGTCACTCCTCTGTGAAGTTTTCATCCAACTTCATCCAGTGGAAGGCACAGAAACGGCTCCCCAGGTCAAAGTTCTGTCCAGCGTACACCAATGGGAGGTCCGATCGGGACCTCAACCCCCTAGTATGTCTTCAGGCATCCAATGTTACCAGTCTGGGAAGTTTTTGTCCAAATTCATCCAATGAAAAGCCTAGAACTGGCTCACTGGGTCAAAGTTCTGCCCACCAGCGTAAACCAATGGGAGGTCCGACAGGGACCTCAACCACTCTATTATTCATCCCAGACAAATTTCCACCCCTATGGCAAGTTTTTATCTAAATCCATCCAGTGTAATGCCCAGAATAGGCTCCCTGGGTCAAAGTTCTGCCCAGTCTCCCCAGGTCAAAGTTCTGCCCAGCACACACCACTGGGAGATCTGACCGGGACCTCAACCCCCTAGTAGGTCTTCTGGGATCCAGTGTTACCACTCTGGTAAGATTTCATCCAAATCCATTTCAGTGGAAGGCTCACAACAGGCTTCCCGGGTAAAAGTTCTGCCCAGCGAACACCAATGGGAGGTCCAACCGGGACCCTAACCCCCTTAAAACCTGTCCAGGATCAAACTAGACCACCTTGTGTTGGTTTCAGGGGTGTCCAAATGCATAACCGGACAGACAGACATACAAAAAGACCAATTCATTTTATATATAAAATGAATTGTAATCTGCGCATGTACTACAGGGATCATTAGTGTACAATACAACGAACACAAAATACACTTCAAATATTTGCAGTAGTATACGAGTACAGTATATGAGTATTTTTGTTAATCTTACAAGCACTTTTCCTGTATTTGACCAAGTTTATAATTTGTATCTGTCCCCTTTTAATTGGTAAAGCACTTTGTAGTCAAATTATTTTTTCTGCCAAGATGCTGTGTCACTTTAGCTAAAAACACATGACAGTCGATGAGGGGATAAGAGTGGAAGTTAATCAAATTCAAATAAAATGATGATAGATACTGTAGATACATAGATACTGTAGATACAGTAGATAAATACTGTAGATACATAGACACTGTAGATAGATAGATAAAATGCCAACAATATATAATTTTTAAGAAACCATTTGGGAAATAATAATATGCTGGCGGTACACTCCAAGGTTGTTAGTATACAATGTATACACTTATAAGGAGTTTTTCTGCAAGATCAAATAAGAAAAAAAACTTTTTGGGTGGAATTCCTCAAAGAGAAGATAATGAGCATTTGTTATATGAAAATATTATAAGTATACATTCATTTATTAGTGATTGTCATATAAAATACAGGGGAGATAATACTCCTGGGGTAAATTAACTAAAGTGAGAGTTTGGGAGAGTTTGCAAACTCTGTAGAGTTTGGCCATTTTTTCCCACTCTCAAATTTACTAATGTCAAACTCGGGAGCGAGATCTCCTTTGCTACGGGAAAATACTGGAGAGTTAGCAAACTCTTTTCAATTCACCATTGGCAAAACTCGATAACCTTTTCACTGGTGAAGATAGGATTCGGGAATTTACCAAGCAGAGAGTTTCTAAACTCTCATGAGATGGGAAAACTCTCATAAAATAAATACATCTGCCTGTGATCTGCGAGTTTGGCAGAAACATACACAGACCAGTGTGATCCATGTATGTTTCTGCCTGTAAATTGTGAAAACATGGTTAAAAGTAACAAAAAAAATGACATAGGGTCCCCCTCCTAAAGCTTTACCAGCCCCGCCCTTGCCAGCCAGTCCTGGTTTCTAAAATTATGGGGAACAAAAATGTGTAGGTTCCACCGTAAATTAGAAAGCAACACCAGGCTGCAGGACCAGTCCTGGTTTTAAATATAGGGGGAAAAACTAGTGTAGGGTACCCCCTATATATAAAACCAGCACCAGACCCAAAATGGCCGGCTATAATGCCACAGCCTGGAGACCGTATTACCGGGTCTCCAGGGCGAAAGCAATATCAGCACAAGCCGCTCAGGCCAAACTGGGGATCTCAGGGGAAGTGGGGACCACCCCATGAAGGGGTCCCCCCCAAAACCGAAGGATTGGACTTAAGCCCGGGGCTCTTCCCCGCACCTCTGGAGTATTGGGTACGGGGGTAATAATATAAAGAATAGAATTCAACTATTGTATTTTGCAGTGGGACTACAGGTGCCAGCATGCCTACCCTTTGGCACTTGTGGAACTACCAGTGCCAGCTAGCGGCCAGCACCCGTAACTCCACTGTAAAATAAATAGTTAAAGAAAGACAAAACACACACACAGTGATAAGAATAACTTTATTTTATAACCCTGCCCACTCATACATACTTATCTATACCAGCCGGTCTGTCCACTTACCTATACCAGCCGGTCTGTCCAGGGATGCTGCGGAGACCAGCGCCAGGATTAAGGTGAGTATAGATTCTTTTTTGCAGGGCCAGTCATTATGGATTCTACATGGGACAAGTGGACAGGCCAGCTGGTATAGGTAAGTATATGTGAGTGGGTAGGTGTATGCAATAAACTTTTACTAGTCACAGTGTATGTGTTTTGTATAATTATTTAACTATTTATTTTACAGTGGGGGTACAGGTGCCACCCATCTGCTGGCACTTGTAGTTCTACAAGTACTAAAGGGCAGGCATGCTGGCATCTGTAGTCTCACTGTAAAATACAATAGTTTAATTTTTCACTTTATTGCCCCCATATCCAACACTCCAGGGGTGCGGGGAAGAGTCCCAGGCTTCAGTCCAAGCCTAGGGTTTCGGGGGGAGACCCTTTCTTGGGAGGTCCCCACTTCCCCTGAGATCCCCAGCTTGGCCTGAGCAGCTTGGGCTGATAATGCTTTGACTCTGGAGACCCAGAAATAGGGTCTCTGGGCTGTGGCATTACAGCCCGGCCATTTTGTGTCCGGTGCTGGTTTTAAATATAGAGGGTAACCTATGCAATATTTTTCCCCCTATATTTAAAACCGGGACTGGCCCTGTAGCCTGCTGTTTAAAACCAGGCCTGGCCCTGCAGCCTGGCGTTGGTTTCTAGATTACGGTGGAACCCTACTCATTTTGTTCCCCATAATTTTAGAAACCAGGACTGGCTGGCAAGTCTGGGGCCGGTTAAGCTTTAGCAGGGGGGGGGGCTATGTCATTTAAAAAAATAACTTTTAACCTGTTTTTTTTACAGGACAGAACAAAAGCAGCCTTCACATATCTCACTGATATTTTATTTGCAGGCTGCTTGCTCAGAAAATTTTTGCAGAGAGAAGACACTGCAATCTCGGGTGAGCAATCGCCTGTAAAACCCGCTACTTGGGGGAGAAATCTCGTTCTGCTTCACCATCGGCCATCTCACTCTCACCTAAACTCACTTCTTGGTAAATTTGAGAGTCTCAGGAGCCTCATATCACCCAAGTTTCGGCGTAGCTAATCAAGTTTAAAAAAAAAAAGCAATCTCACTCAGACTCGATTCTTGTAAATTTACCCCCTAGTGTTAGTGAACCGAGCTGTTCCTCACTATGGCCCTGATTCAGTTATGGTATGCCTTCAACACAGATTGTGATAGACCTGTGCATGCACAGATTGCACAGCCCATGTGCAGGTCTCTCTCTGTGAGATTGCTTGCAGTCGCACAAGCCGCCTCATGATTGACATGCTGCTGCGTTTTTAGGGGGTGGAGTGGGAGTGGCACCCGGGACCTTACTTAAAAATGGGAGTGTGTCATCCCCATTTTGTAGGCATGGCCAGAGTCTGCGTCTTATCAAGCAGACTTCCTGTCCCTAGCTAAGCAGTCCCCTCAGTCATTCTGAGTAAACTGAGGCTTACTCAGATGGCAGATGGCTGCAACCATTTATGGTCTTGATAGTGATCTGATGTTGCATCCTAGGATGCAACACTTGGACCTGCAATGCCAGCAGTGGAGGTCTTTACCTTTAGACGCTTCCTGCTCATTAGCAATATTTAGCATGACTGCTGCATGCAAAGATGCAGTAGTTATGCTCTTACAATACAACTCTGAATCAACACCTATGTACACTCACAAACATAGGGCCTGATTCAGAGCCGTTCGCTATTTGTGGTCGCTCGTTTAAAAACAAGGGGTGGCTATTCAAATGATCCGTACGCACATTGCAGTCTGTTCACACCTCTAAGTCTGAACGAGCGAGCAAAACATACGCTCGTTTATTTGTTAAAAACGCCCCCTGGCCGCTCGCATCCTACGTCATGTCCGCTATTTATTAGATTAATCGAGTACATCGACCAGCGTATAAACTGCTCGCTATTCTTGTGGTTGGTGTTTGCTACCACAAATTTGCGAGCAGTTCTGGCTATAAAATAACCCAGTGACGTGGTCAGTGACGCTGCTGTTTTAAATATGCACACCCATAAAATGCCCGTTTTGACCTTTAAGCACGCCTGCGTTCGGATCTCCACTCCCCATTTTCAAACACCTTCTCCTGTTACCACCCACATACGCCTCATTCTGTCACTCAAAATAGCAGGCCCTCGCTATATTGTGTACCAACGATTTTCGGCCGCACTGACTGGTTCGCGCATGCGTACTAAAAACCGTACGCATGCGCATATGTGCAAACATCGCTCGGAACGAGCGTACTGCCGCTAACGAGCGGCTCTGAATGAGGGCCATAGTTTGCAAATCCATTACTAACCAAGAAATTACCATAAAGTGAATCTTCAATTTTGTATCAAAATGTGGTAGGTCAGCATTTAAGCAAATATTGGTTCACAAATGGGTTAATAAAATATATCTATAGAATAGAACATCAAATCCTGGCTACCATCATTTGCGTTATCTAAGGGTAAATATTTTATATATAGATGGTCAGTGTTTCTTTCTTGGGACACATCATTCCAAGACAAAGAAATTATAAATACGCAGGCCAGCAATGTATGATATCAAGGGCTAAGAAATCAGGATGCAGAACCTAATTCCTCAGAATAGCTCATTTTACCCATTTGGGTATATGGCTCTGATTCAGAGCCGGACGCTCTGACAGAGCGCTCGCTCTGAATCAGAGCCGGCCTTCTTGTTTTTTAGAGTGGCCTCCAGGCCACTCGAATAGCTGTGGGTGACCACCCACAGCTATAGCGAGCCGCCAGGAAGATGGTCGCGATGGTCAAGACCATCATGACCATCGGGCTTGTGACAAGACCCTTGTGGTAGGGTCTCGTGGCCACAAGCCGCAGAGAAATTTTGGCTCTCACATGGGAACGCCTATGTTTGGGCAGCCACTCCCCCGGCCCGCCCACCAAATGGGGCATGCTGTCACTCAACAGCGACAGCACGCCCCCTTTGGTACGAGACCCGGAGCGACGGCTTGCTACCTGGGTCGCGCACATGCGCACGATGGAGCCGGCTCCATCATGCGCACTGGGCCACCATCGACCCGCTTGCGAGCTCGCGAGCGTGTCTGAATTAGGCCCTATGTTTTGTGTGTGTTTCAAAAGTATATAATGTAAACTGGTTTGCAAACTACAGGTAATCAGGTTGTCACAAAGGAAATTAAACTTCAACACACAGAAACCACACAAAACTCATTATCTATCTGTCTATATATATATATATATATATATATATATTTTAAGGGCACAGTCATGCCCTTATATTAAGGATGAATCAGAAAAAAATGGAAATCTCCATAGAGAATTCTGGAGGGGGTCATGGTGTTTAAGGGGCTACACCTCAAAAGCTATTAAGAGTACCAGGCTGAAATTTGGCATGGGGCGGGTAGAACTGTTGCTTGGTGCTGCTTGCGAAATTTCAGGGCAAAAAAAAAAATAATAGGATTTGGGAGTGATTTCCAACTGTCACTTTTTTCTGACACTTTCAGGACAACTTTTCTGCTGTTCTCTATGGGGGATTTTTGGGAAGGCATAACACAGGGTAAGGGGTTAATTTAGACTTGGGGTTTGTTTTATTAGATAGCTACTGTTCCAGGGTAGGGCATTTCCGGGTTCAGATAATTGAGAAAGTTACAGTTTTTAATTAACCTATTACTTCACAATTGTGCTATTATAGAGATAGGAAGATTTAATTCCTTGCGCAGCCTCAGTAGGAGCCTCCAGCAGGTGTACTCACTGTGGCTTAACTTGGGTGCACCAAGATGGCTGGCCAGTGCAGGCAGTAGCACAGGATGGCTCGAGGGAAGAAAGCAGTTGTTAGCTGTGGCCGGGACCTGGGGGAGGGGGCGTGAACTTGGGGATGGTAGTGGGTGTTAGCAGCGATGCAGTGGTAGTGCGGTCAGCGGTGGTGCAGGCGGCAGGACCCAGGGGAGGTAGCAGCAGACAGATGCAGGCTTGGACCTGAAACATCCGTGAAACCTGCATCTGTATATAAATAAACACAGAAGCAGGGATCAGGTCAGTGAGACCTGTCTGTGCTTCTGTGTTTCAAGAAAAAGAAAACTTGTGTAAAAAAAATGGCATAGCCCCCCCAAAAAAAAAATACAACAAGCATCGGGCTTTGGAAAGCCAGTATTGGTTGTGCTAAATACAGGTGACAAACGATGTAGGGGTCCCCTGAATGAAGCATAACAAGCACCAGGCTTTTCAGAACCAGTCCTGGTTGCCAAAATATAGGGGACAAATGACATAGGGGTCCTGGTCCTGGAAATACAGGGGGGAAATGTGTAGGGTCCCCTTGTATTTACCAGAACCAGCACCGGACCCTTTCTAGTGGGGGGTCATGTCACAGCCAGGGGAGCTCTTTCACCGTGCGCCCCAGCCAAAGCATCACCCCTGGCCGCTAGTCAGCCCAGGCCGGAGATCCCTGGGGAGCTGGGGAACCCCCAATAAAGGGGTCCCCCTCTCTAGGGCACAACAGGCCAAGGCTGATAGCCCGGGGCTATCCCTGGCACCCCTGGCCAGTGAGTGCCAGGTTGATTATGTAAAGTGTTGTGCAAGTAAAGAGTTAAAAAATGTGTCTTTTGCTGTGGAACTACAGCTCCCAGCAAGCCTCACCTGCATGCTGGTACTTGGAGAACCACAAGTACCAGCATGTGGGACATTATGGGCCTGCTAATACCTGTAGTTCCACAGCAAAAGCAATATTAAAAAACCACAGAGAACACACACCATAGAAAGAAAAATTTTATTCAAACATACATGCACACACACACATGTATACACACTTGTACACATACTCTCCTATGTATCCCTGTGGCCCATCGGTCCTCTTCTCCTTGTAGATAATACAATGGTGTACCTGTAATAAAAAAATCCATACTCACCTCACCTCATATGCGTGGGTCTTGGCAAAAAAACAAAATGAAATATGCAGACCAGCGAACTTTAGTACTGTCCTCTAAGAACAGTTCTACCCTAATGACATCTCTGATGCGGGATTTCAGCACAGAAATCCTGTTGCGGAGCAGTCTTTTGGCTTAGAGTGGTGAGCCTTCCACCTGTCAGCCAATGAGCGGTTCTCACAATTGACTTCAATGGTAGGAACAGCGCGTGCCCATTTAAAAAATGGTGACTCAGCACCATTTTTGAAATTCAGAAATGGCCGTCGTGAGCCAATCAAGGCTCGTGACGTCATTGCCCCCGCCCCCTCTGCTGGCTTATATAAGCCAGTGTGAGGAGACGGCATGGTAGTCTGTCGGCCGGATGGCAGCAGAGAAGACCTACCGAAGCAAGAAGACGACGGGGAAGTCCTGAATGGACCGTGGGCATGAAAAAGAGCTTAAATGCCACCACCCTCCAGGTGAAGACACCATGGAGGTCCTAGGGGAAGTGGAAGCAATGAAAAAGAGCTTAAAGGCTGCCACCCCCCAGGTGAAGGTGCAGAAAAATAAAATGTTAAAACAATCGGTGTCCTTGTTTTATTTTAATATTTCTTTTAAAGGGGTACTTTAGATACCAGCAGGCCCTTGTGGTTTTCCAAGTACCTTTATTGGGGGTCCCCAGCTCCTCAGGGATCCCCGGCCTGGGCTGACTAGTGGTCAGGGGTGATGCTTTGGCTGGGGGGCCCAGTGAAAGCGCTCCCCTAGCTGTGGCATTACCCCCTGACTAGAAAAGGTCCAGTGCTGGTTCTGGTAAATACAGGGGAAAGTTTTGCATTTTTTTCCCCTGTATTTGAAGAACCAGGACTGGATCAGAGCCCAGTGCTGGTTGCACTGAATACGCAGGACCCCTACATCATTTGTCCCCTGCATTATGCAACCAGGACTGGTTCTGAAAAGCCTGGTGCTGGTTGTGCTTCATATGGGGGACTCCTACATGTTTTGTCCCCTATATTTTGCACAACCAGAGCCCAGGGCTGGTTGTTCCTGGGGTGGGGGAGGAACGCAGTTTTTTTTTTAATATACTTTTATTCATTTTTTTAACAGATCTCACTGACCTGTCCATGCATCTGTGTCTTATTGATATTTTTTCAAATGCAAGCCACACAGATTGCACTGATCCATGCGTGCATCTCTAAATCATTTATTTTACACAGATGCCTGCATCACGGATCTCACTGACTCGTGTATGCAGTCAACTTTCTTCAGATCTTGCACAATAGTTCCCAAGTCAATATGTGCTGTTTAAGCACCATATCTTGTCCTGTAGTGACGGGGAGTGTTCAAGGGAAATCGTTCATGATATCACATCGTGAGCACATCGTTTTGTGTTTAGGGTCTTAAGAAGCAGTTCAGAGCTGGGACTATCAGTGCCCGTGAGCCTTTCTGTCCCCCACTGCTGCCCCTGTTCACTGCTCCACTGCTGCCACTGCCCTGCATTCATGCAGCCTGCCCCCTAAGCCGTCTCTCCCTCTGCACCCCCATAACACCTCCTGTGTGCTGTCCCCTCCACCACCAGTGCTAGTGTACCATTTTGTTGCCCTTCTCCCTTGCAGGTGGCCTGGTTTGCTGCTCTCATCCCTGATGGTTAACAAATTATAAAACAGCAATGAAATTCCATAGATAAAAAATCTTATAGTTTCACATGTCCCATTAAGGATTCTTAGACATGATCTGAGATTTCACAAAACCTATAGAATTTCTGCCAATCAAACTTAAAAAAGCAATGAAATTCTACTCATTAAGGCTGATGCCTTAATGGATGTATTCCTTGCTCAAAACAAAGGATGCCATCTCACCCTGTGGTTTACTGCAGATTCAGCACTCTCACAGAGTGAGATTGCTGTCACTCACAAAATGGTGGAGCTGCTAATTCACAGAATTGTGTGCTCATTGGAGAACACACATGCAGTCTATGCAACTGAGGTCTGAGCAGTTATGTGGCGCCCACATCCTACTCAGTGCCCACAATCTTCCCATTTGATCATTACTACAATCTCACTGGGTTCCAACATCCGTCTCACTCCATACATCCATGTTTTTCAAAATACACATTCAGCTCCCTAATTGCTAATAATAATTTAATAATGAACAGATAGGTTTATGTGTCTCTGAAAAAGTATTTGTTGCCAATTAAATGGTCGACACCTGAAACTGATGTTAATTAGAACTAACACTAGTGAACTGAACTGCTAGTGATCTTGCAAGTAAAGGTGTCTAGCTGACTATCAAAACCTATACTTACAAGGGATCTTGTCCAATGCTACAACACACACAGAAGACATAGTGGAATGTTTTGACCACAAAATTATAGATCTGTATAGGGAATAAAGTGCTTAAATTAATTGAAACAGTAGAGGACAAAATAAAGATCTCTTCTACTTACTAAAGTAGTTGATTTTAAATATGTTACTGTTTATTAATTGAGTAAAATAGTCTGTGTATAAACAGTTATATTTCAATGATATCTCAGACCAGTGCACTGAAAACACTTTTATCTTTTTGTTAATACTGCTGTTCGACTACAGTGAGTTGCACCCCTCTATAACATGCTGAATTTGATGATAAATTAATTTTGGTATATTTAAGAGAAGCAGGATCTGCAACTGGTGCGGCTGATTCCCATGTTGTACTTAAATAATAATATAAAATATAGAATAGATGTGTAGGAAAGGTTAAAGATGTGTTTTAAAACATTATTTGAACCGCTGGTCTAATCCTAATATCATAAAAATCTACTACTATAACAAATAACTGTCTGGCTTATCTGCCAGATATCTTGCACTGTCTGATGTGATAAGAAGGATTTTGGTGCAGCTTCCTCACTGTCCATACATGCTGTACGTTACCACTGAGAGCTGTTGTGCCTTCCCCTACGACTCACCACTCCCCTGAGTTGCCTTACAATTTCTTTAACTCCCTGTCTGTGGTTTTACTGCATTATCTGTATTTATGCTTTGTACTTCTGCAACTATCCACTGCTGTGCATTGGATTTATGCTGTTCACTTGGTTTTATGTCTTGTACTGCGCTGCGTACACCTTGTGGCACGTAACAAATAAAAGTTAATATTAATTCTATAATATTATAGAATAAGAATAATATTCCCCACAGAATTGACCTTAATATCTGTGTGTATGTTCCATGTGAGCCTTGTATATTTATATTATAGTTAAATTTGATAGAATGGAACACAAACATATGCAATGAGGAAATTGCCCAGATTTACCCTGCATAATATAGAAGGCCTTTGGAATTTCATAATACTAATATGTAGACAACAGAGTTATCATGACTGGGTTACAGATGTGTCTTCATACATTATGGCTTCATTCATACCATAGTCCCTCTCTGTGCGACTTGGCCTCATGAATGTCTTGTTCGCTGAAAATGTACATCTTATTTGCTACTTTGCTAGATTACACTGATCAATTTGATTTGTTACATTTGTACATCATGGTGAAAATTAAGTCTGAATCTTTTCTCGTGCCAAATTCCTTTGTGGTTAAAGGGCCTGATTCAGCAAGGATCGCAATTGCAAAGCTGCACACAAGCAGCTTTGCAATGCGATCCTTGCAATCATGCAAACACAGCAGGAAGTGTATGACACCCCTGCTGCATTTGCAATCCCAGTACTGCAACAGATGTCGCAGTGCTGGGATCAGCATCGCAAACCATCAGCGGTAGATAGTCGCAATGGTGGATGGGGCCCATCGGCAAAACGGGGTGGACACGCCCCATTTCCGGGAACGTTGGATGACCCCCAACCCCACACCGCTCCTTAAATGCCTCGGCCTGTCAATCAGGCAGAGGCATTCAACGGCTAGCATGCATGTTAGCAGGACCCATTCTGCACACTCGTAGAATGGGTCCTATGCATGCGCAGATTCCCAATAATTGGGAATCTGTGCACTGCTGAGTTAGCCCCAAAGTCAAATCTCAGTGCCTGTAGTACACTCTGAGTGGAGCTTTGCTGCAGCTGTGATGAGAATAAGACAAAATTTAAAGAAAAAGATGATACACCTACACCTCTCAGATCGGCTCAGTGGCACTGGGCATCTTGAGCCATATGGTGTGTTGATGCTAGGTGTATGAGAACACATCTCTAGTTTTTTTTTTTTTGCAATTCAAGGCATTTTTGTGCAATTAAATATACAAAAATACTTCAATTATGCTATTTTAATCATGTACCTCCATATAATGGAATTTCCAAAGGCAAATTCATGATTGCCTTACCTTCCATCTGCACAAATACAATTATACAGTATGTACAGTACAAACATTGTTTAATCATTCAAGTTCTTTGCTCAGGTGCATTGAGGAAGTCATTACATCACAAACTGATACATTTAGTGATGAATTGCTTGAAAAATACAATTTGAAATGACCAAATATTTCTTAAACTAACATTTATTGACCTGATCAACTACATTAGTTAATGTAGGCACTTTATGAAGAAAAAAAGTATTGAGTACAGTTAAAGATGACATTTATTTAATATCTGACCAGCCATCATCTCAATATTAACCACTTTCATTATTTTTAAATACTTCTTAATACATAAGTTATTGCCAAATACACTACCGTTCAAAAGTTTGGGGTCATCCAGACAATTTCATGTTCTACATGAAAACTGACTTTTATATATCAAATAAGTTGCAAAATGAATATAAGATATAGACAAGACATTGGCAAGGTTAGAAATAATGATTTTTAAATTAAATAATAATTTTGGCCTTCAAACTTTGCTTTCGTCAAAGAATGCTCCTTTTGCAGCAATTACAGCTTTGCAGACCTTTGGCATTCTAGCTGTTAATTTGTTCAGGTAATCTGAAGAAATTTCACCCCACGCTTTCTGAAGCTCCTCCCACAAGTTGGATTGGCTTGATGGGCACTTCTGCATACCATACTGTCAAGCTGCTCCCACAAGAGCTCAATGGGGTTGAGATCTGGTGACTGCGCTGGCCGCTCCATTACAGACAGAATACCAGATGCCTGCTTCTTCCCTAAATAGTTCTTGCATAATTTGGGGGTGTGCTTTGGGTCATTGTCCTGTTGGAGGAGGAATTTGGCTCCAATCAAGTGCTGTCCACAGGGTATGGCATGGCATTGCATAATGGAGTGATAGCATTCCTTATTCAAAATACCTTTTACCTTGTACAAATCTCCCACTTTACCAGCACCAAAGCAGCCCCAGACCATCACATTACCTCCACCATGCTTGACAGATGGCGTCAGGCACTCTTCCAGCATCTTTTTATTTGTTCTGCATCTCACAAATGTTCTTCTGTTCATCTCAAACTTCCATAACATTCTGTCCATAACATTTTTTTCCAATCTTCCCTTGTCCAATGTCTGTGTTCTTTTGCCCATATTAATGTTTTCCTTTTATTGGCCAGTCACAGATATGGCTTTTTCTTTGCCAATCTGCCTAGAAGGCCAGCATCCCAGAGTCGCCTCTTCACTGTAGACGTTGACACTGGCGTTTTGTGGGTACCATTTAATGAAGCTGCCAGTTGAGGACTTGTGAGGCATCTATTTCTCAAACTAGAGACTCTAATATACTTGTCTTTTTGCACAGTTGTGTATCGGGGCCTCCCACTTCTCTTTCTACTCTGGTTAGAGCCTGTTTGTGCTGTTCTCTGAAGGGAGTAGTACACACCTTTGTAGGAACTGTTTAGTTTCTTGGCAACTTCTCGCATGGAACAGCCTTCATTTCTAAGAACAAGAATAGACTGTCGAGTTTCACATGAAAGTTCTCTTTTTCATTTGGAGAGTATAATCGAACCCACAAATGTGATGGTCCAGATACTCAACTAGCTCAAAGGAAGGCCAGTTTTATAGCTTCTTTAACAAACAAACCCGTTTTCAGCTGTGCTAACATAATTGCCCAAGGGTTTTCAAGGGTTTTTTAATCATCCATTAGTCTTCTAATGCGCTTAGCAAACACAATGTACCATTTGAACACTGGAGTGATGGTTGCTGGAAATGGGCCTCTATATACCTTTGTAGATTTTCTTTTAAAAAACACGTTTGCATCTAGTAAAGTCATTTACCACATTAACAATGTATAGAGTGTATTTCTTATTAATTTAATGTTATCTTCATTGAAAAAAACTGTGCTTTTCTTTCAAATATAAGGACATTTCTAAGTGACCCCAAACTTTTTTTAACGGTAGTGTACTTTAGTTAATAAAGGAATTGATGGATTTTATTTATTAAGAATACAACAAAAGAGAACATTTACTAAATCTCTCACCAAATCTCATCTGAATACTGACCAGTTTTTTTAATGCTACTGTACATGTTTTGTAATACAATGGATATTGCCTTGAGCATGACCATTAGTTTGTTAAGGCACTTATGGAAAAAAAATGTTCAATAAAAAAAGACATTTACTAAAGTAGCATTAGATTAACTAAAACTCTTCAAATGGAAAAGTTTCTAATTACCATTTCAAGAATATACTAAATAAATGATAGCAACAATCTTTGTTGGTTTTTAAGCACTGTCATATCTTATCGCAAGAGGTTTACACCTCAAATTTATAATAAAATGAGAATAAAGCAAAAATTATAATTATTACTAGATATGTAACATTAGATTATTTGTGTGTCTGTCTTCTCATTAAAGCTACGAAAGCAAGATAAAATTACAGCAGATCAGACCTTCTGTTTATAACCTATAACCACCATAAGATTTTAATCATTCTCATAAACTCATTCTATGGGTAATCCTACCTTCATGTGTTCATTCAGACAATGTAGCCTGTTAATTGACTAGAAACTAGTGAGACCACTGGCACATGTTGTGTTGCTTCCACTGTAGGTGTCCATTTTTTTTAATTCAAACTAATACTGTATAATAAAACAAGTGCTGTGATCACACTTTCTTCACCTACATTGGAACTGTTAATCCAGAAGTACTAGGAAGTTGTTACACTATATACTGTTTTTGCAATTGTCTACATTCTACATACTGTATCTACAACCATGTTCCTTCAGGCTTCGCTTCTGCTCTCAGCAGTGGTGTGTGTTGTGACTTGTCTTCTTCAACCGCTTGATAACTGTGCAATACTTCCCGGAGTTCCAGGGTTTAAAAAGATAAATATGCTTCCCAAAGTAGACACAAAGGTTCTGAATGCAAATCAAGGAACACCAAAGAAAACTGGACTAAAAGGTATGATATATGTAAATACATATCTGTATTTTTCTCAGAATAATGTAGGTATGTTGGATATGATGTGTGTGCAGGTGTTGAAATTGCAGAGTTATGTAGGCACACACCAGTGCATGACTCAAACTATGAACAGCCCAGTTATTTAACAAAGGGTTTGGGTTTATTGATAGTTATAAGGTATAGCTGTACTCACTGTTACATGTACACTGGTAATGGAGTGCAGCTTGAGTGGAGCAGGGTTCAGCTCAGCAGCTGGTGAGTGTATGCTGCAAATGGATAGTGGTGGAGCATGCTAGAAAAGCTTTATATGCAACCGGGTCTCTCATAGAAACGAAGTTGGAGATTGCCATCTCTAAACATGTCACTCTTACACAGGTAAAGACAAGATGGCCACTGAGCATGTTCAGTAGTGATCTCAGCAGCCATCTTGGACCAGGACATGAAGCCTCCCTGGAGGGACAGGAAGACTGGAGTCTGGGCTGTAGTGCACTCCTCTTTCAACAAGATACTGTATGGCTGTCATTTGTTATCATATTGAATTAAATATCCTTGTATTTTTGGGCCTTATATAGGAAAACATGGGGAAGATAACAAAAATACACACTTTGGAAATAATAAAATAGGACAACAGACCTGGTGCAAAAATAGGGTTTCTAAGCTGCCAGTTTCTAGTCAGGGTTAACACCTTTTAACCCAAAGCACTAAATGACAAATAATACAGTTGACAAGAATTCCGGCGCTAACCCCTTCTCAATCTATAAAGCATATGGTATACACAAAAAGAAAGAGAAAACACACTTCCCTGTTTATGATGATCTTCTCTTCCTCAGCTTTATAGGAAGTTTTCAAGGTTTATATGTTGACATGTTTCATATATGAAAAATATAAAGTATAAAATAGCAACATAGTGCAATAAAACAATTTATTATAAACAATGATATGTAAAATCGATGAATTTCCAAGCAAATATCAAGCAAGTTCCTGACAAACTGCGATAATCACACAGGTAATGAATGGAGATGTTTACCAGAAATTGGTGATATTCAGGCATATAGATGGAAAGAGAGAGTTGTAGGCGCCGAACCTCCAGTTCAAATGCCTTTATCCCAAGTCTCTGGTTCTGCCTCTTGCATTCACCTAGAAAAAGGTTTCTTCTGTCACAGACCTTGTTTGTCAGGAATTTGCTTGATATTTGCTTGGAAATTCATTGATTTTACATATGGAAACAATTTTAAGCTTTCATTTATATGTAAACACTGTTTATGTTGCACTCAGATAATTTAGTGTTTTTATGGTCCTGATTTTGAGCACACAGCTCAGATATGCTGTACAGTTCAGTATTTCAACACAGCACCACCAATGACATATTTTAGAGACTTTCCAATTAAATGTGACATAACTCCTAAGTCAATTTCTTATATGCATATTATGTTAAGTAGGTTGTAGATCATTATGAAATGATTCCCTACAGGATTTGTATGTGTGAATGATTAGTTTTTGTTATCACTGGAAGGTAAGCAAAAAGCCAGTGTTGTGTTTACTCATCAGCCTATTGTCAATATGTTCCTTTGTATGCAAGTGACTAAAGCTAATAATATCAGCATTTGTTAGCAATCTGTGAAGTACCACATACATATGAAATCTGCTAAATACATAAGGGGGAATTCAATTAGCAGAGGTAAATTATTGGATGTGGAAAAGGGTGGTAGTCTTTGGTTATAATGCTCAGGCTATTCAGTTAGATCCCCTTTTTCTCGACTGGTAAATAACTGTTAACGAGCATTAAGCCCTAGAATCTGAGATAAATCCATTGGCTTATGGGTTCACAAGGTGAGACACCCACTAACAGGCTTTATAACATGGATTTCTTTTTGAGACGGCACAGGCTCATAAAATATTATCCTCTGCAGTCTGTGGTCTGCCTTTGACTCTACTCTAAATGAATATCCCTGCTGCTTTAAATTTCCATGGTTAATCGATTCCTCCCATAGACTAAATTGAGTTGGAACTCTTTACATTGTCATTATAACTTATATATTTCTTTCCAAAAGATGTACAAGGAATTCTTGGAGGAAATAAACTACCCATAATTAATGTAAGAGATAGCCTACTACCTAAAGGAGATTTAGGTGTAATGGGGAACAAGACAAGCTTAACAAATGTAAGTCTTCCAGGTAAATAAGATATATAATATGAATGTATGGATCTTCAAAGATATGTCATTGTATAGTTTGTGTTGTTGTTAACTTTAGATTAAAACCAATAAAATAATTATAACATTAATTTGAATTTCATCACAACATATCACCTACATTGCTCAGTGTGTATGCATGTTTGCACTCTCCCAAGGTTACTAGCAACGGTCACCAGGTTTGATGTGCTGCACATTAAACCTAGTGATATTTCTAGTGGCCAGTGCATTGTTAATGAATTACATAATGGTGATCGTTGCATCATTCAATAAAATTGTCCAATGTGGACGAACAATTATTGTTGACTGGCATAAGTTCCGATGTCGTAACAAATGCCTGTCCCTCCACTGTGTGCCTAGCTTTACTTAAGTTAATTATATTTTGATACTGCACTCCAACTGTCATTTGTATGGATATTAGTAGTCACTAAAGGGTTCTGTGACCATATAGAAATTAATCTTTAGCTTTAGTTCTTTTATAGACTGTAGGTCATGGAAGTCTATGGGTGTATTTTGTCATTGGATACTAGTGGGTGGCTGTTACCATCATTCTTTATTGCTACAGATGTGCCCAGCTAGTTTGTTGCTCCATACAGCCATGTAGTGCGCCATGTATCTCGTGCAACACAGAAGCCTTGAGTCACGCCACACAGAATGTTTCTTAATGGAACATAGTTTAGAACTGGAAAACAGTCACATTATGTAATACAACTTTTTGTCCACCAGGTGTCACTTTTCCTAAACTACACAGCATATGCTTCAGTGTTCCAATGCATTTTCTGTATCACCACCCAATGATTGACTGACAGAAGCTGTGATTGGGTACACTACATGACAAGTGCAGCTCTCAACATGGCTAGAGTGTGTAGGCTAGTGGGTAAGGTCTGCACCTTGCACCTTGAGGGCTGGGGTTCGAATCATGGTAGGGGAGTTTTTTTTTCTTTTGAATCTTCTTTACTATCACTTGGTGGTGTGTGTGAATTCTGTTATGACATGGCGTGACTCGGTAGCGCAAGCATCTTTTATGCAACTTTTTACCTTCAAATGCATCTGAATTATAAAGCAAATTGAGCTGATAGCACAAGCAGCTTCTGCTGATTAAAATGATATGCAGCATGCCTATATTCTGTGAGCCAGTTCGGGTGTATATGCACGCAAAACGTTACGTTACACTAATAGCGACAATAACACTTTAACATGGTGATTTGCTTGCAGATACACCCATATTGGCTCACAGAACATAGGCATGCTGCATATCATTTTAATAAGCAGAAGCTGCTTGTGCTAATACGTTGCATTTTAGGGTAAAAAGACACACAGCAATACAGAGTCACACAGCACTCCTGCATGTGTGGAGCAACTTGTAGCACACGGAGGATAGATATATGTGGACACATCTCTATTACTGTGCTGCAAAGTATCTGTCCCCAAAAGTGACCCTACATTAGATGCATATTACTGTACTGAGTCCCAATAAAGCAGCCGTACAGTAGCTATCATTGACCAGAAGATGCACACTAAGCATTACATAATAACAGAGCAACTAAAGTTCAGTTATTTTAATGAACTCTACGGAACTAAAAGCATTTCTTTCAACATCCCACCACAGTACAAATTTTATTAGTGGAGCACTCGCCACCTAGAGGTTAAGCAGTGTAATACATGCCATGGCTTATCTTTCATTGTAAAATACCATGGTACACCACAGTACAGCCATCACGTAACGTTCCATGGCACGACACAGGAGGACTGAGTGGTGCGCTATGAGCAACAAAATAGCTGGGCACATCTGTACATACCACAGTGATCTACAATAATTTATTGCAAAAGGAAGAGTTTTTAGGCTATTTGATCTGGTAAGGGACCCAGCCTTACTTGCAGCAATTTCATTGTGCCAATTTGGAGTATACTGTAGATATGCCAGGAAGAACTAGTAACTAGATTAATGTTGGAGAAATCTCTGATTTTCCTGGTATTAACCCTCTGTAAAATAGCATAAAACTTTTTTTCAACGTTACATAATAAAACAATACACTGCAGACATTTTTTTCACTAAATAATTTGTTACATTGACTGTTACAATTGGATACAAAACACATTGCAAACAGCAATATCACAAAATAATCAAGTTATATTAACTGTAAACACCTGATAAAAAAACACATTGTAAACAATTATATCACAAAATTAAGTTATATTAACTATTAATAGCTTTTTTTCTTGAATATATACTATTTCACTGAAGTTTAATTATCTGACAAGTTCTGATCTCACAGCTAGCAAAGAGAGTACTGATAGACAATCTAGGCCCATGGTGATTCTTGTTCAAATTTGAATCTTTTTAAACAGAAAAATTACCTCTCTCTCCACTGGCATTTTCAATAGATATTCATAGAACAATATGTAGCATTGTTTACAAGTCACTGTCACAACTTGAATCCTTCTAACAGGTTGCCCAGACAGGACGGGGTTACTTCAGTTGTTCCTGTTGCTAGGCAATCTGCATGCCTCAGGATGTGATGTATTCCACAACTGCAAACCTGATTGGGACTTCAGCCTATTTATACTCACTGGAGTATTGCAGCTGTGCCGACTATAGAGTATCTGTGAGTTCCCTCAGCCAGGCTGCATAGTCAGGTTGTTCCTGTTTTTTCTTCATAATACTTCTTCCATACGCTTTCCTAGCCGCACCAAGCAGCCCCTGTGCTGCCATCTGTTCATCAAGCCTCCATACGGCTTCTCAGCTGCACCAAGCAGTTCCCATGCTGCCATCAGTTCATTAGCTTCCTAAAGGCAATTGCCACACCATTAGTACTATTTCCGCACCATCGGCTCCCAAACTGCTGTCAAAACCAAACAGTATTCTAACAGCTATTGCCGCACCATTGGCACAATTTCCACACCATCGGCACAACTGCCGCACTGTCGGCTCCCAAGCCATTGTCAAAACTAAACTGTATACTAATGGCCATTGCCGCACCATTGGCACTATTGCCGCACGATCTGCTTCCAAGCCATTGACAGAACCAAACTGTATACTAATGGCTATTGCTGCACCATCGGCTCAACTGCCGCACCATCGACACAACTGCCATACCATCAGCTCAAAAGCCTTCAGTAGCACTAGTTTGGTGATGGTTTGGGGTCTTCAACTCATTAAGTGCTTCAATAATATTTTATAGCCTCTTTTTTAAACATTTGTAGCATTAACATGAGCAGACCATCTTGTATTAGACAAACACTAGACAGCCTCTGATGACATCAGTACTATGATTCTGCTGAGCAAAAGGTGTCAGAGGATCATGTGCTAGGCTCCTGCAGTCACACCCCTGATTCTACATCATGGGACTGATTCACTGTGATCGTGACTGTGTCAGCTCAAGGGACCTCTTTTGCAGCTCTATGTTTCATGCCTCATTAGCATGTCACCCTCACTAACCATCCTCCCCTGCTTTCCACATTGGTGCCACATGCCCCTCTCCCTCAATGTTGGATCCACCCTTGAAATGACAAGTCCACTTTATGTACAGATGGAGCAGAGTTTATTGCAGTGAATACATGGCAAGGAATGTATCTTGCAATTAAATTAAATATACCAATATATTTACATCTAAATTAATCAAATATCAAATGTTTAATGACAAATTTAAAATTATAATATGCAGTCATTAATTTAACAAGTAAAACTTCATATATTTAACTATATAGAGCAAACAATGAATGAATAAGTACAGTAAGAATTGATTTGTATGTTTAAAAAACTGTAATTGTTATTTTGTTTTTGTCTTTTAGTACTAAAACTAGAAGGATCCAGGTGGCTGGAAAAAAAGATAATGGCCACTAGTGGAAAGGAAGTGGATTTTGAAACATCCTTTTCCACCTGTAAAGCTGTTGGTGGACATATTGCTACTCCAATAAATGAAGCAGAGGACAATGCTATCTTAGCATTTGTGAAAATAGCTATGCATACCTGGGAATCAAAGCAGGGGCAGTGCCTAACACCTTTTATTATTTAAATGGTATTCCTGTAGTTAACACTCTTTGGAACAAAAAGTAACCAAGTGGCAAAGGACAGGAAAGTTGCATTGAAATGTATACAGATGGTACCTGGAATGACAAGGCTTGTAATCAAAATCGACTCACCATCTGCGAGTTATAAATTTCCCAGAACATGTTCTGGCCAAAAAGTTTAATTCTAGTAAAATAATTAATTTAGGGCCTCATCTAGAGTTAGGAGCAAATTCAGGCAATGGGTTCAAACTTGCATCTCAACCAAACCCAAATGGTAGACTTTACATTTTATATCAGGTTAGGCAACATGTGGCACCGCTGCTGCTATGAAACATGCCCTAACAGCAATGTGTCAGAGCATGCTGGGATGTGTAGTTCCAAATGTTTTCTACCCCTGTTTTAGACTGTGCATTAGTGTTTAGCAAGGTCACTCTCTTCTATCAAGTCTAAATGTATTCACATAGTTTAAAACTGTCACACTGTAGTAAAACGTGATTTTACAAGATTCATCTTTAAGCTGGGATTACTGCTAATTCTAAATGAGGTATTTGTAGATGGTTAATGAAAAAATCAAATATCTTATACAGTAGCTTGCTTCAGGAGGACAGTTATTTAAATCAACTTATATAAGAGCACATACAAATTATTGTGTTTATAAACCAAGATCAAAACCTATTTTATCTATTAAATGTGTCAAATTATTTTCTGTGATAAAAATATACTGTAAATCAAAATTCATATAATGTCTCCATGTGTTTTCATATGACCCATTTTTCTTTAATTTAAATGTGAAATAAGGGGGGGTTGAATGATCACAAAGTAAAGTAAAAATGAATTACTTGGAAATATTTTGTCTTTCCTTTATCCAATTGTAAAACTGAGAAATTGTTGTAGAATTGGATTTTCATGAAGCACAGACAGTGTCAGATGACATTGATTGAAGCACATACCAGAAGCCAGTTCTAGGGGTAATAAATCCTTCAATTTAGCATTTTAGTAAATCTTGAGCATAAACTTCATATAATGGCAATCCATGATAAGACTTGAACAGGTAATCATTTTTAAATATTCTAAACTTCACACAATATTTTTGGAAACTCAAGAGTTTACCAAAATCTAACATATGGGAAATATTGTCCATCGCTGTGAATAAACCCAATGGTGCATATATGCAAGGATGTACTTATTGAAAACTTTGAATGAAGATTGCTAAAACATGGAAAAACTATTATAGGAGGACCTTAGTTTCCAGAACAGAGATTTTGTGGTTTTTACCAACTGTTGGTTATGCTGCAGATATTATTGTGGAGAATGAGACTACAGACTGTTTTGGTTGACACCTTCATTTTGTACTTTGTATGAAGAGAAAGTAAACCTAGGACCTTACTTGTAGCAAAAATGTTTGAGGCAAGTTGGGTCTTGATGAATAATTATATCAAGTAGTGGAGCATGCAAACTTATGTTGGTAATTGCAATTACCTTCATTACGCTAACAATAAGTAGAGACGTGTGGGGACCCCATGTTTTGATATTGGTTCTAAATATTCATTGTGTTTTGGTTTTAACAAAACCACCCTCAAATGTTTTGGTTTTGGATTTCTTTCAAATTGATAAAAACAACTGAAATCAAGTAAATTTGACTTGTTTTTATTACTTCAGTATTATTGACATCAATGACATAAATTTCCAGTCAATGTTGACCACTTTAAAGCTCACAATATTGTTTTACTAATATTGGCCAAAGGATGCAGGAAGCTGGCAGGCTAAACTAAGTGACAGACCAGCGGCACAAACACAACATTTTAAAAGAATATATAACATATTTGAAACATACAGTAGCAACACTGCAGTGGCAGACAGGATGGCAGATTAGTAAACTATACAATCCTATCAAATGTTTTCATTACTTAAGAACTTGATCAGAAGCCCGAGGCCATCAAAGTTAAATGGAGGTGAAGTATTTAGTGAAAGCCAGGTAAAGCACTGATGGATTGATTACTAACAGTACTAGTAATAACAATAAAGAAAAACAAATATTGTGCATGGAAAAAAGCTATAAAAAAAAGCTTCCAAAATCCCAATGAGATTTTTAAAGTGGAAACTGAATCTTAACAGCAAATCACAGGCTTCAGGACAATACATGGGATTCAAGGCAGAAAAACAGCCTAGTTGAAGTTACATTATCAATTATCTAACTATATGATTTGATAATACTACTCTTTATCTGTGGGTAAAGCTGCAGGAAATGCTATATGCCTGGATGAGAAGCTGATGATGGTTTTGCAAGATGCAAGAGAATATAAATGCTCCAGTAAAGTACACTGCCTGTCAAATGCACACAATTTTGGCAAAGCCCTTAATGAAAAGTGGTGCATGATGGAATTTTCCTTGGGACCTCCCATTTTGTTTTACACACCAGCAACAGAAAAGATCTCCTTTACAATAATTGTTTTGGGGTGCAGATGATGGAGATCCCACTGCACACAGAACAGTAAGACTGCAGGGATTTTTTTAGACAAAATGAAAATATTTTTTTAGCAATTATTATTTGGGGTGCAGCTCAGACACAGTACAGTATTTTTTGACAAATAATCTTGATATCAACACTGCATCTGCCCTAATACACAACAGTCTATATATATATATTTATATTTATATGTATATATATATAGAGAGAGAGAGAGAGAGAGAGAGACAGACTACAGAAGGTGGCACTCTCAAGACTTTCAATAGTGCATAGAGATGAAAACGCTTAGCCCAAGCTGTTAGCCGATGTTTCAATCTCCTTTATTTCATGTAGATATATTTCCTTGTAAACAAAAAGCAGAGAAATGGACAACAGTATTAAAAAACATGCATTCAAAATGGATGGCATTGCAAGATACAAAACAACACTGCAAGGTACAGCAATATCTGTCAGACAATCACATTCTTGGCAAAGCTCATAATGAAAAGTGGTGCTTGATAGAATTGTCCTTGAGCCCTCCAACCCACGCTTATGTTATACAGTTAAAAGTAAAAGCACAGTTTAACAAACCAAGCAGTTCAGCGACAGGGACTGCCACTTTTGTGGCTGAAGTGTTTGGTTCGTTTGGGCCCCCACAAAACAAGCTACAAATGAGTTTAAGGCAGCTAACAATATCTTTTATCATCTCTATAGTTGTAAGATGTCATTATCATCCTCACCCTCATCAGTGTTGTTATTATCATCACACAATATTAACTCATCCCCACTAGAATCCACCATTGTAGAAGTTTTTCCAATTTTGAGGAAGTAGCCTTCTATGCTGATTGCATACAAAGTTTCTGACTGTGCTAAACACTTTCCAAGTACACACTAGAGGGGGGTGGGGCAACTTAAGTACAGCAAAGCTAGTTTGAACAATAAACAATGGGATCCAATTTTACTTTTTTCTTCCCAGTAAGCAAAAAGATTGTGTGACATGCTAATTTGTTCATAGTCATTTATATAATCCTCCACCATTCTAATAATGCTTAGTGTATCTTATTGAGTCACAGTAGAGGTGTCAATAATTTTGCCATTTTTTAAGCCTCACCAGATGTCAAAATGGTGTTTTACTTTGGTGCACTGAGTTGACTCATCCTCCCCACCAGTGGGTTTATTGGAAAAGGTAATTTTTTCCTGGCAGCAGCATTTACAGGAGAAAAAGAAGCAGGATATATCATTGTGTCATGTGTCACTTGAGCTGAAAACTAGCAGACAAGCAGCTCTTTATGTTTCTTACAATCTATGTCAGTTTGAAATAAAGACATTACATATGACTTATATCTAAGATCAAGCATGGTTGCCAAATTGAAGTGATCCATTTGCAAGATGTTGACAACCCTTTCGTCCTGGTGATGTGAATAAAGAACTTGATCTACAAGTTTAACATACTTGTTTCATATCCACCTTAATGTTGTGTAGCTACTTTTCCAGTAGTTGTATTAAGTAAATCACCTGACTCAGGTTGGCAATTTCTAAATTTACTCAGTCATTACTTCATATGTTTTCAGTAGCTTGCAAAAAACAGATAGTATTCTTCAGTGTTCTAGACTAAGATGCTTTCTGCCTCCTCCCCATTCGCTGAAGCATATAAAGGTGGAATTCCACCTGATCACAACCTTTTGCTTTGCTTTAGTTTGTGGCATGAAAAATGGAACTCTTCTTGCAGCCACTGCAATATTCTACAGGCAGTTGCTGAATGGCAAAAATGTCCAGAAACTTTCAGGCCACAGACAGCATCTCCTCCAAGTCCCTGTCTTTAAAAAAAAAAAAAATTCTGAACCACCAAGTATATTGTGTGGGCAAAACATGGGACATGTTTAAGTTCACCAAGTAATGCTCTCACAATTGTAATTGTGTTATCAGGAATTGCAAATCCTGAGACGACTACTAGAGGGTAATCCAGTTTGCTATGACATCCCTGAGTTTTTCTAACAGGTTGACACCAGTATTCCTGTTAGTGAAGCTGGTGATACAGAGAGTAGCCTGCCTCATAATTAGCTGGCGATGTGTGTGTGGGCTGTCATGGTCATGTAATCTTTAAATTGACCAGTAACATTTGTCCACATATCTGTGGATAAGTGGATAGTTGGTACAATGGCATTTTCTAGGCAAATAACTATTTTTTTTAACATCCCAGTACAGGTGAGGAATTGCTAATCTGGGAAATTGGAGTTGAGAACAAATTTGGTAGCGGGGACACAGGACCTCAATTAACTCTCTAAAACCAGATGCATTGGTGGCGTATATTTGATGCAGATTTAATGCTGGCATAGTTATCATGGCTTCAGTGATCCGCTGTGCAACCGGATGGCTGTTTTTGTACTTGTTTCCTCTAGCAAAGCATTGTTTCACAGTCAATTGTTGTTTGAAAATAGTAGTCTATTTGGTCCCCTTCTGGGATGAAGTTTGAGCCCCAGCAGTAGCCACAGCGCACAAGGATTCTACCGGGGAATCCTGGATAGGAAAGCAGTTAGATAGCCTACACAAATTGGATGCAGGAGGACTACCTCCAATTATTAATGAGGAGATTGATGATAAAGGTGTTGACAGTGGATATTGCATGTGCTGGGATCTATCCATGCTGCTACTAGCTGATGATAGGCTGCTTGGTATTATTTTAAAACTTTTTTGAGATTTTACCAAATAATTTGCATGAACTCACTGCAAATGACATAACACAGAGGAGGTTCCTAGATGGTTAACATTCCTACCTCTACTTACTTTAGCTTCATAATCAGTACATATGGTTTGGCATGTGTTGTCAGGATTTGGGTAAAATTAACTATTTCTTATCATGGGTAATAACTGCTGTCACTGGTGGCTGACTTACTTTGCAACAAACAACATCCTCATCATCAACATCCTCATTAGTGGTAGATGAACAAATATCTCCCTCATCCTATTGCCCTTCCACAGTAGCATCCTCAATTTCTAGGTCACCATCTTTACTTTTACTGCTGCTCATCCCCACATTTGTAGAAGGTGTGGAAATGGTGTAGTGGGCTTTGCTAGGAATACAGTGCCAGAAATGTCATACACACATAGCACTCATGGACAAAAATAGGGGGGAATTCAATTAGCCCTGATAAATTAACAGAGGTGAAAAATGGAGGTTGCCGTGGGCTTTATCACCCAAGCATATTCAATTAGGCTCCCTTTTTCTACCAATTCCCTGTGTTAACGCGCACTAAATAAATGTGTTAATGGGTGTTAACATGGGTTATCAGATGTTAGCACTCAGGATCCATGAAAAGTTCACAGATTTGGGCATTAAGTGTCTGTTATCACTGATAACTGTTAAGTAAGGCTAATTGAATAGCTGCCAGTCACCAATTAGCCAACAGTTAATTGCCATGGCTAATTGAATCTCCTCCTTAGACTCAGGGATTTGTGAAATTGTGAACACACAGTTTGTTCTTCAGTCTTAGTTTATTTTTGGTGAACTGATTTGCTTGTTTTAAAGGTGACACCTTTAGTAGATATTGAAGTACCATCATGACTGACAGCAGCTGCTGCAGCACTAGTACTGGGTTGCTGCTCCTGCGCTTCTGTTGACTGATCCATATGTACTCTCCTACTAATAGCACCTAAATTATGTATTTTTTAACAGTGTTTTATTTTATTTTTTTCACAGTGTCTGAACACACAACACAGTGCCTTACTGTACTTCAATTTTTTTCAATAAGACAGTACCCGTCATGTCATAAATTAATGCCTGGCCCTGAACACACAACACAGTGCCTCATAGTGCTGCAGCCTGCTGTCCACTGTGCCTCTATAATGACTCAATATCCCTTTAAGTTAAACACAGTGCTCCTAATGAAATTTTTAATAACACTGTGCCCCTACTGCCTTTAACACAGTGCTCCAGTCTTAATTGAGTTTTTAATGCTTCACAGTGCTGCAGCCTATAGTCTTACACCCTCTCCCCCTGGTCTCCTGAGGGGAAATGATGCCCAACCATGAGGGATGTATTTTATATGCAATCCAAAACAACTGAGATCTGATGCTGGGAAGATGACATTTTGCCCTGCTTTGGGCTCCATGTATGGTGGGAAGACACAAGCCAGGGCTCGGTTTTACTCTGAACCGCTAAGTTGGGGTGTATTAGGTTTCCATGGATTCCGAACTGCATATCTCTATTTATTAGGGGGTTTAGGTAAAGTTCACTACAGTCTTGGAAGGATGACTTCAAGAAGATTGGTAGATCTTACCTTTAAAAAATTCTTAAAAAAGACAACAAATACCTGAACTAAATATTGTAGCCTAATATATCTACAGATTATCCATGTTTATGTATTTAAAAGAAGCTGTCTGATCCCAGAATCTACATAAAATCATTTAGTACTTGGGCCTTTCACTATTTGACTCCAACACAGAGACACACACTGTGCTTGCATAAACATTAATAAACAAGTGAGTTTTTAGTCTGCTTTAAAACAATTGAAGTGCCACTTTTAAAAATAAAAAAATATCTGATACTTCTCCTGCAGAAGCCCATTATTCACAATGCAAAATGTTTAATGAAAACATTACATTTTTGAAAGAACAGCAGCATCTATAGGTGGCAGCCCAGCTGCAACTTTATACAGGGCCGTAGCTAGGGTAATGCGGCCGGTGCCATCGCACAGGGCACCACAGGGGCACTGTTTGGGCCTGCCAAATGTCTGTTTATTATCATTCTCATTTGTAGCTTCCTCTTATTTCATCCCCAGCATCTCCTGGCCTCCCCTATCTCTTCCCTGGCCCTTCCCCATGAGGCCATTCCCCTTTTTTGGGTGCATTATGTCCCTTTGAAAAATGAGGGGGGCACCAATGCTCTTTCTGGCACAGGGCACCAAAAAGTCTAGTTACGGCTCTGCTTTATACAAATGGCCTACAAACTCCTTCCCTTTTGTACACCCATGAGGGCGAATAAGCAAGGATGATTAGAACTTGCACTAGCCCTATGGCTTGTACAGCTTCTTCATCTGACCACGGCCTCCTAAGGCTAATTGTGTGTATCTGTGAATGCTTCCACTTGCATTGACATGCCTGTGATACTCCCATAACATGCCCACTGAATTACCCACTTTTTGCTTACGCTACAAGTCACCTCCCAGTCAGCACCCATGCCAGGGTTATATCTATGATGGGTTCTGGGTGTGCGATGCACACGGGCCCCTGGGTCCAGGGAGGCCCACATCGCACTCCCTGCACCCATATTTTTTAATACTTACCTCTCCGAAGTTCAGCATTGGCAGTATCAGCACTGCACTAAACGCCTGGAAAATGTCCACTGTGATCATTTTCCCGACATTTTGTGTGTGCGCAGTGCGGAAATCGCCAGGAAAATGGCGAGGTGACCTGCACATGTGCAGTAGACTCTTGGCACAGACTAGTGCCCAGAGTCTACTGCTGCAGTCAGTGTGCTGCCAGCTGCCAGGGAGAGAGGAGGGGCCCTGTATGGGGAATACACAGGGCCCCCTCCTGTCTTAATATGCCCTTGACCCATGCCCATCACTTTTCCACCACCTTTATGATACCGAATGTACCATTTGCAACAGCAACTTTGTGTTGTACACTCTGGGCCTGATTCATTACCGACTGCAACTGCAATTATGCATGCAGACGGCTGAATGTTGCGTTCTGTGTATGCATCGCAGTGCATGTGCGCAAAGGCTCCACTGCGATCGGACTGTGATCAGGCGGTGTTTGAACGTCATTGCAGGGGCGTGCATAAATTAATCATTGCGATGCCATATGCAGCTTGGGACTTCACTACGTGCGATGAGGTTAGACATTGTGCAAGTGTGCGTTAGGCCCCCGAATGTACCCAATGTTACCGGTTTGGCAGACTTGCTAAGTATTACGGATGTGTGTAAGGTGAAGTGGTCGTATAGTGTGTGACTCAAAATCAGATCCTTTCATTTTTCATTAAGTAAAAAATACTTATCCAAGGTGAATGAATATAATTGACACTTTCTCAGACCTTTCTCCTATATGTACCTTAAATAGATGTATTCCAACTCAGTTTCATGCATTAAAAGCCTACATACTGTTTAACTGTTTATGGCGCTGACAATCACCTAAATAAACAACCTAAGGAAAATGTTGATGGGCGAAACAAACTTGTTCCTGTGTTTAAATAAAAACATCTGCAATGTTCTGTCTATTCCTCAATCATCTTGTGATACTAATCAGAAGTACAGGAATACTGCTATGGCTGAGGAATTTATTTCAAATACTTCCAAATATGCATACTATTCACACATTATAATCCAAGGCTTTCAAAAGTATTATGTTTAGAATAACTGACTCCAGCTGGTTTTGCCTGTCTAGTCTCTTTTGTCAGAGAACATCTGAAGGCACACTAGCATGTAATGTTAAGAGACATTCAACCCATCATTTGCAGTGCAGCTAACATACTTAAAGTACCAACAAAAATGGATGAATTTCTCATTTAATAAGGTGAGGGTTTTTTAGTACTATTGCTGTAAAGTTTAAACTTACAAAAAGGGCCCTACTGTACTTTATATTGTATCTGCCTTTATTTCTATCATATTGGGTCTGCCTTTATTTCTTTAATATATAAATGGCCTGTGCGTTAAAAAAAATTAAATAAACATATGCTCAAAATATGGTTACAATGTCAAATGTAGTAGCTTGCATAAAATGGGGAGTATTCTCCAGTGTGCTTTACTAAGGTAACATGCTCCCCCTCATGGCTTGTTCTGTACTTTTGGATGGCTTGTTGCTGTTCCTCCAGTCACTGAAGCATATATAGGGTGGAATTCTACCTTGTTACTACCTCTTGCTTTGGTTTACAGCATGGCAAATTGCAGCTGCTGCAATCTTCTATATGTTATTGCTGTATGCCAAAAACGCCCACAAATTTTATGGGCCACAGCCAACATTTCCTGCAAGGAGTGGATATTTTTTAAGAAATTCTGAACCACCAAGTTTATAGTGTGTGCAAAATACGGTACTTGATGACAGAGCCGTAACTAGACTTTTTGGTGCCCTGTGCCAAAAAGAGCATTGGCGCCCCCCTCATTTTTCAAAGGGACATAATGCACCCAAAAAAGGGGAATGGCCTCTTGGGGAAGGGCCAGGGAAGAGATACGTGAGGCCAGGAGATACTGGGGATGAAATAAGAGGAAGCTACAAGTGAGAATGATAATAAACAGAAATTTGACAGGCCCAAACAGTGCCCCCTGACCTGTGGTGCCCTGTGCGATGGCACCGGCCGCACTACCCTAGCTACGGCCCTGTTTGTTGAAAAAGAAAATAGCCACAGGCACTATAGAAGGAATAAAACAATTTTACAAAAAATACTGAACACAAATTTAAATTATATGAGACAAATACACCAAGTTGCTGTAATAAATGGTTGCTGACCAAATTATCTAAAGTGGATAATAAAGGAAAAACAGTGCTTTAGGAGTATGAAATAATAGATGATAATAAATAATATATAAAAAATATAGAAAATGCAAATATGCCAATCTGAAAAATGTATTAAACATCCAATGCAACAATAATTTGTCAATATAAAATGATCACTGAAAAAGTACACTGAATACCAGCAAGAAAAACAAATGAATACATTCATAGAAGTCAATAAACCAATAATAAACAATTTGTTGAACCATAAATGGTTACGCTTCTGATATCCCAAAAAGGTCAATTTCCTTTCAACTGTGCATTTAAATGTGAGGAAATACGATAATATATGGTATGAGTTAGTGATAGTATAGGAATAAAATCAATCACTTTTGTTCATGGTTTAGAGTCTCGAAACAGTGCAGTACATAAATGCAGAAATCTGCTTTTAATATACTCAACTCTGCAGCCGCGTCCGGCTGCAGGTATAAAGATGGATCTCACCTATTGTTATCAGTGTCAATCTGAGGTTATCATTTGCTTAAATAAAGGTAATGGTTATGCCCTGTGTGTTCCATTGGTATAAGCGAGAAGCTGCTGTGGTGTGCGGTCTGTGAGCCTGTCCAATCATCACCGTTAGGAAAGCTCGCTCCTATTACATCAGCTGCCTCTAGCCGCTGCAATATACTGTTAGGGAGGACTGGATACACTGTTGCATTCGGCAGAATGAAAGGAGAACCATGTGCTGTATGAGTGTTACTCAGTTGTTCCCTGGATAAAAGCCCTAAATGCGTTTCTTCCCTTTGGAGATTTCATCAGAGGGGTGTCACAAAATATATGTATTTTCGATTATGTGAGAGTTAGTATGCAACATATTTATTGGACCTATGTTTTTTATGTTTTTTTATGTTTTTTTCAAATTACTGTCTAAAAATTACTATAGAACCCACAAACCACCCTAAAAAGATGACACTATCTCAGAAGATATAAAAATAAGCTCAAAACACAATCAGGATATTTTGGTGATTAGGTCAGCCATAGCAAATTGTAAAATCACATTTTGTTAAACAACTTACCGTTGCCACACTTCATTCACTGTGCGTACTATGGGTGTCTCACTATTAACATCATCAGTAATTTCTGCCCATAGTTTGTCCTTTGCTGAAGCACCCATATCCCTTTGTCCATGATGTATTTTCTCCATAGCCCTGGAATCAAGTTCTTTGACAGAGAAACAGGGTTATTATTTTTTTTACCTTTGTTGGTCAGTGGCCTGACTGGTCACTGGGATTGCTTCAACCACAGCATTGTTATTTTTTCTTGTGAAAAATATATAGTTTTTGTGGCTTGAGAAGCTTATATATTTGTGTTGATTTACCTAACTCGCCACTTTTGAATATGTTTAAAACATTTATAAAAATTATAGACAAAAACATGTCTCCTTCTATTTAGTCCTTGCATGTGATTATGTAGTAGTGTCTATCTCTGACTCAGGCCCAGTGCCAGCAATAGTTAGGTAACACATGCATGTGCTCAACAATGATGACATATTTGAACTCCATAGAGAAGCTTAGCATAGATAATAGCCATAACAGGATGTGGTCATAATTCCGATGATGGGGATTCCGGCACTCAGAATGCCATTGCCAGCATCCTATAGGTAAGTAACATGTTTAGGGGGTTAGGCACTAGGGGGAGGGTTAGGATGCGGGGAGGGGGATATTAGGTTTAGGCACTAGGGGGGAGATTAGGTTCAGGCACCGGGTATGGAAAGGGGGAGGGTTATGATACCTACCGACAGGTGTCGGTATCCTAACTCTTTTGGGACTCCGGCATTGGGATTCTCACCACCGGGATCCTAAGCACTGGCATCCTTTACCCAACCCAGCTGTAACATAGTCTTGGTAGTAACCCATCTACTGTATCCCAAGCCATGATTTGTTACTAAAATGAGGAAACATCAATGTGCCTTCAATTTAGAGTATCTCTACAACATATAGATGAATAATAAATAAAGCATTGTGCACAATTTCTTAGAAAAAGGAAACTCTACATTTATTTTAATGTTTTCTAGTTCATGTATTTACTCTTGATGTACAGCCAACTTTCTGTCTGTGTGACGGTATTGTAATAAATCCTCTGAATGCCATTGTTCGGCTATTGTGTAATTTTATTGAAAAGCTTCCGTTCACTTTTCCAATGATCCACTATATTGGGGAAGGTGCTATCAGACAAGGCTGCATGGTTAATTAATCCTTTCAGTGTACTTCCTGTCTGACGAAAGACAATACAAATCAGCTTTGTACTGTGTTGTATTTACATAATATATGTGCACATCTCCGCATTCCAAATCTGTTCTACTGTAGATGTTGTTCAAAAAAGAGGCTTCTCCTGATCACCAGCAGAGTTATTCTCTCTCAGTCACTTTCTGGAGTAAACAGTAAGTAGTTTTATTTATATACCATTGGATGTTGCCTGTCAAATTCAACTTAACTTGTTGTGTGCTACAGTAATTAATAAGGGGCCTAATTGAGAGTTGATTGCTATCAGATTCTCACGCAGTTCAGCGATTATCAGTGGTCTACGCATGCATCACAGCATTGTGCTCGCATGATGAATTAATTGTTATCTAGCTTGCTGTGAAGTTACTCACAATTGATTGACAGCCAGAGACCATTTTGTGGGTGATAACGGGGAGTTCCGGCCAAAACGCAGTCGTGTCAGGGCAGTTTACTGGGTTTGTACTAGCCAGCGTCTGCAATTGTTCACACAGAGAACAAAGCTTCAGTGTCTCAGTTACTATGGCCAGTCTGAGTGACCATAGACTCCCTCAAGTAGTCGATGTTTTCCTGATCTGCCTCCAATGCTGCGTTTGCATATGCAGGTGCGGGCAGCTGCGAGCGCTCTGGTGGGCATCTCAAAACAAATTCCGCCACGCTGATGCATTAGCTTATTTTAGCAATTGCTAAGCGTAAAAAATGTAAATGCGTTTGCATTAACATACAACTCTAAATTATGTGTCTTTATTTACACTAATAAAATATTAAAATTGTACATAATCTAATGTATTCTCTTGCAATGCCAGGTTGAACATATCTGTGTTAATTGAAAGGTCTAACTGTGATCTATAGAAATATGTTTAAGTTGTTTTTGTTTGACTCCAGGATTACCCTGATCATTTTACACTTTGGCTCTATGTTCCTCGTCTATGCCTATGCCAAATACAATGTAAGCATTTGATTAGTGTTTGATAAAATAAGTTACTTTTTGAGTAAGTTTAGTTTTATCGTTATGTAATACACAAGTGATGCCAATATATGTATAAACTGCTGTAATAATATCCATATAAATGGTGAGTTCTGATGTCATTACTCAGTAGATCTCAACCTGAACCCCCCAATATTCCCAACAGGTCATGTTTTGAGGATCTCTCTGTGGATGCAGGTGGGATAATTACTGACCCAGCAACATAGATTAACTCACTTGGGCATAATTAAAGAGATCCACAAGACATGACCTGTTGATGGTACTTGAGGACTGGAGTTGAGAACCCCTGTCATTACTTATAATAACTTTTGAAAATACAGTAGGGGTCCATGGCCGAGCCCCTAGGCTTTCAGGTATTTTGCGACCCCTCCAGCACAAAAATGTTTTACCCCCACTATAGGTTCCGTATGTAAAGTGGGTCTGGTATGTTTGAGTGGAAAATGAGCAACAGTATGTGGTCTAATACAGCATGGCCAAAATATGAAATTGAGCAGAGTGTATGGTATCTAAGGCAATTATGGAGTGATTTGATTCAATATAGAGTTAGTTTTTGTTTATTAGATTGCTAAAAATTGAGACAAGGTGCTCCAGACATTCTCAATAAGATGTACATTAAATTATTACTGTTGTCAGGTTTAATATTGGCGCAATAAGCTGGCTCCTTTGTATGTATACAAAATATTGGTGATATTTCCCTGTGGCTTGTCTGCTGTGTAGTGTCTACAGATAGCACAGTCACACACTGGGAATGGAATGTGTAAAATGACCCTTCTCCCTCACCCTGAAGGAGGTCATCAGGGTTTTTTGATGTCCTTGTGTGTGTTGTGGTGGCACCCCAGATTACCAGTAGGCTGAAGAATCCATCCTTGTGTGTGCACTCTGGATCTTCAATCCATTTGGCTCTACCCCTATGCTAGGGTATTCTTGCTCTGCACTTGGTGGTGGTTCTCAGAATCCTCGCAAGTCCAGTGAAATCTCCTGTCCCTGTGTGTGCTGAGGTCTGGAGGAGAGAGAACTTCTTCCAGATAGTGGCGGTGACAGCAGCTGTGAAGGCAGCAGTCATGTGTCCTCTCAACCTTGACATTAGTGTGCTGCTGGTCCACTGTCTCCCCCCCCTCACCGTTGTCTCAAAACAAATCGCTGCTAACTACTAGTGTGCCTTGCAGCTTCTCCCTAGGCTTCAGTCTAGTCAGCCTTGTGAATAATATGGCCCTGTAGGTTGTGCATTTTTCCAAATGTGGTGGTATTAAAGTTTACTGAGGTGAGTATGTCTGTGTTATATTATTATTATTAAATTTTATTTATAGCTCACCACAAGTGGTCCGCAGCGCCGTACATACAGTAGAGGGTACACAGAACATTACATTACAATACAGTAACCAAATTATAAACAGAGCACAAGTAACAATTAGCAACACAATTCTCCATACACAATACAGCTGGGAAGGTGAAGGCTGTCATAGAAGTGCTAGAGAAGGGCTGTGAGACAGTGGGCAGGAGGAACTTGCTCCTAGGAGCTTACAATCTAGGGGAGATTTCAAAATAAGTTTCTATATTTTGTAAAACTATTCACCTGATATGTGGTTAACAATGTTGGAAGAATAGGTAAATATAGATTGAATATACTATTCAACCACACTTTAGTAAACTTAATGATTTGAAAGCAATGTACTGATTTAGAATAGTGAAACATATTGAATTAATGCACACCTATTACTGCTAGGATTAGTCATGCCTTAGCTATTCAGATTTCATTGATATGTTGATTATTTCTGAAGAAATTCACTGTGACGACAGTCAGCTATTGACTTAATAATTATAGAGTTAGCACTCCAGTGCTTGATGATGATTGATAAGGAAAGCATTGTGAAACCCTACTTAAGAAGCTTAGCGTATAAGCCTAATAGATCCCAAGGATGTATTTCTAAATTATATGTTTTGACCAATTGCCAAGTATGTTTCAGTTACTCTACCTCAGATAACTTCTGGTGTGCAAAACTGTTTGGGTCCCTAATGTATACATAGTGTTCTGTCCTGGATTTATATTTTATCACACATTTTTCTATGTCAGTGTCCAGTAGGCTAGTTATTCTGCGTAACAATTTAAGTGCTACTGGACAGTGGCCCTGATTCAGAGCCGGATGCTGTGACAGAGCACTCGCTCTGAATCAGGGCCGTCCTTCTTGTTTTTCAGAGCAGCCTCCTGGCCGCTCACATAGCTGTGGGTGACCACCCACAGCTATAGCGAGTGGCCAGGAAGATGGTCACGATGGTCAAGGCCATCACGACCATCGGGCTTGCAACGAGACCCTTGAGGTAGGGTCTCGTTGCCACAAGCCCCAGAGTGCTTTAGACTCTAACAGAGCTGAAAGCACTCCCACTGACATCACTTGTGATGTCAGTGGGGACGGCCCCAGATGGTAGGCATTCCCATTGAATGCCTCCGTCTGGGCAGCCACACCCCCGGCCCGCCCACAAAAGGGGGCGTGCTGTCACTCAACATCGACAGCACGCCCCCTTTGATACGAGACCCGGAGCGATGGATTGCCCATCGCTATCCAGGTCTCGTGCATGTGCACAACGGAGCCAGCTCTGTCGTGCGCATGCGCACTGGGCCACCAGTGCGCATGGTTCTTAATCAGGCCCTCTTGCCATATAATATATGACTCAATAAAAAGAGTGTTTTTATTTTTTCTTTGTATTGAAAGATTTCTATTTTTAGCTAGGCAGTGATTTCTGATCTGCCATATGATTAAAAGAAGAGTGGTAAGGTAGCAAATTGATGCTGATATACATAGACACACAAATTGATACAAGTAAGGTACTTTTTCAGAGTTGCTTATATATGCTGGCAATCCATCCTATAGCTACTTACTCTGTCATTTGTATTCTATCTTCAGTTTTTGTATTGAAAACAAAATTTTAGCACCAGGATTAGGTCACTTTTTTAAGTATTTAAACATTTCCACCCTCTTTCACTTTCATTGTACACTTCCATACTGCCAATATGAACTAATGTTCTGTTTCTATTATTTCGACAGGCTGATAAAAAGGTTTGTAAAAAATAAATGTGCTTCTATAAAATAAAATACATTGAACCACAGGTACCTATTGCAGACATTTAGCAGTAAATTTATTGAAAATTTTGTCTGGTCTGAGTTTAAACTCTCACAGCATTGGTCGAAACTTGGGTGACTTTTGTCAGCTGAAACTCTCAAATTTACCAAGAATTGTGATTTGCTGAATCAAGTTTCTCGATGGTGTATGTGATTGAGATTATCCCCAAGTTTCCTGAGTCTGACCACAGGCAAACTCATACGGACATGCATCCTGCACATAGTGTTAAAGGTGGAGACTGCTAATGTGGGATTAAAAAATAAAATCAAGTGTTAATGTTAAAAAATATTATGTATGGTTTCCCCTCTCAAAAGCATAACCAGCCCCAGGCTCCTGAGCCAGTGTTGGTTCTAAAATTATGGGGGAAAAAGTGTAGGGTTCCTCCTTATTTTAGGAACCAGCACTGGGCTCCCAGAGCCAATCCTGGTTTTAAAAATAGGGGAAAAAATGTTGTGGGGTTCCCCCTATTTTTAAAACCATTTCCAGACAAAACTAGCCAGGGTATAATGCCACAGTTATAACCATCTGGTTAAAAAAATAAATTGCAGTCTCTTTACGTGTTTCTCCACCTCCTTAGCACTCAGTGGCTTCCTCAGAAGCTTCCTCTGAGGAAGCCGCTGAGTGCTAAGGAGGCGGAGAAACGCGTAAAGGGACTGCAATTGATTTTTTAACCATCTGGTTGATTTTCACCATATATCTCCCGGGAGAACTGTGAGTACAGGCTTTTTTCTAAAATGAGCAGAGGACTGGATTTTGTTCGTTCCTGATTGCCTACAGATGTGGATTGAAGCCTTTGCTGCATGCTGTTAATAGCCTTTGCTGCATGTTGTCTAAAACTTTTTTACTAACCATGCAGGCTCTTACTAACAAATGACTTCACACTTAACAAGATATAAATCCAAATCATCCACTTACCCACCTGTTGGTTTTTTGCTTTAACATAAAAAGATGGTCGCTTTATTGATTGCTGTTATGCTTCATTACTAACATAAGCAGTAAAAAAGCCATATAACTGCTTTTTTTGCTTGACTAACAATTTAAGCAATACTATAGCCACCGCTGGAGCCTTGTCTAGATTATATCCTGAAGGATACACAGCACCTCTGTGCTAATTGATATATGTTATTATACAGATCTGTATTTGTTTTTTAATATAATGTTTTTTAATTGTTGTCTCTTGGGGTTGTTATAATATATTGATTCAACCAGTCGGTTTTACAATTAAATATTCTATGTTTATATTTAGTTTTTTTAATTTGTTTTCTTATATTATGAAATATGTGCAATATTTAATTATTCAATTTTATATGCAATATAATAAATAATTTCTGATCTAGTAGCGCTGTCTACCCTTTTGTTTACTTCTTATTTTGTATAGGTGTCAGAGATTACACCTATATTTGATAGCAGCTCTAGAATTAGAAATGTATTATTTATTTATTTATTATTGTTTTATATATTGTCCTTGCATTGGGATTTGCTTTTAGTTATACTATAGTTACGTATCTGATACTGCTCGGAGGAAATGCAAATCAGGAATAGTCAACTCTAAAGTATTTAATTTCTTTTCTAGATGTAAAGATTAATTGAGTAATATGTGCTTGTACAATTGCGAAAAGTCAATGTTCTGTTGCAATCAAGAATTTCACTTGACAAGAGGAAATATCTTCTTTTAAAATAACATTACAGTGTAGCATTATAAAACAGTCAAAGATCTTCAGCCATAGTAAAATTTTACAGTAAACTGAAGTAGGCGCTTCTACCACATTCTACCCACTTCCTAGTGAAATGGGCAGAGTGGGGAAAATTTTCTTGCGGATCCCTGATTATGGGGCGGAGGCTAATGATGCAATTATATGATAATATATATATATATATTAATATCTAGAGAAGAAATTACTAAAGTTTGCTTTTCGCACAATATTTATTAAAAATATATACGCCATTTGATTGAATTAATCACTTGTAATAAATGGAATCTTCACCTAAATCTACACTGCAGCATTGGTTGCTCTCCATATATTAATGAATACAAACTCCCTTTTAGGTATGTAGTATCACTGGAGTTTAATACAGCAGCAATTGTTAAAGGGCCTAAGTATTTATGTTAGATTAATCTATCTCTATAGGATGCAGTACAAAATCTGCAATAGGCTTGTTCACACTGATATAGTTCTTTGCAGCTTTTATTATGTATTTATTTATGCCTTGAAATAGTTTGTACATATAACACATAATTCCCTGTGTAGCAGATCCGATGAATGCATTCTGAAGCATGGATGGATAAAAAGTTTGAAGGTAAAGTTGACAATTTTTTTATTTCTTAAAGACTACCCTTCCCTGACACACAAAGGAGGCTGCCATTTTATGTGCAATACCAGTAGTCCAGCAAATGAAGCCCTCAACTGGTGCCTTATGAACATTAAACATGGTTTCTCAATCGAGGTGCATTTTCAAGAACATTGATATAGCACAAAAATGACTGCTTCCAACTTTGTGTGCACAGTGAGTGAGACAAAAACATGTGTGTGAGCGTTGTGTCTGTCATAAAATGGGGACAAGGCATAAGGGGAGCTATGTCACCAGTCCCTGCCCACATACCCATATACAGGAAGTAGAGTCCCCGGTCTCCCCTGTATAGTTAGGAGTCAGTACCCAGCGCTACATCCACTTTGATCTCATGCCCTGCAGAGAATCTGGGGAGCTGAAGTCACCGTACAGCCACCTGGGAGGTAAGCCTTGCAGCATGCTGAGATCTGTAGTCCTCTACATGAGTGACATGGGGAGGGGGGGCTGGGTTCAGAGGAAGCCTGAAGAGACACAAAGGAAGCCCGGAGTGACACATGGACTCAAAATGATACAGGGGAGCCTGGAGTGACACAGAGGATCCTGTAGGGTGTAGGTGGGAGGTGTAGCTAAATCAAAATTTGGTAGTTCTTATAGAAGAAAAATTATATTTCTATTAAAAATAAGTTGAATAAAGAGTTTAGTTGTGTTTAAAACCTATTTATTATTTTAGCAACTGTGTATGTGTCAACTATCAATAAACACTGTCTTTATATACAATATAAACATTTAAAATACTGGTTTTCCAACCTGTCATTAGTCATTTTCCATATTTTCTATTTGGAGTTAGAGCAGGTGTATTTCAAATTTAGAGGCACACAGGTGCTTTGTGCATCATCATTTCACACTTGGCATCCAAACATAGCAGGCATTGTAAACACTGATATCCAGTCACAGGACGCTGGTAAGCTGCCAGCAACATTCATACTGCAGAGGTTACCAGGGCTAATGAGCCAGGAGATTGACATTTATATTTCCACTATGTGCAGACAGTGTGTTAATACCTTTTATTACAGGGACAGTGCTAAAGTAGGACATTTTGGTTCCTTATTAGAGCAGGAGAATCCCACAAGTTCATACAAATCAAATATTCATTCAGAAGGGATGTAGTTGGCATCCCGTTGTGCAGGATGCCAACAGTCTGAATACCTGCACAGAAAACCCGACAGGTTGGGATCCCGGCACCAGTATTCCGACTGCCGGCATCCTGAAGGTAAGTATCGGGGTGTTAGGGGGAGGTTAGGGTGTGGGGTTGGGGTTAGGCACTAGGGAGAGGGTTAGAGTTAGGCATCAAGGAGGGGGTGTTAGGTTTAGGGTGCGGGGAGGGGGAGGTTATGTTTAGGCACTATGGGGGAAGGTTAGGGTTAGGCACCGGGAAGGGAGGGTTAGGGTTAGGAAAGGGGTTAGGGTAGGGGTTAGAAAAATACTTACCTGTCTTCCCTATGGGTGTCAGGATTCTGGCTGTCGGGATGCCCCTGTCGGTATGCTGACCAGTGGCATCCCTACAGCTGGCTATTTCATACCCAACCCATTCAGAATGTGGTTGTGTGTATGCAATATGCCTTAGCTTCTTATACTGCTTAGACTTCAATATACTAGTGTTTGGTAAATTAAGGGGTTCGTTTGTCACTTAATACTGCGATGGTTTGCTCATGTCAAACACGACTACATTAGAAAGATCATAGAGTACTCAGAAGATCATTATTAGTTTAGAAATTATGCAGTCATTCTCAAGCCCCAAATTATCAGTAAAAATGTAATCATCTGTTTGATCTTTGAAAAAATAACTTTAAATATACTACATTTTGTGCGATCAGTTTATTATAGTAGGTAAGCTTTTTTGAGGAGTATGTAGTAGTGCACAGGTTCTCAAACTCGGTCTTCAGGACCCCACACAGTGCATGTTTTCCAGGTCTCCTCACAGAATCACAAGTGAGATATTAGCTCCACCTGTTGATCTTTTAAAATGTGTCAATGAGGAATGACTACACCTGTGCACCAGCTAGGTGACCTATAAAACATGAACTGTGTGGGGTCCTGAGGGCTGAGTTTGAGAATCTCTGTAGTAGAGCACTCAAGGAATACAGAGAAAACCAGATCTTTCTCTAAATATAAGTTAGTATATGTTGAGCATTGCAAAATCCAATGATATATATAGCGAAAAAATACTGCATGTGTGAATAATCCAATATTAGGGATAACAAGACCACCTTCACTTCTTTTTTGGTATAAATGAAAATTCAGTTTTTTTCCCCAACCATAAGAATTTTGAAAATATCTTAGCACAGTGTGCAATATCTGTAGGTCACCATACACCTACCGACCAGTCACGCAAGCCTGCAATCGGATCATAAAAAATGATCCGCCGGTCACAAATGCCGACCGGCGGCCATCCCTGTTCTGCAATCCATCGGAGGATCAGTGAAATTCTCCATATTGAATTTCACAGATGTGCAAATCACGATCATATTTTGATGAATTCCAACATGCTGGATCTCACTGATCCTGCAATGCCGGGTTGCAGGATCGCAGGAACGCGGTGATCCATTGGTAGTGTTTGAGCCCTTTAAGTTAGTCAACCGCAGAGGAATCATCTGTATAACATAAGTTAATTTCGGGAACATGATGCTTTTCAAAACAGCCATCTGGCTCAGCAGAGACAAAAGCAGATTAGTCCAGTCCTCTAGTTGTTTAGTAATCTTTCGTAATAAGGGAGGAAAATTGGATTAATTTAAATCCATCAATTTAGAAGGGATGTTCTGCATCAGGCCCATTGTGACAACAGATGGAAAATAATTTATTTGCCTCAACTTTTACTCTTTCAGATGTAAAAGAATTGAACTCAACACACTTTACGGAAATGCCCAAATAAATTCCATTTTAATCAGTAAGCTAATCTTATTTCTTTTGCATAATAGTAACACCGTTTTTCTTTTCTACAGGTTCTTCTACCTCAAGAGAATATGGTGTCCACCATTTTGGAGCCATGGCTTATTGCGTTTCTTATCTTGCTGACTGCCCTTGTGATGTTTTCCTTGGTCCTGCTGCCTCCAGGTATTGTCATTTTATGGAGGAGAAAACACATGCCAGTAATCTCTTTAGATGGAACTGTGTAACCAAGACAACTGGACTCTTCACATTTACATGTGATAATAGTATAAGGATGAGAGATGAAAACAATTAGATGGAAATTCACAACATAATAGCATATTCCAAACGGAGGTAAAACACACAAATGTAACAACTAAAATCGATGGAACACTTGAGCAAGAAAAAGACTGACAGCATATTGAAAGCAGGTGATCCCATACTGGTGTGGTTCCTGAGTTAATTACGCAATTAACACCCCAATCATGTTTATAATCATGAACTGTATCAATATGTTGGACAGGATTGCTGCCAAATCTTTGTAAATAAAATATACATACTCACACTAAATTGACCTTAATAGGTGTGTGACTGTTGGAAAATACTTGGCAGGAACTACAGGGACAAATATTTGTCAAATTACAAGGAAACAATCTTGTTAACTACTTGAATATTGTTGCTGACTATTTGCATCCCTTTCTAATCACAGCCAACCATCTTATAATGGCAACTAACAGGACAGCATGTCATGTCAACAAACATGTCCTCTCAAGCTTATATCACATATATGACAATAAGTACACAATCACCAAATCTCAACCCCATAGAGCACCTTTGGGATTTAGTGGAATGCTAAATTGGCAGCATGAATATCCAGCAACTGTGTAATGCTATCATGTCAACATGGATTAGGATATCTAAGGAATATTTCCAGCACGGATCTCAATACAAGATTCAAAACAATTCAGGCTGTTCTGAGGGTAAATTCTTGTTCAATCAGTCTCTAATTGCCTGAATCTATTGGTTCCTTTTATATAAGCAATGGGGCCCAAGTCCAGAAAGAATTTGTCATGGAAGTGTTATCCGTTTCTTCGGTTCCAGAGGGTGTCCGCTGTTACCTAATGCTACTGTATCTGTAGAGGCTTTGCATCTTGTCTTGACTAGTTTATTTTTTTACATCAACCTGGCTTTCTTTCCTTCTCTTGATGAATACCTACCGATGGCCTCTGATGCTTGTTGGTCCAGTTCACACTCAAGCTATAGGTCAGTGAACCAGACAATCTTAAGATTGTATAGAAGTCTGTATTAGTCACCAGAAACAAAAACATTACCCCACAAGGTGACAAGGCAATGCTTTGTCTTCTAAATGAAAGCTTGCTGCACTATGTTGTATTGGCAAATATGCATGATTATGCCTAATAGTCTTAATTTTTTGAAAGTGTAAATGTCCATTAATTATGCAATGTAATACTAAAACTAGTCAACATGGTCTCAAGATTGAAATGACATTCATTTGTTAGCAAACCTCTGCCCACATGCATATTTTAATATATAAATTTTTTTTATTTATCTACATTCCTTCTGTGTTTTAGTCATATAATTATGTTACCAGCAGATTGTGTCCCCTGCATTGGACTCTTCTCTGCTGTGCTCTCTACATAGTTTATGTCCATTGGCAAAGAAGGTTGAAAAATGGCTGATTATAAAATGACATGGATGAAAAACATATTTTCCTAGCATCTGTGTTCTCTGTGGGCTATTGGAGAATGGACCATGCTAAGGAAATGCAGTTCAAGTTTACTTTACTTCAGTTGGATGCATAGGGAACATAAAGTAGGCGCTAGGATCACTGCTTGTTTAAACTAGAGATGTGTGCGTACCCCCGTGTTTTGGTTTTGGATCTGGTTGAATATTCAAGTTTTAGTTCTGGTTTTGCAAAACCAACCTCAAATGTTTGGTTTTGGATCTGTATTTTTTTAAACAATTGATAAAACAGCTAAAATCATGTAGTTTGGTCCTGTTTCTGTTCCTACAGTATTATTAACCTCAATAACATTAATGTCCATTAATTTCCAATCAATTTTGATCAGCTCACAATATTTCCTGAAAACCAAACATCGCCGTTTTAAACAGTGGTATTCTATTATATGGTTCCCACAAGTAGATCAATTTTAACTTAATTTAGAGAAATTGGCTTATTGCACAGGAATAGTATAATTCATTATTATAAGCAAACTTCTATCATTAGATGTTCTGTTTCCAGTGGTAGTCAGTGGCATCTAATATTACAACTTTAGATAGCATTTTTCTTGAAAGAGGAGTGTGCTACTACAAAGATCACCACTTTATGTCTCTCCAAGGCAGCTGAGATCAGTACTGAACATGTGCAGGAGCCACTTATCTTTGATGTGTAAGTCTCCTAATTAATTCCTATGAGAGACCTGTGTTAATACTTGCATATAAAGCTGTCCCAGCATCCGCAGAGCTTTGACCCAGGGAGTTTGTTATAAGCCTTCCACTGGATGGATATGGATGATAATTTCACAGAATGGTACCATTGGAACCCAGAATACATACTAGGGGTTGAGGTCCTGGTCAGACGTCCTGTTGGTTTACACTTGGCAAAACTTTGACTTAGGGATGCTGGGCAGAACTTTGTCCCAGGGAGCATATTTTATACCTGGATGAAAACATCATAGGATTGGCAATTGGTCTGGGATGGCTAATGGAGTGGTTGGGGTCCTGGTCAGACCTCATGGCAGAGTGTGCTGGGCAGAGCCTGTTCTGGGCCTTCCACTGGATGGATTTGGATGACATCACATAATTTAGATCAAAATTTCACGGTGGTAACATTGGATCCCAGAAGATATACTAGGGAGTTGAGATCCAAGTTGGACCTCCCGTTGATGTTCATGGGCAGAACTTTGACTGCCTGTTCTGGGCCTTCCACTGGATGGATTTGGATGACATCACATAACAACACTTAATAACTTAAAGATTATAGCCGGGTAATGTCGGGTACTTCAGCTAGTACTTCAATAAACCAACATCACTGGCTAAGTAACTGGGCTGTTCATAGTTTGAGTCATCTGCTGGTGTGTGCTTATAAAACTCTGCAATATCAACACCTTGACACACATAATTTCCAACAGTTTTGTCTTTCTTATATAACACTGCTAAAGATACAGATTTTGAACATTCATATTTATGTTGTTTAAACTAGTTAGATAGTAGAGAAGAATAATGTTTGTTGAATGCATTAATTTATTATTATTATGATGATGATGATGATGATGATTACATTACACCATTTCTTATCCTTTTTGGTAATTGAACCTGCAAAATATGGGATTTTGGAACCTTGAGGCAGACTTGGATTTCATTTTTTTTTTACTTTTGCCATTTTATCAATCTCCACAAACAACAAAATCCAAGTTGTTCTTGTGATCTTTGTTTATGTCATAATTTCCCAGTTCCTTTATGAATTCATCTATATATTTCTGCTCCGTGCTCTCTACCTGTTCTTCTTTCACCTTACAAACAACGTTTTGACACTTTTCAGTCTTGAAATAGGCTGATGATACTCCGCTTACTTCATTATTTGAAGCTAGAATAAAAAAATTGCATATACACATTATTGAATTGATCTATAGATCTGCAATGGACCATATTATGACAAACAGATAAAGACCCAGTTTCCAGAATTAGTTATTGTATATTATGTAATTTCTGCTGTATATTAGAAGACAAATAGGAACTCATTCAGAGATAGATGCAATGCTGATTTTTACAGACTTAAGCAATGTTTTTTGTATTGCACAAGCATTTTAGTCACACTGAGCATGCACCACATTTGATTACCAATGGAAGTCGCAGTGAGGACTTGGACGCAGTATAATTGACAGTCAGGAAGCATTTGTGAGTGGTAGCAATTTAAATGTAGGTGTGTCTCAACCATTATTGGAGACTTTCTCTGCCTTCGACTGCGAATTCAAACGAAGTTGTAAAGGCCCTGGTGTCTTACTTCCGATTGACAGTCAGAGTAACCACAGGAACAACCCTGTGGTTGCTCTGACTGTCAATCGGAAGTAAGACTTCCGCATAAGATTGCTGTGCACCCAATGTGTGACTGAAGCGCTGTACGCAAGTAACAGAGATTAGATGCAGCCAGTAGGCTGTATCAGTGCAAATACCAGTGGCTGTGACATTTGCACATTTTTGCTGAACCACTGCTACAAAGCTGCAGCTCTGACGGGTTTAGCATCCACTTCTGAATCAGGCCCTCTGTTACTTCATAGAGGAAAATATTACAGGTCCTATAGCATAAGAAGTCGTAGGCATAATGAATCACTCTTTTAGACAAGTGAGTACTCCTGTGGTGCAGCACAGCTAAAGGCACGTGGGGCCTGACTCTAAATAGAATGCATCTGCAGCCATTTTTCCATATGGCCGCAGTAGCCTGAGTATACATCCATCTTCATGACGGTGGACCAATGTTTTACCATCTGCAGCCACAGTTATCATCAGTGTCGGCACTTACACCCACTATATGCTGAGGACTAAAGATCTATCTAGAACAGGTATCCCAGCTCCATCTACATGTTGTGAATGAGCACAGAAGTTTGCTTACAATCTCATGGCCCTCCCATGACACATACACAAGACAGATCAATCTGTCTGTACAATCACATAGTTGCTGTCCAGAAATTTCCAATTCACAGAATTGCTCTGTTGATGGAGGGAACAACCCATCCACACATACAATCTATGTCTTTGTGCATATGAATGGCATAGTGCATGCACAGTCTGCAATCGCCAGCCTGGTGCCCATCGCAGTCCATGTGAGTTGTAAATAAAATGCATCTAAAAACCAAAAGAAGTTGTTGTCCAATATAAATGAGATCGTTGGACATCTCCTCCTTATCTAAAAAGTATTTTACACCACTAATACCTTTTTGATGCTGAATGATGGTATATAAAAATGTTACATCTGCCGTCACTAACCAGTTTCCTGGTTCCCATTTTACTGAGGAAAGGTGTTATAAAACAGAAATGGTGTCTTTTAAGTATGATCTAGTTTTGATCACCATAGGTTGTAATAGATGATCTAAAAAATTAGAGAGATTCGAAGTAATAGAATTTGTGCCCGCCACAATAGGATGCCCTGGCGGAGTTTTTATATTTTTGTGTATCTTGGGCAAGATGTACAAAACGGGGACGGCGGGCTTTTCTATTTTCATATACAATTTCTCTTTTTCATCAAAAGCTCCCTTATTTGTGTAGAGGGTCAATAGTTTATCTAGGTGTTTTCCTATCCTTATTGAAGGATTTCCCCTAAATTTCTTATTATTGTCTTATTATTTCAGCATTGTAATCATTAAGATCTAGGATTACCACACCACCCCCCCTTATCCACCGGCATCACCACTATATCTTTATTATTTTTCAACAATTTTATGGCTAGACACTGTTCTTTTGTTAAATTAATCTTTTTATTACCTTTTATTTCTAAACGGTCTAAATCATCCCGTACTAGTTTTTCAAAGGTATCAATGAAACACCCTTTTTGTGGATTGCGTTAAAAGTTGACTTTCATCTAAAAACTGATACAGGTTCTTGTGGAACTAAAACAGTATCATTATTTATTTTCTCATTATCAACATCAGAGAAAAACTTTTTTAATGTGAATTTACGAATACATTTCTGTAAATCCACAAAAATTTCAAACTGATCTGCCCGATTACTCGGTGTGAACTTTAACTCTTTTTCCAGAACCTCCTGTTCATGAATATTCAGATTATATTTGCTTAAACTGTAAATGTTTGTTTTTCCTTCTTTGTCAAGGGGTATCTCATTATTTACTATTTTTTCCGTACTGGTTGAACTTGTTTGGACATGGATTTTATTCCTATGAATGTTTCTTCTTTTACTGTTGTATTGTTTTAGTGTCCCTCTCCTCTTGCCCCTCTTTTTATGTTTCTTAAATTTGGGGGTCTTGTTTGGGTTGGGGCTTTCCCTAAAAAATGTTCCTCTATTCTGGGGGATTGGGAACTTGTTCTAACTGGGGAATCCTCAGGAACCTGAAGTTCTTCCCTAGGCTGAGCATATGCATAGTCCTCCTTTTCAGAATTTCTCCTTATGTGGTATTTATTTCACCTGAGTGGATCCCTTTTGTGATTAATTGGTCGTCTCCTCCCTGTTCCTTTCCACCTAAAGCGGTTTTCGACATCCTCCGCTGGAAACAACCTTGGAGCTCTATATTTTGGAGTCCTATGTGTATAATATGGAAGAGTATTTCTATAATTGAAAGATGGAACATTTTTATAGGAATCTGGTTTAGACCTGTGCTGTCCATTAAAGTTTCTGTACTCATAGGGATCCTCCCTTATTGTTTGGTTACGTTGTTGAAATTTTTGTTCCTTTCTAGTTATATGGTGTTGTATACCTTCCTTATAGTAATTTCTGTCCAGGGCATATTTGTTTTGTTTCTTTAACCTAATATCTTTCTAATTTTTTTCAACTTTATGGCTAATTTCCGACTCTATCTCGTTAAAATCCTCTGAACCCGCATATGGTTTTATCAGGGTACTGGTACATTTCAATTACTTCCTCTAATTTTGCTAATTCTCTCTTTTTTTCCTTAATGATTAATTCCATTAGTGAACACGAACAGGTGTCCAGGATTTTAATGTGACCGGACGCCTTTTGTCTAGGCCAGCCCTGGTCACGGTTTAGCGCTTTTGGACTCCCACTCACCATCAGTGACCGCCTGTCATTGACTCTGCCCACTGCGCCGTGGGCATTTACTGAAGCTGCCACCACCAAACTCCTTTCAGCGGGGCTTGGAACTGCTTTCTATGTACAATCAGGCTCCTACCTCGGCACCTGGAACTGCATCTGCTGCATATGCGCTTGATTAGCTGTGGACACACCTCCTCTTTGGTGTCAGCTGTTCCCACCTGATCCCTTGCAATGGACCAGGTCTGCATGGGCTTGAACTTGGAGATGCTGAGCTCTTACCCAGAACAGCAGGAGAACAGAATACCATTTTGGTGCAATTCTGTTGGTCGCAGGGTACAGATGTAATTGAAGTAAAGGCAAAAAGGTGTTTATTGCTCACAGTCTTAAAGAAGACTCAACCTTCCAAATGAAGGGGAATAATCAGCATAGAGGATTCTTATCAACTCAGAAGTTCTTCTCCTCAAAGAAGTTACAGGGTTGTATACATACAGGGCTCACAGGCCCTCCTTTTATATCATTCTACACAATATCACAGGGGGGTAAATCCGCCCTGTGTTCAACTCAACCAATCATGCTGTCTCACATAATATAATTTAACAACATATTACAGTAAATTTCAAAGGAGTCACCCAAACCTAAGCACAAAACTGATTTATCATATAGCAATAACTGTCTCCTAAAATGTTGATATAACATTTCACAGGATATAGTAAATGACATTCATCCTTCCCAATGGAAGTATCAATCAGTTTGGCATTTCCAACCTTAATACATTTAGTGACCTCCAAAAGGGGTTTCTCAAAACAAACACTTTTTCCCCTGAAGTGCACACACATAGGAGACAGGTCTCAGGCCATTTCAAAGGAAGATTTAACAATTTGACTCTCTTCAAAGGAAGCTTTGTTAAACAAAGGGTTTGACCACTACCATAGGTCAGGATGATTAACATATCACTTCCTATGTCAGGAGGTGAGAATGTCTCATAACCATTTGACTTAAATGTTATAGCCTCCTAAAACAAAACAACTTATACATTCCTTATAAGTGCATAGGCTAAACATTTTAAAAGTACATTTCCACAACTGCGCACAGCACATTGAATGACATGTTCAAACACATTACTTATACATTCGCAGTACGTGGCGCACTGCGCCTAGAGGTCCTTTTAAAAATGGTGCCACGGCATGAGAGTTAATCTCTTCAGTGCCATGACAGCCATTTTAATCATGTGTGGTTGGCCTCTGGCCACAAATGCGTTCTTGAACTCCTGTGTTTCTGTATCGAACGAAGGTCATTTATTAAGTCTAAAGCCCCCTTGGGATCATCCCTTCAGCTAGATACTTCTCAAGGGATACCATTTCCCACCAAGTTTTGCCCTCTTTAAAGAACAATTTTTCTAGTGTATACATAGCACTTTCTAAATTCACATCTGTGGCAGAGATCTCATGGGTATCCATATTGAATACATCTTCCATATATAATTGTCTCCTTTTTCTATGATTAAACATGTTATCTACAAGAGACAAAAAATATGTACAAAATATATAATAAAAATGTATTCAAGTACAATAACAGAGCAATAGCAGCAGGTCTAAACAAAATAGTGAGGTGCAATAATTTTCAAATAGACCATGTAACTTGCCCTCCTTCCGTCGCAAGAGTCTGAAACCTGGTTCACCACACCATATGTTATCCAATCCGAAAATAGGTAGGGCCACCAAGCGCTGGATTCTGTTTATGTACTCAAGGATAGAAGAATTCTTTATCAGTAAACATGTATTTCAACAAAGATTCCAAAGTCTTTAAATTTCTAATCAGATTCTCACCTTATATAGGTGAAAGGAGTTCCTTGAAAGGTATCTTTTTCTTCCCTTTATACCATCAGCATATATCCACAAATGGGGAAGAAACCCAATGCTGGTCCTTAGTATATGGACATCAACCTACAATGCAGACAAACATGGAGAAAGAAATCTCTCATAGTGTTTTAAAAGTTTAACAAACTATTTTATTCCATAACACACAAAAAATCAAACAGTAAGATTCCTTCGTACCATATAGAGCCTTGTCCATATACTAAGGACCAGCATTGGGTTTCTTCCCCATTTGTGGATATATGCTGATGGTATAAAGGGAAGAAAAAGATACCTTTCAAGGAACTCCTTTCACCTATGTAAGGTGAGAATCTGATTATAAGTTTAAAGACTTTGGAATCTTTGTTGAAATACATGTTTACTGATAAAGAATTCTTCTCTCCTTGAGTACATAAACAGAATCCAGTGCTTGGTGACCCTATCTAATTTTGTATTGGATAACATATGGTGTGGTGAACCTGGTATCGGACTCTTGCGACGGAAGGAGCGCAGGTTACATGGTCTATTTGAAAAAAAGTGGTAAAGTGACCAGTTGTATTAGTGAGTTCCGGATTCCTGGATTATATTTATTTATTTATTTATTTTTTACAATACATTTGCATATGGCATCAGTAACATAATTATAGGCACCCATCAAGAAATTGAGTATGAAAAATTAATTAATAGATGCATCTAAATACATATAACTATTTAAATGTTTATCAAAAATGTTATGATATATTGTTTACCATTTATATAACAGACATTGGGATAGATTTATCAAAGCTTGGAGAGAGAAAGTACCAACCGATCAGCTCCTAACTGACAATTTTCAAACTGAGCCTGTAATATGGCAGGTTGAAGCTGATTGGTTGGTATTTTATCTTTCTCCACTTTATCTCTCTCCAAGGTTTGTTAAATCTACCCCATTATTCCTTCTAAAAGTTGCTTTATTTTATGACTAGTTTATTCAGCCAATAACATATGGGGCAAAATTATATTTTAAATAATACCAAAGTAATTTGTATCTTAGTGTGCGGCTCTGTATTTCTGAAATCTGAACACACCAGAATTTAGGGGTTGATTAGAACCAGGTTAAGGCTCAGATTCACTTTTTTTTCCCGGTTCGAATCTAGGGCCTGATTCAGACCTGTTCGCAAGGCTGCGTTCGCATGTAGCCAGCTGATGTTTGCAATCTGCGCATGCGTATGCATTGCAGTGCGTGTGCACGAACTGACCGATGCGAATGAGAAGCCAATCGCAGCGAGAGTGCCAAGCCTTCACACAGTGATTGACAAGAAGTGACCATTCAGGTGTGAAGAGAGGGGTGGTCGGTGGAACGCAGGCATTATAGGGGCATGCATAATTAAGTCCCTGCGATTACATATGCTGGCAGAGGTCTAGCAGGCAACAGGAAGTTTAGCAGCTTGTGCGGCAGGGTCAGGTCAACCATAAGCGGTGCGAGTGGGTCCAATGTTACTCAATGTTACCAATGTTTTCGCTGACTTGCGGATGCATGTCATGGGAAGTGAGTTGCTTTACAAAGTGATCGGCATCTTGGTATAGTGCTGCAGTTTACGTGCGATTGGATTCATTAGCATATTTTTACACCGAGATGGTGTGCGTGAATGCAGCCTTGCGACCGGGTCTGAATCAGGCCCCTAGACCCAGTTCTGTCTCTTGCCAGTTTGGAACTCAGGGCCTAATTCAGAGACGGACGCTCTGAATGAGCACTCACTCTGAATCAGGGCGTTTTTTTTTTTTTTTGTTCGGCCTCCTGGCCGCTCACATAGCTGTGGGTGACCACCCACAGCTATTGCGAGTGGCCAGGTTGATGGTCGCGATGGTCAAGACCATCGCGACCATCGGGCTTGCAACGAGACCCTTGTGGTAGGGTCTCGTGGCCACAAGCCCCAGAGAGCCTCTGGCTCTAATAGAGCCAGAAGCTCTCTCACTGACATCACTGGTGATGTCAGTAGGGCCACCCACGAATGGCAGGCATTTGCTTGGGAATGCCTCCATTTGTGAAGCCACCCCCTGGCCATGCCTACCAAATGGGACGAGCTGTCAATCACCACCGACAGCTTGCCCCCTTTGGTGCAAGACCCGGAGCGACGGAGCCCCCATCGCTAGCTGGGTCTCGCGCATGCACACGACGGAGCCGGCTCCGTCGTACGCATGCTCAGTAGGCAAACATCGACCCGGTTGCGAGCGCTCAGTGCTTGCGACTGGGTCTGAATCAGGCCCTCAGTTTTAAAAACCGATCTCAGGTTTTGGTTTCAAACATTTTAGCTGTTTTTACCAATTTTTATCAATTTTTAATTGATTTTTAACCAAAACACTTGACAGAGCCGGCCCTAGGCATAGACAAATTAGGCAAATGCCTAGGGCATTTGGAATGCCTCAGGGCAGGCATTCCAAGCTTTGGGCCAGCTCATTTTGACAGCAGCGGGACCAGGACGGGCAGACAGCGGCTCTGCTCTGGCTGCCCTACCACGATCGGAGCTCTCAGCCCACCTCTGATTGTGTGGCAGCACATAGAGCTGGCCGCAGCAGGAGTGGGGAGGAGAGACAGTGGGGGTAGCAGTGCAGTAACAGAAATGGCTGCTGGAGGAGGGCTGCTTTGCATGCCCAACTGCAGAAGCTCCTCCTCCAATGGGCCTTTGTGGAGTCCAGCAGACTGAGCCTCTCTTCAGGGAGACACACAGTGCTGACACTGATGAGCTGAGCATAGAGTGAGGAGTGGAAGCATGGCGGTTTCAATATCTGCAAAATCCAGGCAGGCTGAGGTGACGATGTCACAGTTTTATTGGCCAGGGGAGTGCTGTGCAGTGAGTTGCAGGGAGGTTGGGGTGTAATAATGTGTGGCATGATGTTTAAGGGGCATTACTGTGTGGCATTATGTGTATAAGGGCAATACTAATGTGGGGCATAATATATAAGGGGCATTACTGTGTGGCATTGTGTGTACAAGGTACACTACTGTTTAGTGTAACATGTATAAAGGGCACTACTGTGTGGCATAAGGTGAATAAGGGATATCTGTGATATCTACTGCCTTACCTTCTTGATGACTGGCCCAAATACTTTTATTAATTTTTACAATTGTAGGTGAAAATGCTGATTAAGTGATGATGAATAGTCCCATAGTCTTTTTTATCCTCCTGGGCTCCAGGAACTCTTTGTTGGCTGTGACCATTTTCTATTTTACTGGTATATAAAATTGTGGTTACACACATGTAAATCCTTTTGTCATCCATCAACATGGCTAAGAGCTGGAAAAGTTGAACCCAAAGATTCCATTTTCAGAACTGCGCAGTTTAGTTGAATCTTTAGGTTTTAAAATTTCAATATTCACTATCAGATGCCACTGCCATGACAAGAAGCTGTTTAGAAGTGTTCCACGGAAAAAGCTTTTCCTAACAGAAAGATATTGAGGGCCTGGACTTTCAAAATGCCATTTGGAACTGCAAATGGAATCATATGATATGGTCAGATGAGGCACAAATGAAACTTTTTTGCCATGTACATCATCATCACATTTGGAGAAAAGGACCTAATATGGTGGGAGATCATTGATGCTTTGGAGTATTTTTTCTACTAGTAGTCCAAGGTTCTTGTAAAAATCATATCAATTATAGCATAATGAATTCCACTTTAAACCAGGAAACCTAAAATCTACCCTCCTCTGCCAAAAGGCTGAAACTTGGTCCTTGGTGAACCTTTAAGCAAGATAATGATCCACACACCTATTAAAATCCATGCTGAAATAGTTTTGGAACACCAAATAAAAGTCCTGCAATATCTCTCTGTCTCCAGATATGAACCCACTTGTATTGTGTATTGAAGAGGGGAGCACACAAGCAGCAATCCAAGAATATCAAAGAACTGGAAATGTTCTGCTTGGTGGCGTTGTCCAAGATCTCTCAACAAGTATTCTCCAACCTTGTTAAGCATTACAGAAAGTATCTCAGCACTGTAGATGCACTGAAGATAATTCACAAATATTAATAATAATGGGAGTTCTAATATTTTTGGAACCTATATTTAAAAAAAAAAAGTTCCAAAAGCCATTGTATGTGTGCTTTATTATTAATTTTAGCTAATTTCCATGAAGAGTGCCAATAATTTTTGGTTATCTTCCATCTGAGTGCACTCATTCATGGGGCTGGAAATGTTGTAGGGTAGGCAATACATGTGATGCACAAGCCCTGCCACAATGTTGCATCTCCTTTATTATGCTTGTTAATTGGAGAACATATGGAGCCGGGCCTGAGCATGGTCTCAGAGTGGTTAGCATTACTGCTTCATAGCACTGAGGTCATGAGTTCAATTCCTGACCATGGCCTTATCTTTTTGGACGTTGTATGTTCACCTTATTTTTGTGTGGGTTTCTGCCAGGTGACCTGGTTAAATTGATTCTGACAAAATCGACCCTAGTGTGTAAATGTATATGTGCTTTGTATTTTAGGAAATTTAGACTATATGCTGAAATGGGGCACAGACTGATATGGATGAACACTTACTGGAAATACATGGCTACAACATGCGTGATTATTGTCAGAGCAATACATTTACCAATACATTCCGCTAATCTGGATCCACCAATATATTGAGATGTCCAAGAAAAGCCAGTTTCACGCCCACATTTCTCATATAACCTGCTTCTCCGCAAAAAGGAAAAGTCATAGCCCTAGGGAAAAAAAAATATATATTGTACACAGCATTATTAATATTGTGACAGTTTTATATAGATATACATTAGATGCATCATTAGAAAAGTAGACATGGTAAAGACAAATGAAACACTGCCATACAATACTCCTGGTTTCCAAAAGACTTCTAACTCCCTGCACACTACAATTGTAAAGCACAACAGAATATACTGCAGTATATAAGAAACTGTTATTAATAATAATCATAATAATAATAATAATAATAATAATAATAATAATAATATAATTAATATTCTACACAATGTGAATGTATTTTTACTGTCATTACTGTCATGAATACAAAAATCATATATTATAAGTTCTATTGATTAAGAAAACATAAATGATATACCTGATTACACATTGGTTTGCAGTAGTAGATGCTGTCAAAATAAACACAAACCAAACCGCCATTTTTCGGAGCCAGAGGCATCTTGCAGTTGGTTGAATTCATAATCTTCTCATAAACTTTAAATAATGACAACAAAAATAATTAAGCAGATGCCTCCTTAACAAATCTAAGGTATATTTCGTTTTATTTTACCTAGTAAACTATACCTTTGGACTGATGCTCTTTATATGTGGAAAGTGCTTCTTGAAGCAAAGATATTAGTGTGTTAATTTGAGACCGGTCCATGTTTGAGGTATCAGCATCAATGCAGTCCTGAAAGTACAGTAATAACCTACCAGTTACAAACAGTCCTAGCAAAGCAGGTTTTAACTTACTGTAAAGGACATTTCTGCTTCCAAACAAGTTGTTTCCAGTAACTACGAGGGTGGTTCGATAAATGCCTGCCATTATAAATTTATTCAACTCGTAAATACAGTATACGTAAACTTAATAGTATGGCCTTGGTACAGATAATTTTTCCACAAAGTCCTCATACTTGTCTAAGCATTTGTTCCAACAATACACCAAGACATATATCCGAGCATAGAAAAAAATCAGTGTCAAGCACCTGAAGCTTCGAGACTCAGCGTGAACACTTTTTCCTCATGAACAATGTTGTGCACAGTACCCACTGAGATGTTCAATTCATCAGCAATATCACTAACTCAAATGAATTTGTCTTCCTGAATCAGACCTTCAGAGCGGCACATATTGTCATCTGTGGTGGACACGCTTGGCCGGTCAGATCGCTGCTCATCTTTAACGTCTGTCCTGCCGTTATCTGTCCTACCATTATAATGGCAGGACACCAAACACAAACCTGTTTCTGTAACATGATGTACTGACCGCACACCTTCGACAAGTTGGCGATGATTTTCAGCGGTTGATGTGCCCTTTAGAAGCAGAAATGTAATCACACTACGCAGTTCAATGTTTGACCTTGTTTTCCGCAGCTCTGCCATCTTACAACTGATGTTGGGACAGTATGACTGATATGAGGCGCAATCTAATGGCTGTGAGGGAAAGCAGTGCTCTACCTGCTCTGGCCTAGTGGGAAATTAGAATTAAATAGAGAACATTACACACACAAGAGGTCTTGTTACCTTACTTATTGAACCACCTTTGTATATTAGGCATAGGCATACTGTACATATTTCTCAAGACAACATGGTAGCTGTGAGCTCTAACTTAGAGGACACATCACTACCTGGTTGCCTCTAGAATAGTAATGGTCAATATTATATTTTTCAAGGGACACATGTGCCCTAAAGTTCAGTAATGAAAAAGCATCCCTAAAATGACAATGGCAACACCCCATCACTCATCTTTAACTACACCCATATGTCATGCTGCCACTTGCTCTACAATTGCCCTCAGACATCCACAAGCCCTCATATTCCTCATGTACTGCAAATGTACCCCACATGTCACTCAGGTCCATAACCCACTCAGATCTACCCCCATGCCACTATTTTCACCCCACATACTGTACCACTCACACCTCATCTTATGCCTAATCTACAGTCTAAATATAGATTATCTTCACAGCAGGAACCCACAGAGGAAGGAGAGAAACCACATGTTGCAGCATAAATTTGCTCCCTTCTCCTCTGGTATACAGTGTGACTTCTGCATTGTTCAGGAGTTCCCAGGTCTTGTCATGGCTCTGATAATGACATGCTCCAAAAAAAAGTTTTCCTGTACCCTGCTAAGCATGTTCAGTATAACTTTTTTTGTAAAGGCCCAAATTCATCGAGTGTCTCCATAGCTCAGAAATATGGGGTCAGCACCAATGAGGTACATTACTCTTTTTAATAATAGGAGAGCAAATGTAAAACTTATTATTTTAATTACAGGACAGGACAGGACAATGGCAGCACTACTGTACTGCCCCGCTGTAAGTGTCTGACAAATTTGGAGCAGCCAGCATAACCAATACTCTATCTTCCAATAATCCAGTCAGATGTGATCTGAAGAACTAAGTTTATTATTCGATAGAGGAACTTGCGTGGAAATGATAAGTAATGACAAGTGATGTGAAGTAATGATATGACAAGTGATGTGAAGTAATGTGTTGGTAAAACATCGGATGCTGTACCAGGTTGAGCATATGTAAGGATGACTGTCTGGGACCATGTGAAAAGGAAAATGGCTGTTTACAGCTTAACCCAGAATGCATTGCTAGACGGCTATGGAATGTTAAGAAGGACAAAATAAATCAGATTTAAACTGCTGCTGTCCTGACCACTAGGTGGGGCTGCTAATGTGAATTAGTGCAACATAACAAACCCTATGCTGAAGGCATGACACTCCCTGTCTGGTATCATTGATACCACAAATTTAAATTCTAAGTAGGTAACAGTAAAAACAGTTCAAACACTGGTCTGAGAAACAACTTAGTCTCTCCTTGCTTACAGATCTTGCCCTCGACCTTACAAACTTTTCCGTCCTTGCTCGGGAACTTGGTGATAATACTCAAAGGCCACTCATTATGCTGTGACTGACAATCTCTGACAAGCACAATGTCACCAAGTTTTAGGTTGGATTTGGCAACTTGCCACTTGGTCCTTGGCTGCAGGGTAGAGATATATTGTCTTTTACACCTGTCCCAAAAGGTGTTTGCTAGGCTTTGAACTGCCTCCATTGTCATTTGAATAAGTCTTTGTTGGTGAACTCTCCAGAAGGAGCACAGATAGTCCCGGTCTTCTGAGTAAGAAGAGTAGCAGGAGTAAGCAGAAACGGATCTTCTGGGTCATTAGAAACTGAAGTCAAAGGTCTGGCATTGACGATAGCTGAGACTTCAGCCATGAAAGTTGTTAAACTCTCGTAAGTCTTGCAGTACCTACTTGTAGGAATATGGAATCAAGGATTCTGCGTATTATGCCAATCATCCTTTCCCATGTACCTCCCATCTGAGAGGATTGAGGCGGGTTGAAAGTCCATGTACAACTTTGCTCACTGAGGTATCTCTCTACACCTTTAGTGTTGATGTTTGAGCAAATTTGTAGTTCTTTGGTTGCGTAAATATTTTGACAGCAATGCCAACCTATACATTCAGTCACTCTTAGAAATGTGGCATGTTTAAATCAATGGGCTGTATGAGTTAGGCAGGTAATTGCTCTAAGAAGTGATTTCCAAGTTGAGAATCTTTGGAATCTGTGTGGCTCAAGTTGACAATTTGAGATCATGGTATGGATCGTTGTCACAGCTAGAACTGCAGCACAAAGTTCTAGCCTGGGTATGGTATGCTCTGGAAGTGGTGCTAACTTTGCTTTGCCCATGACAAACCCAATATGACACTGGCCTCTAATATCCACAGTTTTAAGATATGCAACAGCGGCAATTGCTTGGTTTGAAGCATCAGAAAATACACATAGTCTCTGGTTTTGTACTTCTGTAGAAGGCACAGGCGCATATGAACATGTAATATAAAGGTTGGTTAAGGTGGACAGAGAACTTTTCCACTCCCCCCACAAATCTCTTTTCTGAGGAGACAGTGGCGCATCCCAGTCAGATGACTCGCAGGTTAGGTCTCTGAGCAAGGCTTTACCTTGGATAGTGACAGGAGCAGCAAATCCTAAGGGGTCATACAAGCTGTTTATAACAGACAAGACACCTCTGCGGGTGTAGGGTCTTTCCCCACTGTTCACTTGGAAGGTAAAGGAGTCAGATTTTAAGACCCATAAGAGTCCAAGGCTATGTTGAGCTGGTGGAGAATCAGTTCCTAAATCTAAATCCCTTAAGTCACTGGTATGATCTTGAGAAGGGAAGGCTTCCATCACTCTTTTACTGTTGGAAGCTATTTTGTGAAGCCTGAGATTAGAGCAGGCAAGCATTTCCTGAGCTCTCTTGAGGAGGCTGATTGCTGTCTCATCCATTGGCATAGATTTTAAACAGTCATCTACATAGAAATCTTTTTCCACAAGTTGTCTAACATCAGAACCATACTCTAGCTCACCCTCTTGAGCTGAACATCTGAGTCCGTAGATGGCAACTGCAGGGGAAGGGCTGTTACCAAAGATGTGTACCCTCATGCGGTACTCCGCAATATCTTTAGAGGGGTCATTGTCTCTGAACCAAAGGAATCTTAGGAAATTCCTGTCACTTTCCCTCACGAGGAAGCAATGAAACATTTGGGGAATGTCAGCTGTGAAGGCAATAGAGTCCTTACGGAAACTTATGAGTACTCCAAGGAGTTTGTTGTTAAGGTCTGATCCTGTCAGGAGAACATCATTTAAGGAGATGCCTTCGAACTTGGCACTGGAATCAAACACAACTCTGATCTGACCTGGTTTCTTTGAGTGGTATACTCCAAACATTGGTAAGTACCAGCATTCATCTTTGTCTTTAAGAATGGGAGCTATCTCAGCATGACCGTTCTCAAATATTTTGTCCATGAAAGAGAAGAAGTGATCTTTCATTTCTGGCTTCCTGTGGAAGTTGCATTTTACTGAAGAGAAGCATTTAAATACTTGTTCTCTGTTGTTAGGTAGGCACCGTCTGTGTGTTTTAAAGGGTAGAGGTGCTACCCAACTGTTGGCATCATCTTTAACTAGTCCCTTTTTCATTATTTCCAGGAATAGATTGTCCTCTATGGACATTGTAACTTGGTTATCACTTTTTGTTCTTTGGAAGACTGTGCAAGCCAAATGTGCTGTCACAGATGTGGTTGTCACTAGGAGAGTCTATAACAGTGCAGTGTGGTAGTTCCTTTATGAGGAAGTGATTGTGACATGGTTGAAATAGAGAAAGGTGTCCATTTTCTAAAGTACAGGTAAGCATGCTGTTGACAGTAGCTGGTTTATGCACTTTTCCAAGACATACTTCTCCTATTATGACCCATCCTAGGTCTAGTCTTTGAGCATAAGGAGCATTGTGTGGACCATTAATCTGACTTCTGACTGTGGACTCATAAGATATCTCTCCCAATGAGTAGAATTATCTGGGCTAGTGGGTCCAGTTCTGGTATCAGATGTGCTATACATTTCAAATGTGCATGATGTATAGCTGCATCTGGTGTAGGGATATCAGACCTATTATCAGGGATCTCATTGCATTCAGTGATAGTGGGTAAGGGAAGGCATGTCTTTCCGTCTAAGGACTCGACTTGATAGCCGATTGCTCTTCTCCCCATTGTCTCGAAACTCCCTGCACAAGTCCTTAAGGAGTATGTAGTGCTGGGTCCTTTGATATTAAAGGTCTCAAAGAAGGTTGATCTTACTAGGGACTTGTTACTTTGGTCATCTAGGATTGCATAAAGTTTGACGCCTTTCTCTGGTTGACCGTTGGGGTAGGCTCTGACTAAACAGATTTTGGAGCAAGATTTGCCACTAATAGTGTCTTTGCAGACTTCAGTACATTGTGAAGTTATCTCTGGTATTACCGCAGTAGTGTCTCTTTGCTCCACACTGAGCTCCCGCCATGCTCTGTGTCACCATAACTGTATTGTAAAGTCAATGGGGAAGGTCCAGGGTGTAGAGCTGTGTTCTGTTCTGTGCTGTGACATTCTATACAGTTAACACTAACCTTACAATCCTTGGCAAGGTTGGTTGTAGAAGAGCAGCACTTGTAGCAGATGCCGTTTTCTCATAGGAATGCTTTGCGGTTCTCCAGGGACTTTTCTCTGAAGGCTCTGCATGTCAGGAGAGGATGCGGTTTGTTATGCAGGGGACACTGCTTGGCAGGATCTTTATCTTTATTCTCTTGACGAGTAGAATAGGTAGACCTGTGGGAAGAATCTGTATAATGCACATTAGTCTTGTGAACTATGACTGACATTTTGCGGGGTTTAGGTAGAATAGGGGTTAAGCTAGTCAGGGTAAAGGCAAAACTAGGATCATTCCTGGTCTTAGCTTGTTGTGCTGCTGCTTATATTTGGAACCATGGATGAGCCATTGCTCCTGCAGATTGTTAGGTAGCTTTAGCACTATAGGGTTAATGCCTCTGGCTGTGTCGAGGAAGGCAAGTCCTGGTAAGTCTCCCTTGCACTTGGCTACTTGAAGCTCCATTAGTAGGTCACTTAATTCTCTCAGTCTCTGATAGCTTTTGTTAGGTAACCTAGGGAAATCATCAATTCATTTGAATAGTGCACTTTCTATTATCTCTGGTGAGCCGTAGCACTCATTTAATCTATCCCAGATCTTGTTAAGGCCATTCTCAGGGTGGTTAATATTGATCACTCTTATCCTTCTAGCATGTTCAGCGGATTCATTCCCAAGCCATTTAATTAAAAGATCTATCTCTTCACTATGTGAAAGGCCTAACCCTCTGATTACATTTTGGAAAGAGGATTGCCAGGCTCTGAAGCTCTCGGGGCGATCATTGAACTTTGAGAGTCCGTTTGTGACCAGCTCACGGCGAGCAAGAAACTTGGCAAAGTCTATTGTGTCTTGATTGGCTCTGGAAGATGCTGTTTGTGCATTAACATGGTGAGTAAATGGTGCATGGTCATACCTGTTAGGATTGTATGGTTCCTGCTGGTTGTATCATACCACATTTGTATGCGGGCAGTGGTGCCTTTGTTGTAGTTTGCAGATTCAGACACCTGGTGTGGGGGAGAGTTGTCTCTCATGGGTTCCCTGTGCCTAGAATTCTCTTGTTTGCAAGTTTGCAGTTCACTGTTGACTAGCGGGGGCACTGCATTGTGTGTTTGGCTTGTTTCACTGACGAAAGCTGAATACATGGTTTGTACTGATTTTTGGTTTGCTGCTCACTTTGGATGCTTGATTGACATATTCTGATGTGCGTTGCAATGAATTCTGCGATCCAAGCTCTGCGTCAAGCACATTGATCCTCCTTATATTAAGAAGTTTTACAGACTCTAAGAATTCTGCTTCAGCCATGGCTGCTGCCGCTTCCTTCTCTGCTTTGAGCTTCTCACTAATAGCTTCTAGGCATTGTTTGTCCATAACTCTTTCTGCATCCAGACGTGACCTCTCCATATCTCTTTCTGCATCCAGACGTGACCTCTCCATATCTCTTTCTGCATCCAGATGTGACCTCTCCATATCTCTTTCTGCATCCAGACGTGAACTCTCCATATCTGTTTCTGCTTCCAGACGTGACCTCTCTATTCCTTTCTCTGCTTCTAAACATGATTTTTCTATTTTCAATTGCATCTCTTGTTCATCAAAGGTGGCCCACACTTTTGCAGCTTCTGCTTTTGTGCGCGCCATTATGGCTGCAATGCTGACAGATAAAGATTTGGAGGAACTAGAGACTTGGGACCTTGTTTGGTATGAAGATGTCGTTTTCTGTGGCATGATGATGGAATGGAAATGCTTGACTGTGTAGAGGCTGCTGTATTGTAATGTGCAGATAACTGAGCTGACACTGTAGCAGGTCTCTGAGTACTCAGGGTCTTGGGACTGTTGTTAGGCTGTTTGACTGTGCAGGGACTGTTGTATTGCCATATGCAGGTGGCTGTATTGACAGTATGAAATTCCTGTGTAGTCAATGGTGGTACTCCTATTGCTGAGCTGTGATGGTTAGACTGTATAGAAACTCTTGTATTGTCATATGCAGATAGCTCAGGCTGGCAGTGTAACAGATCTGTGAGTCAGTATGTGTCCCACTTGCTGACAGAAAGTGTTGCTGATGAAGTCAGATATATGCATCACACGCTGGGAGCCCGATGTTTTACTGTACTGCCCTGCACTAAGTGTCTGACAAATTTGGAGCAGCCAGCATAACCAATACTCTATCTTCCAATAATCCAGTCAGATGTGATCTGAAGAACTGAGTTTATTATTCGATAGAGGAACTTGCGTGGAAGTGATAAGTAATGACAAGTGATGTGAAGTAATGATATGACAAGTGATGTGAAGTAATGTGTTGGTAAAACATCGGATGCTGTACCAGGTTGAGCATATGTAATGATGACTGTCTGGGACCATGTGAAAAGGAAAATGGCTGTTTACAGCTCCTTTAGCCCAGAATGCATTGCTAGACTGCTATGGAATGCTAAGAAGGACAAAATAGATTAGATTTAAACTGCTGCTGTCCTGACCACTAGGTGGGGCTGCTAATGTGAATTAGTGCAACATAACAAACCCTATACTGAAGGCATGACAACTACCAAATAATAAGTTATAACTTCATAAAAATCATGTGGACTCAATTATAAAGAATATTTTATATACAGTATTAATTTCACAATATTTGCAATAGACATATTCACATGACCTCTATATGTTCTATAATTAACAACTGTATTTAAGAAATTTCTCTCTAGATTGTAAACTTGCGAGCAGGGCCCTCTTACCTTGTCTCTTTAAGCCCAATTGTAGAGTACAATGTAATATGCTGGTGTTACTGAATAGAAGTATATGTTAATATATATAAATAAATAATTTTTGGGGGATTGCTGTTGTTTCAGAGGAGCCAGCCAGGATTGCTGAGCCCGGTGGCTGCTAGAAGATTACATTCCTTTAGCCAGCGGCAAGCATCTCTAACATGGTCACATCAGATGAGACAATATCATGGAAAGCCCTGCTTGGCATAATCACATCAGATCCTACAATGCCACTCAAGTGATTAAAGGGCATAATTGATCTAACTATAATGATTAATTACCTTGTAAAAGTATAGTTATAATCCTTTGAATTTAAGCTTATTTTACCTTTATTATATTTGTTAGAAATCCATAAGTGAGAGGAGTATTCTTGATTTTGACCAAGTCTGAAAGAGAAAGAAACATTTGCTATTGACATAACTAATGCTATTTATAAGGATTGTTACATTTTATGCTTGCACACTCCTCCATTTGAAATACTTATCACTATTTCAACAGTGCTTCACAGGAGAAATTTGAAAGTGAGAGCAGTATACAGGAATGGTAGCATATTATTGGATAGTGTGATTATCATATCCAGGGGCAGGTGTACTAAGCTCTGGAAGGTGATAAATTAGAGAGTGGGGAGATGAGTGGCTTGTAGTTTATCATTCTCTAATGTATCACTTTCCAGAGCTTAGTACATCTCCCCCCCAATGAGGATGGGTTTTAAATGTTCGACTTATAATTATGTACATGTAGTTTATTGCAGTGCTCCCTTTTTATAATGCTAACTTAAAACACAAGCTGGAACTGTAATAATAATAAGAGTGGCATTATAAAAAGAATGCAATGGAGTACTCTTTAATGTACTTTAGTGTAGAGAATATAGATCTGTACTCATACACCTAGTATCAATACGCCATATAACTCAAGATGCCTTATGCGACTGGGTCGCACCGAGAAGTGTAGTGTAGCAATGTTTTCTTTAACACACAGATGCTACAAAACACCAAAGTGTACTAAAGACACTGGGCTGTGACATTAACCACACAGGAATTAGTATTAAACACATACAAAGTCACAGATGAAGCACAACAGAACTTTAGAAAGCTTGTAGCACTTGCTATACAGATTCAGACTCATTCACATACTGATGTACAAATGTTGCACATTAAATTGTTTAGTGCAATCTAGCAAGGTAGTTTTAATAAGATGAACATTTTGAGAGAAAAGGCGTTCCGCTTGGCTGAGTCACACTGGACTTGTCACACTGGGGGCGATTCAATTCAGCGGAAATTGAATAGCACTGGGAGGGAGCTCCCAGAGCTATTCAGTTCAGCGCACTATTTAGTCCAACTAATGATTTCTTCTCGCACCCTCTTGAGAGTGCCGGCCAAAAGATTTTTCTCTGGCTGGTGCAGCGCCAACAGACTAGTGGCCAGCACTTTAGTTGGAGGATGACAGTTCTCATGACTAAATACCAAGGTTAAGGTGCGAGAACCAGCATTCTCTGACTTACCTGCTTTCCGTCGGAGTAAACATTGCAGTGAATTGAATAGCGCCGTGAGCTCCCTCTTGGCATTATTCAACTTCCACTGATTTAAATCGCCCCCATGTTTGGTGTGAGTAAAGCCACAGTATATGATCAGACATCTATATACTGTATGTGGTGGCAAGTAAGAATGATATTATAAAAGGGGAATTGTAAAAAGAAAGCACTGTGTTATTTATATATATATATATATATATATATATATATATAATATTCGCGTTACTGTAAATTACAGCACACATGAAGAATAAAAATCTCCGTGTGTGCTTTCATGCACCTATATGATCATGGAACCCCATGTAAATTTCTGAAGGGTTACATTTTCCTATAAATGAACACTTACACTGATAGATTAATAAAAAAAATGTATTTTGATGCATGTTAACTACACTATAAGATCATCCCACTAAAATCAGATCAGTTGCATTACTACATATTAAGATTGTATGAAAAAAATAAAATATAAAATTCTACAAGTTTCTTTGCTCATCAATAGCATCGCAGCATTCATTACACAATGTTTTCATATTTACCTATGGCATAAGTGCCAGACTCTTCAGGGGTTGTGCTACCTAAAGAAAGAAAAAATAAAAACACAGCTTTTACAAAAAAAGCACTTTTTATTTAACTGAATCAAAAAATATTAAATATACATTAGTATATTTGCTTCACTATTCTATATTACTCAGTGCTAAATCAGATAGAATAGTACACCCTTTAACACTAGGGTTGTGCACTGGCCACTTTTCGTGTTTTGGTTTTGGATCTGGATCTTTCTTCATGTTTTGGATCTGGATTGGTTTTGCCAAAACCACCCTTCCGTGTTTTGGTTTTTGTGTTTTGGATCTGTATTTTTTGGGAAAAAAGCATAAAAACAGCTAAAATCACAGAATTTGTGTTTTTTTTGTTCCTATGCTATTATTAACCTCAATAACATTAATTTCCACACATTTCCAGTCTATTCTGAACACCTCACACCTCACAATATTGTTTTTAGGCCAAAAGGTTGCACCGAGGTAGCTGGATGACTATGATAAATGACACAAGTGGGTGGCACAAACACGTGGCCCATCTAGGAGTGATACTGCAGTGGCAGACATGTTGGCAGTTTGAAAAACTAGGCCCAAACAGTACATAATGCAAGAGGTGCAAGATGGAATTGTCCATGGGCCCTCCCACCCACCCTTATGTTGTATAAACAGGACATGCACACTTTAACAAACCAATCATTTCAGCGCCAGGGTCTGCCACATGACTGTGGCTGAAATTATTGGTTCGTTTGGGCCCCCACAAAACAAGCTGCCAATTAATCTGTCCCTGCACAAACTGTCTCTACGGAGGCAAGAAGTCGTCCTCATCCTCCTCATCCACCGATTCCTCACCCTCTTCATTGTAGTGTACATCCTCACAGAGTATTAATTCATCCCCACTGGAATCCACCACCACAGGTCCATCTGTACTTTCTGGAGGCTGGTCTTCCTGGAAGAATTGATCATTCATTTTGATGAACATCATCTTCTCCACATTTTGTGGTAGCAACCTCCTACGCCTTTCACTGACAAGGTTCCTGGCTATGCTAAAAACTCTTTCAAAGTACACACTGGAGGGCGGCAACTTAGGTAAAATAGAGCCAGTTTGTACAGGGGCCTCCAAATTGCCGCTTTTTCCTGCCAGTACAAGTACGGACTGTCTGACATGCCTACTTGGGTGCTGTCACCAATGTAATCCTCCACCATTCTGTCAATGGTGACAGTATCATATGCAGTGACATTAGACATGTCAGAAATTGTTGCCAAGTCCTTCAGTCCAGACCAGATGTCCAAACTTGGTCCTGCCTGCCCTGCATCACCACCAGAGGGTTGCTTAGGATATCTAAGTTGTTTCCTGGCAGCCCCAGTTGCAGGAGAAAATGAAGCAGGAGCTGTTGACGTGTCACATTCCGCTTCTGTTTTCACCAGCAGGTCTGCAGGCTTGTGTCAGCTGGAAAGTGAGACACCACATAGGCTTTAAACCTAGGATCGAGCACGGTGGCCAAAATGTAGTGGTCTGATTTCAACAGATTGACCACCCTCGAATCCTGGCAAAGCAAATGAAGGGCTTCATCCACAAGTCCCACATGCCGAGCGGAATCACTCCGTCTTAGCTCCTCCTTCACTTTTTCCAGCTGCTTCTGCAAAAGCCTGATGAGAGGAATGACCTGACTCAAGCTAGCAGTGTCTGAACTGACTTCTTGTGTGGCAAGTTCGAAGGGCTGGAGAACCTTGCAGAACACAGAAATCATTCTCCACTGTGCTTGAGTCAGGTGCATACCCCCTCCTTTGCCTATGTCATAGGTGAATGTATAGGCTTGAATGGCCTTTTGCTGCTCCTCCATTCTCTGAAGCATATAGAAGGTTGAGTCCCACCACGTCACAACCTTTTGCTTCAGGTGTTGACAGGGCAGGTTCAAGAGTGTTTGCTTGTGCTCCAGTCTTCGGCACGCAGTCGCTGAATGGCGAAAGTGGGCAGAAATTTTTCGGCCCACGAAAGCGTCTCCTGCACGCCCTTGTCATTTTTCTGAAAATTCTGCACCACCAAATTTATTGTGTGAGCAAAACATGGGACATGCTGGAATTTGCCCAGATGTAATGCCCGCACAATATTGGTGGTGTTGTCAGATATCACAAATCCCCAGGAGAGTCTAAGTGGGGTAAGCCATTGGCGATGATTTCCCTCAGTTTCTCTAAGATCTTGCTGGTGGTGTGCCTCTTACTGAAACCAGTGATACACAGGGTAGCCTGCCTTGGAATGAGCTGGAATTTCTGAGATGCTGCTACTGGTGACGCTGCTGTTGTTGCTGTGTAAGGCGATACATCTACCCAGTGGGCTTTCACAGTCATATAGTCCATAGTCTGCCCTGTTCCACTTGTCCACATGTTCGTGGTTAAGTGGACATTGGGTACAACCACATTTTTTAGGACGCTGAGGACGCTTTTTCTGACGTCTCTGTACATTCTCGGTATTGCCTGCCTATTGAAGTGGCATCTAGATGGGATTTGGTACCGGGGACAAGCTACCTCTATCAATTGTCTAAATCCCACTGTACTAATGGCGGATACCGGATGCACGTCTAACACCAACACAGCTGTCAAGGCCTCAGTTATCCGCTTTGCAAGAGGATGACTGCTGCCATACTTCATAGGGAAGGACCTTAGCCGTTCCTTGCCACTCCGTGTCATAAATGGCATATTGGCTATTTTACATTTCTCCTCAGAAGATTTAAATTTATTTTTTAAGGTCATTTTCCTGATCTTTGGCATATGGAATTTTATATGCCCTCTACTATGACATTGGGCATCGGCCTTGGCATAGGCATTTCATCATCTATGTCATGACTAGTGTCAGCAGCTTCAGTACTTGGAGGAAGTGGTACTTGATCTTTCCCTATTTTATTTTTATTGGACAAAGATTTGTCCTCCATTCATGTGATATTGATACATGTGGCTAAGGCGCACACAAACACAGAATTTTTTTTTTTTCCGGCACTTTGGAGGTTACACCACCCTTCAACAGATGAGCCAGCCGGCCCTTGACTTATGACACAAGCACACGCTTGGCACTGCTACTTTGTTGATGCACATGTGGCAAAGGTGCACACAAGTCGCAAACACAGAAATTATTTTATTTTTTTGGCACTTTGGGGGTTACACCACCCTTCAACAGACGAGCCAGTTGGCCCTTGATTTATGACACAGGTGCACACTTGGCGCTGCTACTTTGTTGATGCACGTGCGGCTAATGCGCACACAAACAGAAACAAAAATATTTTTTTGCATTTGGTGGGAGCACACCTGATGGACAGAGCAGCCCCTGGACAACACTACAGCACCCCTTTGGGACTACAGACTTTATGGACTTTGGAGTGGTCACAGCCCCAATGGACAACAGCAGCACCAGCACAGCAACCCTCACCCTCCCTCCCTCTATGGACAACACAGCCTTTATGGGACAACATCACTGCACAATACAGCCCAGACAGCCCCTATGGACTTTGGACACAGCCCTATGGACAACAACAGCACCAGCACAGCAAACCCCACCCTCCCTCTTCACTGTCCACAGCCAGAGTGAAAATTGGTGCTGACACAGGGCCCTTTTATAGAATCCAAAACCTGCGAGAATCCGACAGTGGGATGATGACGTTTTGCCTCAATTTCATATCCGAGCCAGGTGGGAAAACCGAGCTGGACACACATGCACTCATTCTGATCTTCAAGGCCTAGAGGACTAATAATTATTTGCAGAGAACTTAAATGGATGTTCACTTACAGAAGTGGCTTTGTGACAGTTATACTATTTTACTAATTGATATGAACTGTATTGTGGGTTTACTCCAGTGTGGTGTTACCCAGTATCCATTTGCATTATTGGTTCTGAGCAATACCACATAGCTAGATAATGGATTTGGCAACAACATGATGTTTGTTCATAATTGTTTTTCACATTGGAAGTTATACTTATAGTACCAGCATGAAGCACAATTTAAAGCATTATAACCCTGTGGTATTTACCAACAAGGGTGAGGGAGGACAGACAATAGGATCCCAGAAAACCAGAGGTTTGTGTCATACAGTAGAATTATCTTGGCAAAAACCATTGCCTATACTTGCAAAAAATTTGATAGATGTGTGCTCGCAGAACATTTGAGTCTGTATCAAATATCCTTAAGAATATCTGAAGAGTCAATTATGTATTTATTTGATGTGCTGAAAATAGCATGAAAGTTGTACTTATTATATGTTAATTTAAGAAGTTTGGGTTGATACAATATTTTATGTTTGTTAAAGGTTTGTTTTATTACTATTATATACCTCTTCTGTAGAATAGCTTTGGACCAGTAATACATAATTGTCAGATACTTGACAGTTTTTGTGAAGGCTGCAGGCTTAGTCAAGAATGGAAGTCACGTGGGTCACTTCTACTGAAATTTTAGTTGATAACAGCTGGGATTCCAGGTCTGGTTACAGTGGTACAAAATAAACATTTTAGAAGGCTGTAGAAACATGCCTCTATAGGAACATCTGAGTATAGAAATTCACAAATTGGAGTACTTTTAGGGTGATACAGTATTTTGGGATAATTTGTAAGTTTGTTTGTTTGTTGTTTGTCTGCTGTAGAATAGCCATTAAAGTAATTTCCAGTCTGTATTTTAAATGGTACATGCTTCAGCAACACTTAAAATAATGAGCAGATCATACGCAATGTTTGCCCAGTTAAGGCAATTATTACCAATTTGGCTAAATTTGAATAACCAGGACTGTAACATTAATTTACCAATCAAATATAGGATTGAAGACTTCTTTTCTTGATGCAGGACGTGGGAATATTTACAGAGGTTTCTAATAAAGTCAAGGAAAATCATAATTTAACAGAGAGAAGAGTATATTCTTCAGTATTTTAAGACATCTACAAAGGAGGATATGTTTGAATCACTTGTTTAGTTCTGCAACAAATTTATCATATTCATTGTTATGGAGAATATAATCATGTGATCTACCATTAAGTAGAAAGTGATTACGATGACCAGATCATATAAAAATTGTGAGTCCTTTAACAAGAGTTTGTAAATATGAACAAAGTTAACATGTTGCAAATGTTAGTACTTAGAATACATTTTTAATTAAGTAAAGAATGCCATGAGGTAGGCAGGTAGGTATGTATAAAATTTAACTAAAGCAAGATGTTTCAACAGAATGCGCCTAGGCTGCTAAGGTCAAATCCCCCAATAGGATGCACCCCAATCCTTCAATCAACTGTAAAAATATATAATAGGAGGACCACACCCAAGCACCATTAATTTATTAATGGCGCTTGGGTGTGGTCCTCCTATTATATATATTTACAGGTTTGTATGTATGTATGTATAGAATACATGACTAAGAAACAAGGTCAAATATACAACTGTATAATAAAACTGACCGATGATAACACAGCACATGAATGTCACACTTAATGTGCATGGAGTGCACAGTATAAGCTGGAGAAGAGGCCTGGGAAAGGCATGTAAGTATAGCAAATGGGAGGGGGCAGGATGGGACATGGTATAGCAGGGGAGGCTGCAGATGCAGTGTCCATTTACTAGTAACATTGTAAATAATAAGAAACAATGTATTATATTTAAACTAGGGGTGAGCGGGTTCGGATTTCTGAAATCCGAACCCCCCCGAGCCCCCCCGATCTGAGGCAGATCCGAGTCAGGCTCGACTTTTCCCGCCTGACTCGGATCTGAAATCGAGGCAAAACGTCATCATCCCGCCTTCCGAGTCTCGCGGGTTTTGGAACCTATATAAGGTACCCGCGTCGGCGCCATTTTCTCACTCGGCTGTGGACAGTGAAGAGGGAGGGTGGGAGTTAGGGCTGGCTGGGCTGTGGAGTGTACAGTAGTGTAGTGCAGAGTAGTAGTGTTGTGCTGTGCTGTGCTGCGCTGTGCTGCTGTTGTTCACTACTTCAAAGTCCATAGGGGCTGGCTGTGTTGTGCTGTGCTGCTGTTGTTAATAGGGGCTGTGTCCACTACTTCAAAGTCCATAGGGGCTGGCTGGACTGTGTTGTGCAGTCAGTTGTCCAAAGGGGCTGTGTCCACTCCAAAGTCCTGTGCAGTGTCCCAGTCCTAAAGGGGTGCTGTAGTGTTGTCCAGGGGGTGCTCTGTCCACCAGGGGTGCTCCCCCAAGTGCTAAAAAAATTATATTTTTAGTGTGTTTGTGAATTGTGTGCGCAGTAGCCGCACGTGCATCAACAAAGTAGTGCCAAGCGTGCGCCTAGGTCATAAGTAAAGGGCCAGCTGGCTTGACCGTTAAAGGGTGCTGTAACCCCCAAAGTACACTCCAGTCCAAACCAAAAAAAAAATTATTTTCTGTGTTTGTGAATTGTGTGCGCAGAAGCCGCACGTGCATCAACAAAGTAGTGCCAAGCGTGCGCCTGTGTCAAAAGTAAAGGGCCGACTGGCTTGACCGTTAAAGGGTGCTGTAACCCCCAAAGTACACTCCAGTCCAAACCAAAAAAAAAATAATTTTCTGTGTTTGTGAATTGTGTGCGCAGTAGCCGCACGTGCATCAACAAAGTAGTGCCAAGCGTGCGCCTGTGTCATAAGTAAAGGGCCGGCTGGCTTGACCGTTAAAGGGTGCTGTAACCCCCAAAGTACACTCCAGTCCAAACCAAAAAAAAATTTATTTTCTGTGTTTGTGAATTGTGTGCGCAATAGCCACACGTGCATCAACAAAGTAGTGCCAAGCGTGCGCCTGTGTCATAAGTAAAGGGCAGGATGGCTTGACAATTAAAGGGTGCTGTAACCCCCAAAGTACACTCCAAACCATAAAAATATATATTTTCTGTGTTTGTGAATTGTGTGCGCAGTAGCCACACGTGCATCAACAAAGGAGCAGCGCCAGGCGTGCGCCTGTGTCCCATAAGTAAAGAGCCGGCTGGCTCATTTCTTAAAGGCTGGTGTAACCCACAAAGTGCACTACTCTCCAGCAAAAATAAAAAAATATTTTCTGTGTTTAGCGGCACGTATATATCAAATCGATATAACAAAAATGGAGGACAAAACTTTCTCCGATAAAAATAAAATAGAGAAAGATCAAGAACCACTTCCTCCTAGTGCTGAAGCTGCTGCCACTAGTCATGACATAGACGATAACATGCCATCAACGTCGTCTGCCAAGGCCGATGCCCAATGTCATAGTAGAGGGCACATACAATCCCAAATGACAAAGTTCAGGAAAAATGACCTTGAAAAAAACATTTAAATCAGCTGAAGAGAAACGTAAACTTGCCAATATGCCATTTACGACACGGAGTGGCAAGGAACGGCTAAGGTCGATCCCTAGTATGTTCATGACTAGTGGTTCAGCTTCACATGACGATGGAAGCCCTCCTCCCACTAAAAAAATCAAACAAGTTAAGCTGGCAAAAGCACAGCAAAGAACTGTGCTTTCTAAGAAGATATCACAAATCCCCAAGGAGAGTCCAAGTGTGGTGGTGGTTGCGATGCCTGGCCTTCCCAGCACTGGACAGGAAGAGGTGGCTCTTTCCACCATTTGCACGCCCCCTGCAAGTGCTGAAAGGAGCACCCACAGTCCACTTGCTGATATGCAAATTGAAGATGTCACTGTTGAAGTACAACAGGATGAGGATACTGGTGTATCTGGCGCTGAGGAGGAAGTTGGCGAGGAGGATTCTGATGGTGATGTGGTTTGTTTAAATCAGGCTCCGGGGGAGACAGTTGTTGTCCGTGGGATGAAAAAGCCCATCACGGTCATGCCTGGGCAGAAGACCAAACATTCCACCTCTTTGGTCTGGCAATATTTCTATCCAAATCCGGACAACAATTGTCTTACCATATGTACCTTATGTAAAGGTGGAATAAGTAGGGGTAGGGACGTTAACCACCTAGGAACATCCTCCCTTATACGGCACCTGCAGCGCGTTCATAATAAGCTACTGTCAAGTTCAGAAACTTTGGCTAAGACCGTAAGCAGTCCAGGGACACCTAAATCCCGTTGTCCTGTTGTATCCAAGCGCCTGCAAACCACACCGTCAACTCCCTCCTCGTCAATTTCCTCCTTAGTCAGGATCGGAAGTAGTCCTGCAGGCCATGTCACTGGCATGACTGACTCTCCTATCCCGGATTCCTCCGGAGGATCCTACATTGCTTCGCCTCCTGCTGCCACTGCTGCTGTTGCTGCTGCTGGGAGTCGTTCATCATCCCAGAGAGGAAGTAGGTACACCACTACTTTAACTAAACAATTGACCCTCCAACAGTCCTTAGCGAGGAGGATGAAGTACGACAGCAGTCATCCTGAAGCAAAACGTATAACTGAGGCCTTGACTGCTATGTTGGTGTTAGACGTGCGTCCGGTATCCACCATTAGTGCAGTGGGATTTAGACAATTGATGGAGGTAGTGTGTCCCCGGTTCCAAATCCCGTCTAGATTAAACTTCACTAGGCAGGCGATACCGAGACTGTACAGAAACGTCAGAAAAAGTGTCCTCAGTGTCCTGAAAAATGCCATTGTACCCAATGTCCACTTAACCACGGACATGTGGACAAGTGGAACAGGGCAGACTAAGGACTATATGACTGTGACAGCCCACTGGGTAGATGTATCACCTTACGTAGCAACAGCAGCAGCGTCACCAGTCGCAGCATCTCAGAAACGCCAGCTCATTCCAAGGCAGGCTACGCTGTGTATCACCGGTTTCAGTAAGAGGCATACCGCCGACAACCTCTTAGAGAAACTGAGGGAAATCATTGCCCAGTGGCTTACCCCACTTAGACTCTCCTGGGGATTTGTGATATCTGACAACGCCACCAATATTGTGCGGGCATTACATCTGAGCAAATTCCAGCACGTCCCATGTTTTGCTCACACAATAAACTTGGTGGTGCAGAATTTTCTGAAAAGCGACAGGGGCGTGCAGGAGACACTTAGGGTGGCCCGAAAAATTTCTGGCCACTTTCGCCATTCAGCGACTGCGTGCCAAAGGCTGGAGCGCCAGCAAACACTCTTGAACCTGCCCCGCCATCACCTGAAGCAAGAGGTTGTGATGCCATGGAACTCAACCCTCTATATGCTTCAGAGGATGGAGGAGCAGCAAAAGGCCATTCAAGCCTATACATCCACCTATGACATAGGCAAAGGAGGGGGTATGCACCTGTCTCAAGCGCAGTGGAGAATGATTTCTGTGTTGTGCAAGGTTCTCCAGCCCTTCGAACTTGCCACATGTGAAGTCAGTTCAGACACTGCCAGTTTGATTCAGGTCATTCCCCTCATCAGGCTTTTGCAGAAGCAGCTGGAGAAAGTGAAGGAGGAGCTAAGACGGAGCGATTCCGCTCGGCATGTGGGACTTGTGGATGAAGCCCTTCATTCGCTTTGCCAGGATTCCAGGGTGGTCAATCTGTAGAAATCAGACCACTACATTTTGGCCACCGTGCTCGATCCTAGGTTTAAAGCCTATGTGGTGTCTCTCTTTCCGGCCAACACAAGCCTGCAGAGGTGCAAAGACCTGCTGGTGAACACACTATCAGCTGAAGCGGAACGTGACACGTCAACAGCTCCTTCTTCATTTTCTCCTGCAACTGGGGCTGCCAGGAAAAAACTTAGGTATCCTAAGCAACCCACTGGCAGTGATGCAGGGCAGGCAGGACCAAGTTTGGACATCTGGTCTGGACTGAAGGACCTGGCAACAATTTCTGACATGTCTACTGTCACTGCATATGATACTGTCACCATTGACAGAATGGTGGAGGATTACATTGGTGACAGCATCCAAGTAGGCATGTCAGACAGTCCATACCTGTACTGTCAGGAAAAAGAGGCAATTTGGAGGCCCCTGTACAAACTGGCTCTATTTTACCTGAGTTGCCCCCCCTCCAGTGTGTACTCCAAAAGAGTGTTTAGTGCAGCCGGGAACCTTGTCAGCGAAAGGCGTAGGAGGTTGCTTCCACAGAATGTGGAGAAGATGATGTTCATCAAAATGAATTATCAGCTCTTCCAGGGAGACCAGCCTCCAGAACGCACAGAGGGACCTGTGGTGGTGGATTCAAGTGGGGACAAGTTAATACTTTGTGAGGATGAGGATGTACACACTGTAGAGGGTGAGGAATCGGTGGATGAGGAGGATGAGGATGACATCTTGCCTCCGTAGAGACAGTTTGTGCAATGACAGATTAATTGCCAGCTTGTTTTGTGGGGGCCCAAACGAACCAATCATTTCAGCCACAGTCGTGTGGCAGACCCTGGCGCTGAAATGATTGGTTTGTTAAAGTGTACATGTCCTGTTTATACAACATAAGGGTGGGTGGGAGGGCCCAAGGACAATTCCATCTTGCACCTCTTTTTTTTCTTTGCATTATGTACAGTTTGGGGCCTAGTTTTTCAAACTGCCATCTTGTCTGCCACACAAATTCTGTGATTTTAGCTGTTTTTATGCTTTTTTTCAACAAAAATACAGATCCAAAACACAAAACCCAGAACCCAAAACACGGAAGGGTGGTTTTGGCAAAACCAATCCAGATCCAAAACACGAAGAAAGATCCAGATCCAAAACCAAAACACAAAACACGAAAAGTGGCCGGTGCACACCCCTAATTTAAACTCAAAACATTTAACATGTAAGTGCCATTGAAATGTAGCTTATAGGGCATAATACGAAAAATAAGGAACTCAGAATATGTACTCAAGGAGACATCCTTGATATAATAACTAGAAATCACAACAGATTAGGTCGTAAGCTTTTAACATTGTCAGAGATATATGCAATTGTTCTTAAAACTGTATACGATGAAAATATGGTGGCATTACAAACCTGCTCATTGTAAAAAGTTAGGTGTACAGATCATTTATAATAGTATATTGAGGGTATAATAAGTAATATATATTCTTAGCATAAAAACAACACTGTTGCAGTATGTATTGTAACCCGAATTTTATGATTTATAAGAATCTGAAGTTCATTTACAAAAATATTTGAAATTATATTTTCATATATACACAAAAATTTAAATTGAAAAAAAAAACTATTAAAAGTGTTTTGAGAAGAAAGTGGTGACATAAAACGGAGTGATATAACTGTATCATGTAACCTAAAATGTCTTTTTATTTCTATCCAATTGATAAACAAATCATTGTAAAAGTGAAAAGGAGGGGTTATATAGCAAGATATAGGGATAGATTTGCTGAATATTTTCTGTTTCCCCATCCTGCCCCTCTTACCAACACCAGGTGGACAACTGCAGAATATCTGAGTGCTATAATTAAAATTGTTGTAGAATATAGCAAATGGGTAGGAGAAAATAATTCTAAAGAAAACTGCTTCTCAATTCAAGCGCTGATAAAAAAGGGTTTCCCAGTTAAAACAGATGATATCATTGACACATGACTGAATGACCCTAAAATGATCATATGGAAACCTGAGTGGCACGACCTGGACACATATGACCCGAACCAGATGCCTAAAGATGAATGGTCCTCACAAGAACCCCATCTTACTTTACAAAGAAGACATTATGAAACACTAAAGAAGTTACATTTAGAGGGATAATAGAAAGGGGCTCTCCTCATTGTGTGGAGGCTTTTCCTAAATAACACCATACTATGAGGATTTTCATATGTGCATAAAAGAAAACAGGAGAAACCATTTAGACAGTTCTCTCTTTTTTCTCTACCATTAATACAGTAACTTAACTGCCTGTCACTTTAAAATGTAAAATGACATTGCCAAACTTCTGGTGCCATGGTGGTATGCTGCTTCACCGCTGGACATGCATGGACAGAGACTGTGAACCTGGTGTCCATTGAGCTGCATGGCTTTATTCTCCGGCAGCTGCAGTTTTGTCTTATTTCCTCCTGACTGCATCAGATCTCCTCAGTAAATTTGCGCCCTGCTCCCCTCAGCTTCTCTTCTGGAAGCGTTTACTATACCCCCAAACTTGATCCCAGGACTTCAATGGCTACGTTGGGTCCAAAATGGATGATCTAGACAGCAGAGGTTGGGGAAATAAGCATCAGAATTAGAGGACTTCCCATGGCTATCCCCACGCATTACTTAATTGAGTCTCTCACAATGATCTCAGGAGAATCATGGATCCTAGTGATGCCATCGAGTTTGAAAGAGCTCACCGGGCCTTGAGACTGAAAGGGCAAGATGGTCATGATCCTCAAAATGTGATGTGCAGACATCACTACTTTACACAAAAGGAGAAGATCCTCAAGAGAGTAAATGGTATTGTGTGTGGATTTCAATGACAATAGATTCCAAATCTTCCAGGATCTATCCTGGTGCATGCTTTAGCAATATAGGTTGTTGAAACCACTGAATGAAGCATAAAAATGACATTACATATTTTTGGGGATTCCTGCTTACCCTTCAAGAGCTGCACGATGAGAAACTAAGCCTCAACAAGATCACTATCCCTGACTGGCAAGTCCTTGTAATCCCTACTACTTTCCATTGAATCCTTCCTCATCAGGAGAAATAGCAGACAATCAAATCACTGTCTGACTTTGGGATGGCACCAGCATGAGGCACCACCTGAAGAACCAAGTCTGCAATACTCATTATCTCTCTTTGCGATTTGACTGTTTTCAAGTTTTCTCCTCTCTCTTTTATATGTTCTGTGATTCTTCCTGGTGGATGGTCTTCCACTTTTAGGACCCTCTGTTGATATCTATTGTCTTAGTATGGGGTGTGCCTTACTGGGGTGCTGAGAGGGTGGGGGGAGCGGGTACTGATTACCAAGGCCCTGGCACAGGCCTTACATTAGGCCATGCCCCTTCCCAATACCCGGGCCCGACAAGGCTTTCTACAGCCCTGGTTCCCTATTTCTCATAAGGTGTAAGATACTGTTCTCTTATGCGGCAACTATATCTATTAACCTTTACTGTGTTATTAAGTAAGTATGTTTTTTCTCCGTAATGCCTCCCATTCATTCTCATTATTAGTGAAATAAAGATGTGTCTTCATACACCAACCGTCTATATGCTCTACAGTGCAGGATGCCAGAAACAACTGTGATGCTTTGAGAGGTGTAGCGTACCATCTTTTTCTTTAAATTTGCTTCCTATTTAATGATTGTAATTTCATTTTTTTTTTAGTTTGAGTGGCACAAATTCAGTAGGTTTTGTAAAATTTCAGATCATGTCTAAGAATCCTTAATGGGACATGTAAAACCGTAAGGTTTTTTGTCTATGGAATTTCATAGCTTTTTTATAATTTATTAACCATCAGGGTTTTGATAAGCAAACCAGGCCACCTGCAGGGCAGAAGGACAACAAATGGATACACTAACATGGGTGAAGAAGCAAATGGCACACAGAAGGTGTTTTAAGGGTGCAGAGGGAGAGACGGCTGTGGGGGCAGGATGCAGGGGTGTGGGGCAGTGGCAGCAGTGGTGGTGCGGAGCAGTGGCAGCAATGAGTGTGCACAGAAGCATCAGCAGGTGACAGAGGGACTCACTGGTGCTGGACATGCACTTGAGAAATTCAAATCAAGAAGACACAGATGCATGGACGTATCAATGAGATCCATCAAGGTTTTGTTTTAAAAAATGAATGTGTAATATAAAAAAAACAATTAGGTGCCTCCACAGCACAACCAGCATCGGGCTTTGGAGCCCCAGTGCTGGTTGTGCTAAACACAGGGGACAAACGACGTAGGGGTTCCCTGTAATAAGCACAACCAATACCAGGCTAATCAGAGCCAGTCTTCATTGCCAAAATACAGGGGATGAGCAACGTAGGGGTCCTCTCGAAAAAAAAACGTCATTTCCCATAGAAAATTGCTGTTCTCTATGGGCGATTTTGACATAACTCAGGGTAGGTGGCAAATTTACACTTTGGGTTTGTTTTATTAGGTAGCTATTGTTCTAGGGTAGGTGCTTTTGGGGTTTAGGTAATTGAGAAAGTTATAGTTTTAAAACTATTACCTCATGAATCCGCCATTATAGAGATAGGAAGTTTCAACTTGATGCACAGCCTCAGTAGGAGCCTCCATCAGGTGTACTCACTGTGACTTCACTTGGGTGCACCAAAATGGCAGGTCATTGTGGGTGGTAGTGGCGGTGGACTCAGAGGAAGGAAGCAGCTCTAAGCTGCAGCTGAACCTGGGAGATAGCAGATGTTAGCTGCAGCTGGGACCCATGGGTGTTAGCGGCAGCAGCGGCAGTGGTTCAGGCAGCAGGACCTGGAGGAGGTAGCAGCAGACTGATGCAGGCTCAGATCTGAACGATCCATGATACCTGTATTTAAATAAACACAAAAGCAGGGACAGGTCAGTGAAACCCGTCTGTGCTTCTGTTTCATTTAAAAAAACCTGTGTAAAAAAAAATGGAGTGACCCCCCTCCCCATAAACAACAACCAGCAACGGGCCTTGGAAAGCCAGTACTGGTTTTGCTAAATACAGGGGACAAATGATGTGGGGGTCCCCCGTATAAAGCACAACCAGCACCAGGCTTTTCAGAACCAGTCCTGATTGCCAAAATATGGGGGACAAATGATGTAGGGGTCCCCCTTATTCTGCGCAACCAGCATTGGGCTCTGAGTTGGCCATGGTTATGGAAATATAGAGGGAAAAAATGCTATGTACTCTCTCTGTATTTACAAGAACCAGCATCGGACTCTTTCTAGAAGGGGTGGTGATGCCACAGCCAGGGGAGCCCTTTCACTGGGCCCCCTGCCGAAGCATCACCCCTGACCACTAGTCAGCCCAGACTGCATGTGTGTATTCCAATGAGCACACAATTCTGTGAATTAGTAGCTCCACTATTTTGTGAGTGACAGCAATCTCATTCTGTGAGAGTGCTGAAACTGTAGTTAACCACAGGGTGTGATGGCATACTATATCTGTATTGCACAAGGAACACGTCCATTAAGGCAATTTCAGATCATTAAGGAAATTTACGATCATGTCTGAGAAGCCTCAATGGGACATGTAAAACCGTAAGGTTTTTTGTCTATGTAATATATATATGATAAAGCAAATTAAAGAATACTGGAAAATGTCTTCTGTCAAACCTGCTAGAGGAAATGTAATGGTCTGGTTCCGGTAAGGTAGTAGATTTACACAGTGCAAGGACTTGTGGACCAGAAAGGCTACTACTCTACTTGACAATGTCATGCCATCCACTGTGTTCAGCATTTTTCTGTATGGCCATGGCAGTCGGCTTACTAGTTTATACTAATGTGAGAATCTGCCTTTGTATACTACAAACTGTGTGACTGCATGTGGGAGCCTATCCTGTCCATGGTTCTTACATCCACAGCTGCAGAAATCATCATTAGTGTTAGGACTTACACCAGACCAATGCAAAAAAAATTGTTGAAATAGACATCCCACATGGTGTCAGAAATTTTGTGAAAAAGTAATGGGCATTGACTGGGATGTGGATACAAATGCAAACATGGTGCGATCAGTGGGCGTGTTATGGGAGTGTCGCCTGCATTTTAGTGAATGCTATTGCATACACAGATGCTCAGCCACACGCATAGGAGGATATAGTCAGACAGACAAGCTGCACCTACTACGGGGGTGGTACAAGTTTTGGTGATGGGACTGACAGACACATCTAATGATGCACCAATCGGTATTGCTGCTAGTACAGATGCTGAAAGTGAGCATCTCAGTCTCTGCACATTTGGCCACATGGATGTACATAAGGGAAGGAGTTTGCAGCAGAATAAAGTCAAAGATCGGTAACCGCTAATAGGTGCTGATGAGTGCATTTCTGCATCTGACTCAGAAATAGGCTCATGTCAAGCAGCCATAGACTGGTAAGCTAGGGGCTCGAGTCCTTTTAGGACAACCAGCGGGCTCTTCTCCATACATCTGATGCAGTGGGTAAAGAGGTACTATAATAAAGCATTACAGTACAAGAGGACTACTGGTCTCAGCAAGACTACCAGGGCATGATGGCAGTTGGAGAGCCACAAGGGGGATGCAATCGGGAAGCCGGCTGACGTAAGCCCGACAGCCAGCATCCCGAATGTACTATCCCGGTGAGGGTTAAATGACAGGCATCTAAATCTAGCCACCTGTCATTTTTCCGATACCGGGAGACTGGCACCCGGCATCCCGATCGAAGGGATGATGGGTGCCGCCAGCAGACAGCAGAGGGGGGGAGGGTTAGGTTAGGGCTCCCAGGAGATACTTATGGTTAGGCACCCCCCTAGGCTGCCGCTGCCGGGATTCGAACTACCCGGCCATGCGGCCGCCGGGGTATCATACCGATTCCCCACAAGGACCCACTGGCACCTGTTAACATTTTTTTTCAATAAACACAGAACAGCACACCATTTCCATGTTCTGAACAATCGGTGCAGCCCTATTCATTACTATGGAGATTGTCTCATCCATAGTCCTTCCCGTGCTTGGCGCCTGTCTCTACAGGGCTGAGCATGCTATGGTCTAACCTGACAGCAAAAGCAATCTATGACAATTATCCTGCCTATTATTTAGGGCAATTTAGCTTCTCTCATCCACCATTCAATGTGTTTCACAAATGGTGGAAAGCAGTGGGAAACCGATCTGAACACATGAGCTGTCATCTATGAGATGCCTATAGGTGAGTTAGTACTCAATTTAGAAATACATAAATGTATGACCCAAAGTGGTGCTATTATCATGTAGCTTAGGACCACCAGAGCAGAAACGTGGCTGGGGCTTACCATATGTTTGCAAATGTACAACTGAAATCTCTGCATTGCTATTATCATGTAGGATAATGTCTCTTTTGATGGCTCATTGCGGTGTGATGGGGGAATGTTTTCGGTACTTTTACTTACTACCAACTCTACTCCAACTACCAACTACTACCAACTCCAGAATTTGCATGAATAGAACCTCACTAAAGTTTTCCCATGTGAGAATGCCTCATTACAGCACAGTTCCACCTCTTTGGTCTCATTTTCTAAGCAAGCACTGTTTGAATTTACACTAGAAATGCTCCGCAAATGGATGTACATTTAATTCTGCATCAGCCTCACTGTGTTGAGCTGTGTGGTTATTTCACTCTACATATCCATTACACCCACCCTCCTTTCAATTAACAATCATTTTTTATATCCCCTCTGAAACATTATCTACTTTTCCAAATAGAAGTTACCATATCCTTCTCCTACTATACCTGTATTACCACTTATTAATGAACATGTTTGTATGGCTTGTCCCCAACACATTGTCTGCATCTGGGCAAGTTAAGCAGACAAATCCCAAATTAAGCATTCCAGGAGGGTGACTGGGATGCAACATGGGCTGGTTGAAAAGACACACAGAGATGTTACTTCATATGGGAGTGTCATACGCATGTCATGGACACGTCGCTGAAAGTGATAGCATCCAGTGACGTTGAACTGCTCTCACACATGAAGACTGGTGCAAGTTTTTATGGTGTGACTGATGGTGCTGCTAAGATGCACAAAGCAGTATATCAGCATCTTCAAATGCTGACAGTTGGCATCTCAGTCATTGCACATTCGGACATATGAAAATATACCAGTGAAGGACTTTATAACAGAATTAGCATAAGGATGCAAACACAACTGTGACAAAACGTGCAGCCACATCTGTGTCCGACTCAGATCAACCCTATTTTCTGCTATTGCTGTGAATTCGAACAAGGAAAATCTGGCTTGAGATAATACTACACCATTGTAATCAATTTAGAAATACATAAATATATGACTCTAAGTAAGTGCTATTAACATGTAGCATTAGGTCCACCAGAACAGAGATGCCTTGCCTGGGCCTGGTCGCTTACCATATATTAGCAAATGTATGCAACTGAGATCTCTGCATTGCTATTATCAGGTAGAATGTAAGAGGTATATTTACTAAAGTAAGAGTTTTTAGAAGTGGAGATGTTGCACATAGCAACCAATCACATTCTAGTGGGTACATTTACTAAGAATTGAGTTTGGGTGAGTTTGCAAAATCATGCGAGTTTAGCCTGTTTTTCAAACTCGCAAATTTACTAAGACCAAACAGGTGTGAGTTTGGAAGTGAGTTTTCTCTTCTCACTGTTAAAACTCACGTGAGTTTGCAAACTCGACTAAACTTACCATGGCCAAACTAGGAAGTACTTTACATGAAAAAGTTGCAACTCGCAAATTTGCAAAGAATCGAGTTTACAATCTGGGGTGAGTTTGTAGCAAACTCACTGATAAATTGATGTTTCAAATAGACCACTCCCTGAGCTACGAGTTTGACAGAAACATGCACAGATCAGTGTTATTTGCATATGTTTCTGCCTGAATATCTAATATAAAGTGTTTTTTTATAAAAAAAATTACTTAGGGTCCCCCACAAAAACCTAACCAGCCCCGGACTTGCCAACCAGTCCCGGTTCCTAAAACTACAGGAAACAAAATGAGTAGGGTTCCACCGTAATTTAAGAACCAGCACCTGGCTGCAGGGCCAGTCCTGGTTTTAATTATGGGGGAATAAAATTGCATAGGGGTCCCCCTATAATTAAAACCAGCACCAGACCCAAAACAGCCAGGCTGTAATGCCACAGCCTGGAGACCCTTTCACCGGGGCTACGGGGCCAAAGCATTATCAGCCCAAGCTGGTCAGGCCAAGCCGGCGATCTCAGGGGAGATGGGAACCCCCAAAGAAGGGTTCCCCCCCAAAACCCCAGGCTTGGTCAGAAGCCCGAAGCTCTTCCCCTCACCCCTGGAGCATTGGGTACGTGGGTTATAAAGTGAGAAATATAAAGAAACTATTGTATTTTACAGTGGGACTACAGGTGCCAGCATGCCTGCCCTTTGGTACTTGTGAAACTACAAGTGCCAGCAGATGGCCAGCACTCGTACCCCCACTGTGAAATAAATAGATAATTAATGACAAAACACACACACACACTGTGCCTAGTAAAACTTTATTTCATACACCTACCCATTCACACATACTTACCTGCTGCAGATGTGTCTGTCCCCTTCTCAAGTAGAATCTATGTGCCTGAACCTGCAATAAAGAATCTATACTCACCTAGATCCTGGTGCTGCTCCTCGTAGCATCCAGGGTCTTGGTAAAACAAATAAACAAGTTACCCGAACCAGACCGGACATGTGTAAGTATATGCTGTTGCATACACGTACACCTGGTGAAATGACAGATGACCGAAGTCAGCTGTAATTTCTCACGGGGCACAAGCCAATCAGTGGCCGCTTTACATGTAAAGTGGCCGCTGATTGGCACGCACCCTGTGAGAAATTACAGCTGACTTCAGTCATCTGTCATTCCCCCTATAATTAAAACCAGGACTGGCCCTGCAGCCTGGTGCTGGCTCCTAAACTATGGTGGAACCCTACTCTGTTTGTTCCCTGTAATTTAAGGAACCAGGACAGGCTGGCAAGTCCAGTGCTGGTTAGGCTTTTGGGGGGGGGACCCTATGTCATTTTTTTTTTAAACATTACACCCGTTTTTTACATGAAGACCACACAAGCGGCCATCACATATTTTACTGATATGTGCAGGCTGCTTGCTTGGGTGAGTTTTGCAGAGAGAAAACACCGCAATCTCGGGTAAGTAAGTTCATGTAAACTTGCAATATGGGTGAAAAAACTTGTTCGGCTTCACCATCGGAAAGCTCACTTTCAGCTAAACTAATTAGAATTAGTAAATTTGCGAGTTGACAAATGGGTAACTAAACCGAGTTTTGGTGAGTCAAAGAGAGTTAAAATTTACCTCTAGCTATTATCTTCTAGAAGGTGCTAGTTAAATGTTAAGCAGAATCTGATTGGTTGCTATGGGCAACATATCCACTTCTAAAAACTCTCACATAGTAAATATACCCCTAAATCTCTTTCTGCTGGCCTGTTTGCAATGTGCTGGGAAAATGTATTTACTGTTCTTTCTAGTCTAGATTAATCAATCCCTTACATGCACCTGTGATGGACTTACAAACTGATTTGAGCAACTTGCATTCAGTGTATCATAACCCTATGGTCACAAAGAATGGCTGCGGGAACTGAGACATCAGAGCCATTTTTACTGCAGACGTGATCACAGTCACAAATAAATTCTCATTGCAAGCGACAATGCAAATTAAACTTGACACATGCGCAGTGCGACTCAGACATGTGCAGATTACCGATAATCGCTCAAACTGTAAAAATTGGAGTTGCATCCATCTCTGAATTAGGCTCTATGTGCTAAAGATATGCTTTCGGCTAAGGCTGGAAAAGATAGAATGCACAACATTAAATATACTGTGCAATGGAATCAATAAAAGCCTACAGTCCACAGAGGAGGAAGGGATGCATAGTATCAGCCCAAAAGGTAAATGTACACATATGAAAAATGATGTATAATTGCTGAATGAGTATTTCTATCTCTATAGATGAGCTTGAAAGTAATGGCAAGATAAATGGTTATGACTAAAATACATCATGCATATTGTTTTTCATTTGTGATCAGAAGCCGCCACTACTAAAGTCTTTCTGGACTAATATTTAAGTGACACCTTGGTAACTTCATACACTGCATTATTGAATTGGTCGTAAGGGTCCTGTTCTGCATATTATTTGATATATGATTTATAGACCCCCTAACTTTAGACTTTACACTACAGCATTTAGCTCTGGACTCACAGTTACCACACAATAAGTTTACGATTTGCTCTGTAAACATTTTTAGCATGTATAGCTGGCAAAAATATGTCATAATCAACCCTATGTTGTTACATAACTGTTAATGTTTGTTAAATAAAGTGTGACAGTGCTGTAGCATGTAATATCTGCTTGCTATGGGTTATAACTCATTCTGTATGTTGACTATATTTTAAAATATACCTTGCATTATAAGTGTGACAATTGTTAAATATTAGAAATGTATAGTAAAGCATTTACCTGAGGCATGAATAGAAGACTTGAAGTAAATAGCACAAATTAATAAAATGATTTTCCCCATGGCTCCTCTCTGAACACTCAGTCTCTGAGTAAAGTACTGAAACCACCAAGCTGAGAATGTGATGTGTCACAGTATTCTATCTTTGTACTTTATATTTGAGCTGATTGCCCAATGTTTGGTAAATCGGGAAGTTGACGGATGCATGTAAAAAGTTTGAAAAATGCTGAGAAAAGCAACTAAGAATATGCAATGTTAAAAACAAATGCTTGGCCACTAACAATGGTTTCACAAACAAAGTTAATAACCATTTCATGGCTACACTTTGCATCAGCTGTATGTATAAGCTCTACTTACCTTTATCTTAGAGTGTGAATTGTGGCATTGTATGGGGTCGTACCATTTAGAAACTGGAACTCTTTTGAAACATGAATAAGTTCTTTAATCAAGCTTTAATTCTGTACATCACAATAAAGTGATATATATATATATATATATATATATATAATTCAATCAGCATAAAATTGTCATAGTACTTTGGGTAATGAATTGTTTACACTAACATTTAATGCTACAATGAGTGTCAATGTAATTCTCCAAAGTATTTGAATGGTTAAGCTACAGTATTATCTCTAAAATTTTATTTTTTAGTCTTAAGCGATTTATATGCAACTTATGCATGTGTTTAAAATTTGTGAGATTTTGTGAGCTCTGTTTTTAAATTCAATAGACTATATGTTTTCTTTACCCTATGGCCCTGATTCAGAGATGGACGGTATTGCACAGCTGCAAGGAAGCGGGGGTGTAATGCAACAGCCGGTGAACGCGCTTCATGGGGTCACCCGACCAAAGCATTTATCACCCCAAACTAAGCCCAGGGATCCCTGCATTAATAATTAATCTTTACAGACAGAGCTTAAGTATAGCTCAATGCTTGTACATTTTCCAAACTTTGACCCTATTACATTTACATGCTGGTAGTTCTACAAGTACCGGCATGCAGGGGAGGCTTGCTGGGACTTATAGTTCCCATGTAAAAGACAAAATAAGTTGATATCTATTATTTAACCCTATCAACCATGCATCCACCAGCCAGAGATGCAGGGGATATCCCCAGGCTTGAGTCCCAGTCTGGAGTACCCTGGAGAGGGGGGCTCCTTTATTGGGGGGTCCCTACCTCCCTACTGATTCCTGGCATGGGCTGACTAGTGTGGCGTGATGAACTCTTTGGCCAGGGGACCCTGTGAAGCATGTCCCCCGGCTGTGGCATTACATCCCCGCTGGTAAGAGCCCCGGTGCTGGTTGATGGAACTATCAGTGAACTCCACTAATTTTGCCCTTGTATTTCCAGAACCAGGACTTGCTCAGATGCCTGGTGCTGGTTCATTAATATTCTGTATTCTGTATTTAACCAGCACCGACTCACAGGGCACCACAAGGCAGGGGGCGCTGTTTGGGCCTGTCAATTTTCCTGTTTATTATCATTCTTACTTGTAGCTTCCTGTTCTTTTATCCCCAGCATCTCCTGGCCTCACCTATCTCTTCCCTGGCCCTTCCCCATGAGACCATGGCCCTTTTTCAGGTGCATTATCCTATGTCCCTATTTAAAAAATGGAGGGGGGCGCCAATGCTCTCTCTGGCACAGGGCACCAAAAAGTCTAGTTACGGCTCTGCTTCTACTCATCTCACTGCAGGGATTTGGGAATTCATGTGCGATTTAGGGCCAATACAGGTGAACTTTCACATGCCACAACACAACCATTATTATCACCATCAAATGACAATTGTTAGCACAACATGCTACTTAGTAAATTTGAGATTTGCTGTAGGAAACATTCCGGTGATAAGCTCCAATTTGTAATCGCAGCCCAACAAGATTCTTAGTAAAACTGCCCCTAAGACTTGCTGGATCTAGGGTTGATAATTTTATGGAAATGAAAGTGGTCAGTAGTCAACCACAATGCTCATTTATTTACAGGACACAAAACTTCAACTTCAAATATACCTAACTAGTCTGCAGACAGCTTGTCTATATGCATATGCCTGCATAATCTTGTAATGTCTTAAAGTGGTTACTAAACAATATGATGTACTGTAGTGTATATGCATTGTAAAAGTTCCTTTATATACTGTATTTGCTGTATGGCACTGCTGCTTTTTGTAGCACTCAATAAATGAAATATAATACATGTATTCAAAATATTTTTCCAGCATATCTCGCCATAATCATTGAATAATAATATAAACACTTGAGCAAAAACTAAAAACAGTTATTTGTAATAGGCTTTTTTTGTTTGAACATTCATTCAATGAATATAATATAATGAACTGAATGCCTTGTTATATAAAATTTATATAAGCGTGGAATTGATATGAAACACATTGAATGGTGGATGAGAGAGGCTAAATTGCCATAAATAATAGGCAGAATAATTATCATAGATTGCTTTTGCAGTCAGGTTAGACCATAGAATGCTCAGCCCTGTAGAGACAGGCGCCAAGCTGGGGAGGACTATGGATGAGACAATCTCCATAGTAATGAATATGGCTGCACTGATTGTTCAGAACATGGAAATGGTGTGCTGTCCTGTGTTTATTGAAAAAAATTTTTAACAGGTGCCAGTGGGTCCTTGTGGGGAATCGGTATGATATCCCGGCGGCCGCATGGCCGGCGGTTCGATTCCCGGCAGCGGCAGCCCGACATCAGCAGAGATCCCGGCAGCGGAAGCCCGACAGAGCTGGAAATCCCAATCGTGGATAGGTAAGTATTGTCTAACCTAACCTAACCCCCCTAACCCTCCTTAGGGGTGCCTAACCCTAATCCCCCCTCTAAGTGCCTAACCCTAACCACCCCCTTTCCCGCTGCCTAAAACCTAAGTCCCCCCTGGGGTGCCTAACCCTAACCCTCCTTCCCCCTAGCCTAACCCTAACCCTCCCGGGGGGGTGCCTAACCCTAAGCCCGGCATTTCACCCTTGCTGGGATATGACAGTCAGGAAGCCGGCTGCCGGTATTTAGGCAGTCGGCTTCCCGATTGCATACCATAAGGGTTATAGTCACAGAACATGTTGGTTTGGGTGTAATTGCATGTTTTGTGTGCCCGGGATAACCCTGGTTGCAGAGCTACAGTATGCACCTCTATCTGAGGAATGAGGCCATGGCTCTTTTACAGGTGCACTATCTTATGTCCCTATCTAAAAATGAAGGGCGGAGCACCAATGCTCTCTCTGCCACAGGGCACCAAAAGTCTGGTTACGGCTTCAAACACTGCAAGAGGCCTGGGCTATAATTATCAAAGTTTGATTTTGGTCGATTTTGTAAGATATTCGATTTGGATGTGATTTTGCAAATTGAATATCTAACTGAATCCCCTAAGAAATCGAAAATCGGTTTAACATCGGTTCTTTCAAATAGACACATATAGGATTATCCCTTGATTTACAAAAATTTTATTTAAAAATGGGGCTCCAAATCAAACACCAAGAGTTAAATGTCAAAATGTCCGTGTTTTCCCTGTGGGGCAAACTCTGACCTTCTCGCACTTTTGAAGGTCCACATTTGTACCACAAATCACCAAATGTATTAGCCTGCAAACTTGTGAGTTTGAGGCAATTACATTATGCAAGTCTGTGCAAGTTACCCCTACAGTATGAAAACTCTGACCTTTTAATGCAACTAGCATTAAAAGGTCCTGTTATACAGAAGCCTTTGCAGACAGGCTTCTGTGTTAAAAAATAGTAACACCACAAAAAAAAAGGAAGAACGTCCCCTCTCCACACTTGGTTCTTAAAATTCAGGGAAAAAAATGCATAGGGTTCCCCTGTATTTTAAGAACCAGCACCAGGCTCTGCTGAGTCTGTCCTTGTTGTGGAAATACAGGGGACAAAATGAGTAGGTGGTCCCTTGTATTTTCTATAACCAGCAGAGTACTCTTTCTAGCGGGGGTGTAATGCCACAGCAGGGGAACCCTTTCCCTGGCCAAAGTATTATACCTGACCTCTAGTCAGCCCAGGCTGGAGATCCCTGGGGAGGTGGGGTTTCCCCTCTCCAGGGCAAACCCGGGTCTATCCCTGGCACCCCTGGCCGGTGGGTGCTAGGTTGATCATGTAAATGTATTGGTAAAAAATTGATTTATTAATATTGTCTTTTACTGGAGAGCTAGAGGTCCCAGAAAGCCTCCCCAACATGCTGGTATTAAGAGAACCACAAGTACCAGCATGCGGGGCAATAAGGGTCCACTGGTAACTTTAGTTCACTAGTTCACCTGCAAAAGAAATATTAAAATAAAGACAAGACTCACAGACCAAGAAAGTAAAATTTTATTACAGCAAACATGCACACTCACATTCACGCATACTCACCTAGAATCTCTGTAGCGATTCACGTTCATGTCCAGTAGAATCCAAGGCACCGGTAAAAGAAAAATAAATACTCACCTGTTCCTAGTGTAGATTTTTTATTTTTTTATCTTCAATGTTAACTTTTTTTTACACACAGATACATGTATGGATCTCACAGATCTGTGCATCTTTCTGTGTAGCTCGGACCTGCTCATGCTAGACTTGCTGCCTGAAGCAAGTCTGTTTTCTCACAAGTTTTCAGGCAGTAATAGTGTGCGAGTTAAACACGCACTCTATTACATTGCACGACTGGTATGATCACAATGGCAGAACATCTGGTTGCGTGTTTTGCCATTGCAAGTTGCTGTGAGAAACAGCTCTATACTTGCACATTTTCCAAACTTGGACCCTATTACATTTACCCACAAATCTCCAAATTAATAGACTCATTCCAGACAGGCAATTTGTTAAAACATCATTGTGATCCTTATAAATGTGGACACAAGAATGTGATGCACTGTGGCTGTAGAAATAAAGACTAATCCAGGCTACACTGCTGTTAACTTTCCTGTCATATTCAAATCACCACCTGACTCAGAGGACCCAGGAACCTGAAGCAGTGGAACAACAGCAGCTTACTGAGGTACCACAATGCCTGCGCAGGCCTAGCTTCTTCTGTGGGTGGTTAAACCTCAATGCATTGTCTGTTGGTGAGGTCATACAGATGTACCACCTCACATGTTCCAACCTTATGGTGCTGTATGACCTTGTGAATACTCAGTTTGAGCCAGACACTGCACAGGCACATACTATATCAGGCCTGCACAAGCTGCTGTGTGCTCTGCATTTTTGCCACTGGCTTCTTTCAGTTAGTGTCTGGGAGAGTGCTAGGTATATCTCAGCCTACCTTTAGCAGGCACCTTGCACATGTTATGGCTGCACTGACCCCCCTTTTACTACATCTACGTTCCCATCCAGGAGTAACAGTGGCATACAGTTAATGTAGCATTCTATAGCCTTGCAGGCATGCCTAATGGAAGCTATAGATTGCACACACATTTTGCTGACTATCACCTTGGCCTACCGCACCATAATGCATATTCTATGAATGTTGTAACTGGCTATCCTGGTTCATGTCACGATGCCTACATTCTCAGTAATCCATCCCTCTCTGCAAAGTTTGAAGTAGGACAAATGCCAGAGACATAGTTGCTGGATAAGGGAGGTTTTTTGTATCTGTTAACTGAGCTGCTAATTGAACTTGTTAATATATGTTAATTGCTTTTCTGCCAGGTGATTTAAACTATGGTTGTAGCTCCTGGCTTCTGACATCACTGTCATATCTGCTTATTTCTGCTGAGCTTAAGTATAACAAGGCACATATAGCCATTGATCCATTATAGAACGCACTTTTGTGCTATTGAAAACTAGGTTCAGATGTATTGTTAAATCGGGAGCCATATTGTTATAATGTCCAGCCAAAGTATCCAATAATGTGCTCTGCTGCAGCCTTTTGCATAATCTGACATTAATCAATTTCTCCCTTCAGGTCATCAGGGAAGATACAAAGGAAAAAGATTTATATCTGCACATATCTATCTATCATTTAATTAAACCCCATATTTTATATCCTTGTAGTTATGTTTGGATTGGGTGTGCTGCCAGCAGACAAAAGGTAATAATTACCTGTGTTTACAAATGTACAAGAGAGAAAAATAATTTATTTCTCTCTTGTACCCTCCAGATTATGCAATAGACAGTGAGCAAGCTTCGAATGCCTCTGAGAGCACAGAAAGTGGAAGGCAGATTAGGGCTTCACATACAGTATTAACAACTATTTTAGGTAGTTTGGGACCCTTGGACTGAATGGAGGTGCAGATGAAACAAGGAAGTTAAATGTAACTCTTGTGCATGGATATAACAGGAGTGTAGGAACCACAGACTTGTGATATGCATGGATACTGAACTGGAACTGGAGTAAACAGACCAGGTCCACTGGGCAATACCTCACTTAGTGACCTGCAAAGGCCAGCAAGATCATGAATACACTCCAGAAACAAGAGTGAACTCCAGGACTCAGAACAATATAGTACTGAAAGATAAGACTCAGATTCCTAGCTCGAATTCTGAGTTACTGTATAGTCAGAATACAACTTGCGAAAGCTGCAACTCTGGTACAGCTCTGATGCAAGACCCGGAACTGGAACCAGTGAGGAACTCAGAAACTTAGAGTCAGAATAAGTCATACAGCTTACTGTACATCTGAGTGTACAGACTGTATACTGCACACTGAATGTTAGCCCTGGAACCAGCACCCTTCTCTGAACCAGTCTGAGACAATAGCACACAGAACAGGGAAAACAATCGAAGGTCATCACATTGTAGTATAACCCAATAACCTGGACAACCACCAAGCACAGAGTAAAACAGAACAGGTAACTTGCATGCACTGTCCCAGCGGTATTATGGAATGAAGATGGCAGCACGTTGGCTCAGCACTGAGGAGTAGTAACTTTGTATGTGTGGTGGAAGCTGCACGCTGATAGCTGGCAATACACAGCGACAGATGGAAGGCAGTATACTTGCTGGCTTAGACAAAGTGATTGGAACAGGTCTGTATGCAGCATGGGAGCTGCGGTGCTAACAGGTAACAGAACACAGTGACATATGGTAAAAAGTGAGAATACATGAAGTAATAGTCACAGTGAACATGATCACAGGATACAAGGAGTAAAACTGGAGCCTATAACTATCCTGGGAAGGAACATGTTGTTCAAGCAATGGGTTGCTCACAGGAACTGGTTTAAATAAGTGATAGTGAAGAGCCATTGGTCTAGCTGACCAGATGAGCACACAGCTGAGCTGCTCAGATGCATCAGGTGATTGAAATGGAATGTTTCTACTAGGAGTGAGCGGGTTCGGATTTCTGAAATCTGAACTCCCCCGAGCTGCCCCGATCCAAGTCAGGCTCGACTTTTCCCGCCTGACTCGGATCTGAAATCGAGGCAAAACGTCATCATCCCGTTTTCCGGGTCTCGCGGGTTTTGGATCCTATATAAGGTACTCGCGTCGGCACCATTTTCTCACTCGGCTGTGGACAGTGAAGAGGGAGGGTGGGAGTTAAGGCTGGCTGGGCTGTGTAGTGTAGTGTAGTGCTGAGTAGTGTTGTGCTGTGCTGTGCTGCGCTGTGCTGCTGTTGTCCATAGGGGCTGTGTCCCCTACTTCAAAGTCCATAGGGGCTGGCTGTGTTGTGCTGTGCTGCTGTTGTCCATAGGGGCTGTGTCCACTACTTCAAAGTCCATAGGGGCTGGCTGGACTGTGTTGTGCAGTCAGTTGTCCATAGGGGCTGTGTCCACTCCAAAGTCATGTGCAGTGTCCCAGTCCTAAAGGGGTGCTGTAGTGTTGTCCAGGGGGTGCTCTGTCCATCAGGGGTGCTCCCCCCAAGTGCTAAAAAAAATATATTTTTTCTGTGTTTGTGAATTGTGTGCGCAGTAGCCGCACGTGCATCAACAAAGTAGTGGCAAGCGTGCGCCTGTGTCATAAGTAAAGGGCCAGCTGGCTTGACCGTGAAAGGGTGCTGTAACCCCCAAAGTACACTACAAACCAAATAAAAAAATATTTTCTGTGTTTGTGAATTGTGTGCGCAGTAGCCGCACGTGCATCAACAAAGTAGTGCCAAACGTGCACCTGTGTCATAAGTAAAGGGCCGGCTGGCTAGACCGTTAAAGGGTGCTGTAACCCCCAAAGTACACTCCAAACCAAATAAAAAATATTTGCTGTGTTTGTGAATTGTGTGCGCAGTAGCCGCACGTGCATCAACAAAGTAGTGCCAAGCGTGCGCCTGTGTCATAAGTAAAGGGCCAGCTGGCTTGACCGTTAAAGGGTGCTGTAACCCCCAAAGTACACTCCAAACCAAATAAAAAAATATTTTCTGTGTTTGTGAATTGTGTGCGCAGTAGCCGCACGTGCATCAACAAAGTAGTGCCAAACGTGCGCCTGTGTCATAAGTAAAGGGCCGGCTGGCTTGACCGTTAAAGGGTGCTGTAACCCCCAAAGTACACTCCAAACCAAATAAAAAAATATTTTCTGTGTTTGTGAATTGTGTGCGCAGTAGCCGCACGTGCATCAACAAAGTAGTGCCAAACGTGCGCCTGAGTCATAAGTAAAGGGCCGGCTGGCTTGACCATTAAAGGGTGCTGTAACCCCCAAAGTACACTCCAAACCAAATAAAAAAATATTTTCTGTGTTTGTGAATTGTGTGCGCAGTAGCCGCACGTGCAACAACAAAGTAGTGCCAAGTGTGCGCCTGTGTCATAAGTAAAGGTCCGGCTGGCTTGACCGTTAAAGGGTGCTGTAACCCCCAAAGTACACTCCAAACAAAATAAAAAAATATTTTCTGTGTTTGTGAATTGTGTGCACTGTGGCTGCACGTGCATCAACAAGCCAAGCGTGCGCCTGTGTCCCATAAGTAAAGAGCCGGCTGGCTCATTTCTTTAAGGGTGGTGTAACCCACAAAGTGCACTACTCTCCAGCAAAAATAAAAAAATATTTTCTGTGTTTGTGTGCGCCTTAGCCGCACGTATATATCAATATAACATAAATGGAGGACCAAACTTTCTCCGATAAAAATAAAAAAGGGAAAGATCAAGAACCACTTCCTCCTATTGCTGTTGCTGCTTGGAGTTGTTCATCATCCCAGAGAGGAAGTAGGAACACCACTACTTTTACTAAACAATTGACCCTCCAACAGTCCCTAGCGATGAGGATGAAGTACGACAGCAGTCATCCTGAAGCAAAACGTATAACTGAGGCCTTGACTGCTATGTTGGTGTTAGACGTGCGTCCGGTATCCGCCATTAGTGCAGTGGGATTTAGACAATTGATGTAGGTAGTGTGTCCCCAGTTCCAAATCCCGTCTAGATTCCACCTGCATCCTCAAAGCAGCAGCGACAAGCGTGCGTCTGTCTGTTAAAGGGTGGTGTAACCCTCAAAGTGCGCTCCACAAACAATAAAAAAATTCTTCTTTTTTTTCTCTTTGTGAAATGTGTGGGCTGTTGCCGCCCCTGCATCCTTAAAGCAGCAGCGACAAGCGTGCGTCTGTCTGTTAAAGGGTGGTGTAACCCTCAAAGTGCTCTCCACAAACAATAAAAAAATTATTCTTTTTTTTCTGTCTTTGTGAATTGTGTGGGCTGTAGCCGCACTTGCTTCCTCAAAGCAGCAGCGACAAGCGTGCGTCTGTCTGTTAAAGGGTGGTGTAACCCTCAAAGTGCTCCAAAAAATAAAAAACTATTTTTTTTATGTGTTTGTGACTTGTTTGCGATGTAGCCGCACGTGCATCAACACAGTAGCAGCGCCAAGCGTGCGCCTGTGTCATAAGTCAAGGGCCGGTTTGGACATCTGGTCCGGACTGAAGGACGTGCCAACAATTTCTGACAAGTCTACTGTCACTGCATATGATACTGTCCTCAAAGCAGCAGCGACAAGCGTGCGTCTGTCTGTTAAAAGGTGGTGTAACCCTCAAATTGCGCTCCACAAACAATAAAAATATTCTCCTTTTATTTCTGTCTTTGTGAAATGTGTGGGCTGTAACCGCACCTGCATCCTTAAAGCAGCAGCGACAAGCGTGCGTCTGTCTGTTAAAGGGTGGTGTAACCCTCAAAGTGCGCTCCACAAACAATAAAAAAATTCTTCTTTTTTTTTCTGTCTTTGTGAAATGTGTGGGCTGTAGCCGCACCTGCATCCTCAAAGCAGCAGCGACAAGCGTGCGTCTGTCTGTTAAAGGATTACATCGGTGACAGCATCCAAGTAGGCATGTCAGACAGTCCGTACATGTACTGGCAGGAAAAAGAGGCAATTTGGAGGCCCCTGTACAAACTGGCTCTATTTTACCTGAGTTGCCCCCCTCCAGTGTGCACTCCGAAAGAGTGTTTAGTGCAGCCGGGAACCTTGTCAACAAAAGGCGTAGGAGGTTGCTTCCACAAAATGTGGAGAAGATGATGTTCATAAAAATGAATTATCAACTTTTCCAGGGAGACCAGCCTCCAGAACATACAGAGGGACCTGTGGTGGTGGATTCCAACGGGGACGAATTAATACTCTGTGAGGATGAGGATGTACACAACACTGAAGAGGGTGAGGAATCGGTGAATGAGGAGGATGAGGACGACATCTTGCCTCCGTAGAGCAAGTTTGTGCAGGGCCAGATTAATTGCCAGCTTGTTTTGTGGGGGCCCAAACGAACCAATAATGTCAGCCACAGTCGTATGGCAGACCCTGGCGCTGAAATGATTGGTTTGTTAAAGTGTGCATGTCCTGTTTATACAACATAAGGGTGGGTGGGAGGGCCCAAGGACAATTCCATCTTGCACCTCTTTTTTTTCTTTGCATTATGTACTGTTTGGGGCCTAGTTTTGGCATCTTGTCTGCCACTGCAGTGTCACTCCTAGATGGGCCACGTGTTTGTGCCGCCCACTCGTGTCGCTTAGCATAGTCATCCATCTACCTCGGTGCAACCTTTTGGACATAAAAACACTATTGTGAGGTGTGAGGTGTTCAGAATAAACTGGAAATGAATGGAAATTAAGGTTTTTGAGGTTAATAATAGCATAGGAGCAGAAAAATCAACACATTCTTTGATTTTAGCTGTTTTTATGCTTTTTTTAAAAAAAATACAGATCCAAAACACAAAACCCAGAACCCAAAACACCGAAGGGTGGTTTTGGCAAAACCAATCCAGATCCAAAACACGAAGAAAGATCCAGATCCAAAACCAAAACACAAAACACGAAAAGTGGCCGGAGCACACCCCCAGTTTCTACATAGGCCTGGATACAGCAATGAAGATGTGTTTGAGCTTGTCAATTCTCTCTTTATTTGAGGAATTGCAACTTATAGAAAAAATAAATACATAAAAACATATTATACACAAACATAATACACATAAACTGTAATATTCACAAACCATAATACACTCAATATAGGTTGCTGACATTTTTAGCTCAATTGTCTTAGCACAAATCATAACATCTTGGTATTCTACCCAATTCTTATAAGCAAAGAAATATGCAACTTAAGTCACAACATGACCTATAACTTAACATAATACAGAAAATAACTTCACAACCCACTTTGGCTCTTGCCAAGCTTCCTGGGTCTCTAATATGTGACCACCCTGAAACACTTCTAAACATAAAAGGCAAACATTCATTCCATTGTGACAGGATAACATTTAATCTATCCCACCACCAATCTACCTCTAATACCTAAATTAACCCACCACTAAACTATTCCTTAACAACTACCCACACTAAGGGCCTGATTCAGAGCTGGACGCTATTTGCTCTTGCTCGTTCATTAAAAAGGGGTGGCTATTCAAATGAACTGTTCGCACTTTGCGGTCTGTTCACGCCTCTATGTCTGAACGAGCGAGCAAAACTTGCGGACGTTTATTTGAAAAATACGCCCCCTGGCCGCTTGCATCATAAGTCATGTCAGCTATTTATTAGATTAATCGAGTACATCGATCAGCGTATGAACTGCTCGCTATTCTTGTGATTGGTTTTTCCTACCACTATATTGCGAGCAGTTTTGATTATAAAACAACCAGGTGACGTGGTCAATGACGCTGCTGTTTTAATTATGCATACCCATAAAACGCCCGTTTTGACCTTTAAGCACGCCTGCGTTCTTAATTCCACTCCCCGTTTTCAAGCACCTTCCCCTGTTCCCACCCACATATGCCTCATCCTGTCACTCAAAGTAGCAGGCATTCGCTATATAGCGAACAAACGTTTTTTGGCCGCACTGACTGGTTCGCGCATGCGTATTATAAACCGCGAACATCGCTCGGAACGAGCGTACTGTCGCTTTCGAGCGGCTCTGAATCAGGCCCTGAGGCCCTCATTCAGAGGCGGTCACAAGAAGCGATCGCTCTCTCTGAATGAGGGCGGCCACTTGATTTTTTAAGTGCGGCCTCCTGGTTGCTAGCTAAGCTGTGGGTTACCACCCACAGCTTTAGCGACCGATCACGGTGATGGTCGTGATGGTCAAGACCATCGCGACCATCGGGGCTTGCAACGAGACCCTAAGGTTAGGTCTCAGCAACCGCAAGCCCCAGGGAGCTTCCTGCTCAATCACTGCTGATGTCAGTGCGGCCACCCACAAAACGGCAGGTGTTCCGTCAGGAACGCCTCCGTTTGTGTAGCCACCCCCCACCCCACCTCTGCATGGGGCGATTTGTCGATCAACATTGACAGCCGCCCCTTTTGTAGTGAGCTCCCGAGCGAGTGAGTTCCTCTCTCGCTCCAGGGCTTGCGCACGCGCAGGGCCTTAACATCGACCCGGTTGCGATCGCTCAGCACTTGCGACTGGAGCTGAATGAGACCCCAACTCCTTTAACATAGAGAAAGTGAATGAAGCTGTTAGATACATGTAAACTATTCTAAGAAAACACTACAGAGGACAGTGAAAGGTAGAAAGCCACAGCATGAACAAGGGATAGTTTTCAACCACCCACTAAGGGGGATTCAGGTGTCTCCACCTCCTAAACCACCCAATAGCATCCACCCTCCCCTTATCCATCTCCATCAACCTCTTAACTTTGTGAAGAATGTTGCCCACCACCTTTGCACAGGGAAGGACTTTGTTTCTAAGAGGAACTAAACACAGTGCATTCCACGTGTAATACCTAACCGCTAACCTGACTAAGAAAATGGTTAAATCATATGTCCCATACCCTTTGAAGGCTCCATAAACCCACTCAAGGTAACTAAGCCACGAAAGGCACCGGATACATAAGGCTCTTGAAACCATCTTACACACCTTTATGTTGAAGGGACACTCAAGGAGGAGGTTGGTCCATGGTCTCCTACTCCCCTAGACACTCCTCACATGGGCAGCAACGATCATCGGCACTTCAACACTTGGGATTACCTGCACATAAAGTTTTCCTTGGAAGGAAAGCCAGGCAATGTCCCTGAACTTTAGAGGGACTCTCTGCAAATTGATCAGAGAAATCCCACCTGAGCGGACTCTGCCTGGGCAGTCCTTTAGTGACAGCGGAGCATAGAAATGAGAGAGCAAAATGCTTTTCCCCAACTCCCTTCTCAAGAAGGTTTTGATATAACCTGCTAACAGCTCCCAATGCCTTGTCAACTTAAAGCACAAGATGACGTAGATCAGAAGGTAGCCATTCCAGACTCTGAGGGTTTTTGCATGGCCATGAATTAATCACAGCTCAAGGAAAGGAAACACCCAGGCTTTAAATTCTTTACCCATTGAGGTGGAGTCTCTAAAAACAGACTCCCTAATTTGAGCTTTAAAAAAGTTATTGCAAAAAAAAACACAGGGTTAACCATTCCTAGTCCACCCTCTTCCTTTTGCCTCTAGGTTATACCTCTTTTAATGATGTTCATCCTATTCCCCTCAAGAGTAGGAAAATAAGGAGGTCATTCTGGTCCACAAAGATTGGCAAGAAACACACATAACTGACATATAAAAAGACTGGTATCAGGTAGATTTTACACAAGTGAACCAGAAAATTTCCATTTTCTCCATGCCTGCACCTTCCTGATGGCATCCTCTTATCTTTTCTCCTAATTTTGAGTAGCATAGTTTCCACAGCCAAATCTTATGCTTAAAATTTTGATTTCAGGACTGGCTTGGGGGAGGCTGTCTGGAAAGTTATACTCATCATCTCTCTACCCCATCCAGATAGCTTCACACCCATCTTTGTTCACTCTGGAGCACGAGGCCTTAGCGTATTCCAAGATAAGATGTTCCACATCACGTGTCTCTGTCATGGATGAAAGGACAACAGTGATGTCATCTGCATAGGCCACTACTCTCAATGGAGTTTCTGGGCCCAGCTGCACCCCTCCTACAGTGCCGCTATCAATCCTCCTTATGAAAGGATCAATTCCAAACACATACAGAAGGTGGCTCAGGGGGCATCCCTGACAGACACCAGAGTCAACCTTTAAAGCAGGGTTTACCCAACCATTAACAAGGGGAAGGCTCTCAGTCTGGTTGTAAAGAACTGGAAGTCAATCTACCACCCTCACTGGGATACCATATGATTCCAGCACAGCCCACAGGTACTTGTGGTTCACTCAGTCAAAAGCTTTGGACTGATCCAAGTAAGTACTTACCCCACTTTTCAGCACGGCATCATTCCATGGCCTCCCAGATGCCAAGGATAGCACTAAATGTGCTTTGACCTTCACGGTACAGTGTTGAGCTGTGGGAAGTACCAGCCAGAAGACTTCCATCAGCCGATTAAACAGTATTTTTGGCAGAACCTTTCTGTTTGTATTAAGAAGGGCGATGGAGTGTCAATTCTCAATACGAGATGGATCCTTACCTTTTATACAGTAATATGAGGGCAGAGGACCTCATGGAGGGAGGGGTCAAGATGTCTGAAAAACCATTATAAAATTCATATGTTAAACCATCTGGACTAGGTGTTTTCTTGACAGACAATCCATCTATGGCTCTCTTGACTTTCTCCACCATCACAACATCACCCATGGAGTCAAAGGAGGCATCAAGTTTTCCAAGCCCTGGTGTTTCTTTCAGAAATGTCTCCATCCTCTCTCTTATAAGCAGCTGCTCAGATAAAAAGTTGGAGTTAGAAGACCTAATGACTCCCAAGATACCCTTCCTATCCTCACAGAGATTTCCCAGTCATCATACAAGCCCCTGACCTCCCTCAAATCGACCAATCTTCTGCAATTCTGGTAGGGATCAGGCAAGTGGTATTTACCATAATATCTCTCCAGAATCAAAGAAGACAGACAACTGTAGTGATATTCTTTTAACTGAGCCTTCACCCGGGAGATTTCTTCATCATCTCCACACTCAGAGATCAAGAAATCCAATTTCTTTCTCAAGCTTTGATAGACGCACCTTTTTCTCAAGTTCCCCAGATTACCAGCCTCTAAAAAAGCTTCTTTTTGCATTCCTCCCATCACTCGCATTTACTCCAGCCAGCCTCCAGAAATGTCTCTTGCAGTTTAAAAAAGTCCCTAAAGGACTGACTAACCCTTTCCTTCTTCAGAAGCTCAGAAATCAAGTAGCAAAGGCCCGTCCTTTCTGAGGGGTTTCTGAGGCATTTGAAGTGACTCTCAGAAAAACATGATCAGAGAATTCTACATGATCGTAGAATTCTACTGAAGACTCCTAAATGAAAAACCTATCTATCCTAGATCTACGGGTGCCACTAAAGTATGTGAATCCCATGAGATCTGGATGATATCCAATGTGCACATCAACCAGACCTGCCTCTCTAATCATCCTAAATAAAAAATTAGCATCATAGCCCAGGGTTGTCTTTGTACCCCCCTGTCTTTGGGCCTAATGATGGTGTTAAAGTCACCACCAAAGACAATCTGCTGGGCTGATAAAAGAAATGGTTTGATCAACCCAAAAAGGAATGTTCTATCCCATTCCGATTGCAGTCCATAGATGTTAATTAGCCTAAGGTCATTCTGCCTTATGTCAATATCCAAAACCATGCATCTACCTACCTGTAATTCCATAACCCTGTGTATGGTTACCATATCGGTAATAAGCACTGCCACCCCACTGTATGGGATAACCTCATAACTCGACCAATGGACCTCTTCCAAATCACCCTCCACCACAATTTACCAACAACAACTTCAGCAGCCATGGCCTCACCCTGTGTGTTACCTGACCCTCCAACCCCACCACCTCCCTCGACCTCACACCCACCCTCCACACCAAACACCCTATCTGGGGGAGGGTCTGGTGGTTTTGGGGTTGCCAGACATGACGCAACTCCCCAAACATCATACATTTCTCCACAGGACAGTCACTGGAAAACGGTCTAAAGTCATCACATTTATGACATGTCCGCAGCTGTCCCGGGTAAAAGCACTGAAGGGGATACCTTCCAATATACTGTAGATCGCTGCTGTAATGTGCCTTACCTCTATCCCAATCTGGTGAAGGCACACAAAGACACAAAGGCCACGTATGCACCTTTTCACGCACCTTTTGTATAGTCGATGGGGGATAAAACTACACAATACCTTGACATCAAGAATAGGATATCTGCTACAGGCAAGGACTCATTCCTTACTAGCACCGTGACTTTTACTCTGTCCTATCTGATAATGGCATGGGACTTATATTTACAAAACGGTTCCTCCTTCTTCTTTGCCTCCCATTTTGTGCTAAAGTCTTGCAAGCCCCTGAAAGAGAGAAAACTGAGATCATAATCCGATGTACACACCAGATGTATGCATTCGTACAGATCAACATCTTTGAAACGCAGAGATAAGACCATCTCTAAATAAGTTTACTTATTTAGGGGCTCTCCCTCAATGTCCCATTTGAGTTGGACTACTGTATGTTCCTTCTCTTTGAAGGGTACCCCTCCACTACCACTCCCAACTAGTGGAACAGAAGGAGATTTATTTCCCACAGCACCAGCATATGAAAAGGGCCTGGTCTAATAGGGGGTTGATGCACAGGGATTGGGGGTTGCCAAATCACAACAGGGGGATCAACCACATTCCTCCTATTACCTTCCCCACTCTTCCCTCCCCTCCAGCCTTTGCCTGCCCAGTCTGATCAGCCAAGATTAAATCCACAGCAGCCATGAATCTTACAGGCACATTCAGTTCACCAAAAATTGTGTCCACAACAACATATTATCCTTTTTTCAGAACCGTCTTGTCCACTACTGGTAGGCCTTGCATCAAGACTGGGATTTTATTTGCTGCAGACACGTCTTCACTCTGGAACTTTAGTGCCTCACACTCCATCAACTCAAGCTCCTGTACCATCAGTGCGTACTGGGTATGGTCCCCAATAATCATCTCAGAGATGCAGACTGAACCTGCCCCTGCCGACTGCACAGGGTTACTTACCTCTGCACTTCTCTCTCTGGCCAGCACCAGTTTCCCAATCTGTGTCCGCGGCTCTGGTCTTGCTTTAGACAGACAAAGAGGAAAGATCGCCTTGGTCACCATGGAAACAGCATCAGCCATCTCCATAGTGCCCTCCACGCCACCAATTTTGTCATCTGCAATAACCATTACCTGAGGGAGCTCCAACTCCCTCTGATGTTCCCCATGGAATGCCTCCTCAGCCATGCCCAACTCCAAACCAAATTCCGAGCCTGACACCATGACTTCTTTAAGAGATGCCGCATGACCACCACTCCCATCTTAGTCTCATGGGCCACACCATGAGACACAACCAATTTCCAGTCCTCTTTAATTCTGTGAGGACTTTACCTGGTGAGTTCCTGGCATGCTCCGCCTCCACCGCCACTTTGGGACCGTGACCAGCATGTTCAAACACACCAGCCACTATCTTCTGGCCGGGTTCCTTATTAGCCAGCCCTTCAGCATTCATAGCGTCAACCTCTCCCAGTGCCATTTTAAGAGGATCAGCGGCCTTCACCTCTGTGTCTTCTGGAATCAAAATCCCGGCCTCCTGACCACCATCCACGGCTGAACCAGGCTCCACTGGACCCGCCACCAAACTTTGCAAATAAGAAATTATTTCTTTGTATTTTTGTAGCCTGGTAGCCAATACTAGTAACTCCTCTATAATAATAGCACTCTCCCAGCTCTTGCAAGCCTGACACTTCTTTCTCCTTATAGCTATCTATGCTTGCACCCTCCTCACCTACTTTTTGAGGCCATCCATATCTATGGCCAGAAACTCATCCTCCTTCCTACGGGTTCCATAGTCTCCCGATTCTTCCAAGCTAATGAATAGCTCCTATGCATTGGTACAAGTTATCCCATCCTCACATAAAGTTATCCCATCCTCACATAAAGCCAGGTGGAGTTGCCTCCATACTCCCCTGAGTTGTTTCACTCATTCTCTCACAGTTTGAAAGCCATGCTTCAATTCAGGCCCTGTTGCTACACAGGGCCTTCATCCACCCGGCTGACCAGTAGTATAGGCCGCCGGCCTCCTCCTCCACTCCGGGTCTGGGACAGCGCACTTTCCCTTGGATCAGGGCCTTACCTCCAGCTCAAGGCCCCAGGGTCTCCATTGTCCTCACCCGGGGAGGGTTCCATCCTCCCTGGGGAAGGTTTGCAGGAAACTATGCTGCCTCACACAACAACCAGGGACCAGGGAGCTTCTGGTCTGAGACATGTTGTGTGTTGTCGGAAATGCTAAGACCCAGATTTGTGATAAGGTGTAAGTATATTTGCATAATGTTTGTGTGTCACTTGTAACATAACCATCCATTGTATAGTTAAGGGTAGATGTATGATAGAGTGTAAAGAGGTTTCAACTGTGAAATTCTTAAAACTTCCATTATCTGTATGTTTTTAAATAAACCAAAGTTATAATATATTTGCCTACAGCTGTCACTTACATGTTTCAACACAACACAACAAAACTAATATTTAAATGATTTACACATCTTCATAAATCAATACTTGTTAGCATTTACAATGTAACAATGAAGATATCAATAATTTGACCATTGGTTATTGCCAACAATTTAGCTGTATAAAGCAACAAATAATCTTGTTTATTTATAAAATTCTTCAGAATGCAATGTAACACAATAAAATGGTTGGTAAGTATATTTCCACCACTCAAAAATAAAGTACTAACATGTATTACAGTAACTTTTTCGTTTAGGATATTTTGCAGGCAGTGGAGGATCTGCATTCCTGCATGTTATTCCAACATGGGTTCGTAGCCCATAACTTGGTGGTATAGATGGGCCTAAACTGCTAATTGAACTTACTCCTGACCGTCTAGTAAGCATTGTAATATTTGTGTTCTGATTGTGGAAATATCACGATTATGCTCCAAAATAGCATTTGTGAGTGACTGTTGAATTTTATTAATATTCTTGGTCATTGCTTGTTGGGTTGAGAGGAAGCCACTGACTAGAGCCTGATGTTGTCAAATGTTTTCAGCACTATGTGTATCAATGGATGTAGCCATATTGTTTAATGCACTAGTAACCTGTCTATCTGTGTGTGCATAAATTCCAGTCAAAAGCATAAATGGCTTGTAGAAAATCTGAACCACTGTTTCTTTCAGGTGATGGTGCTGTTTGTTCGATTTCTGCAGGTTTGGGAACATATTCTTGCGGTGTGGGTGAAATTGCCCTTAATTAAAAATTTCTTCCTCAACATTTTCTGGCCATGCCTGGGGCATGGGACAGTCATCCAACATTGAAATCAAAATCCGCATAGAAAAAGTTCAGGTAATAAATGTAATTAATGATTTTTGTTGATTAATTTCTTTTTTATTCTTTTTTTTCAAAACACAAATGTTTTTACCACCTCAAAAAACTGATTATACCAAGTTGTGTTTTCAGAAAGCTTAAAAGAACCACATAAATCATAAGCCACATCATCACTTTTTTTTATTCAAAAATATGCTTCTTTGATGTTTGTATGAATTTTCTAGGATACATGTCCCTTCCCAGAATCCAGTCCAACAGCTGGAGATTATGCCAAATGTGGCAGTGTGAAGAGAATATCATCAGTGTGAACATTTTGGGTTGCCATGTCACCAGAGCGCTGTGGCATCATGGCACCAGATGGACCTATGTTATGTGGTTGAAAAAAATTATGTTAGAATTTTTGGTTTGGAACCACCAATATTACATATATTTATTACTTTGTAATCCAACAAATGGTGTGCACTAAATAAAGAAAAAACTTGTTTCAAACAGTTTCAAATGATTCCTTAGTTGGTAGCATTGGAGGATAAATCCACAAGCTCTAATTATGTTTTTGCACTGAAATTTATAGTGTGTGTAATTACACAGTATTTTGCAAATAATTGCTTTTACAAATGGAAGTAGCTGCGGAAAATGGCAGTGTAATTTTAAATTTGGCTCAGTATACAACAAATGATTTCTTTAATTACCAGCACATTCTTGATGAAGTTTTGTGCCTTGGGTAGCTGCAGCTTCTTGGTTGCAAACAAACAGTTACATTTACTTACTAGTACTTATGGTGTCTGTTAACTTGTATTGTGTATTTTCACAAAACATGACTACTAAAATGTACGCTACAAGTACATATGTACCCAAAAAAAACGTGTGTCACATATGTTTGTTTTCGAGTATGGAGGGAGTTTTCAAATTACTCACCAGGCACAGGCCGAAGTGGTGGTGCATGTACATTGATCCTGGCCACCAGTTCCATTGGCATTATAGCTGTTAATTGTTCCTCATATTCGTTGTATTGTATGTCCTCAGATATCCCACCCCCAGTGGTACCATTTTTGCTTTCACCAGTTAACATATATCAGAGAAGCGCTTTAGGCACCGTAGTTTTGTTTGCTTGATATTGCCTAGCCAATTGACGCCATCTACAGTCGCTTGCCACATGGCACACTTATATGTGCCTGATGTATGCTTTGCCGGCCTCCCAAATAATTCAGCATAATTAGATAGCAAAGATTTGACTAAGGCACAATTTTCAGAAAAACTAAAGCGGATATTCCGGCCAGATTTAGTTTTTCCAGGTTCAGTTTCAACAATAAACTCCAACTCCTGGCCCCCGGCATCCTCTGGAACACTTTTACCAAATGCAACTTCACTCTCCTCTACAGAAGGCCCTTTCTCAACCTCCACATTCTCCTCCACCACCCTTTCTTTTCACCTTCTACTACCAACCTCCTTTGCAATGTATAGTGAAACAAGACTTGCACAGTTATTATTACACTGTTAATTGCAAAGCCCTCTCTCTGCTGTAAATAATGTGAATCACCCAGAAAACTCCCTTTAAGTTTCAGATTGAAAGGGGGTGTGCCAGGGTATTTACTAATTGCTATTTCCCTTTTATGTGGCTTGTGGTCTATATTGACCAATATTAATCATTGAGGAAGTGTAAAATTAGATTTTGTGTTCATTTTTAAGTTTGATTTTGAGTTCTACAGTCAAAACTGAACAAGAAATGACTAGTTCAAATCGATCAATTTCTAATCCAGTTTTAAAATCAAACTAAAAAAATTGGATTTGATTCAATTTCATTTGATTTTAAATTAACTTAAATTTGAATGTAAAACCAACATTTAATAAATATAACCCCTAATTTGATGTTATGTACTGCCAGCTTCTAATTGCTTATTGCTGTATGCATGATGTCTGTCGCTGGGTTTAATAACTTAAAAATATGTAATAGGGTGAGGATTAGCCTAAAACACTTACCCTGATTAACTTTTACTTCCCAATAATTCTAGTGCCTCCACCCAAGACATAAACTCTTCACTAATTTCCTTAAGTGGACTTGGAGACTCCCCAACAAATTAATGTCTGTTATGTATAAACCGTTTAGTTTTATATAGTACAGATAGGATGCAGCCTAACTTTAACCCTCCCCTCCCACCCTCCACCTAGTGCCTAGAACTAACCCCTATCCCTAAACCTAACCATAACTTTAACCCTAATACTCACTGTTGAATTCTGGAGCCGGGTTTCAGACTGCTGTCGAGATTCCGATGCTTGGATCCCGACTGTCTGCATCCTGAAAACAGTCCTCCATCTGAGGTTGCCCAGTCTCTTGTTGGAAATAATCAATACCAAGGATATGAAATCACTTTATTGTACAGGGTATATTTCTCAGTTGAGCTCCAAATTTTCAAAAAAAACATTATCAAATTATTTTCACACTATACAGCAATTGTTAAAACATACTAATACATATGGCTGTAATTTCATGTAAACTCTCAAGGATATTTGTCCAAAGTAACAGTTAACTACCACTAAAACTCCATCCAAATTACATTTAACTAGATTGAAGTTGTACTTGTTTGAGCACTTATTATAACCTTAAAATAAATGCTATGTCATAAAATATCTATACTTATATTTACCAATGTCCGTATTCAGAGTTCTATGTCATTAAAAGATTAACTAGCAGCTGCTGAGGAGGGTTACCAATAATATTTCAATAGTTCTGATCCTCAATTAGTATCGCGTTAGAATAAATTACAGTAGCTCCTCTTCCTCAGCACAGTACTAACTGCATTTAGTGTTATGAAATATAAGTTCAGGGCACAATACATCTGTGGAGTAAAGCTCAGAGTCTATCCTCTCAAAAGGGCTTTCAGTAACAGACTTAAGCTGCCCATCCACTAGACGAGCTGAAAACGACTGCACGATTATGACATTGTAATCATGCAGTCGTTTGTCAGTGTGTGATAAGCCTGCACTGAACAAGCAGTCGTTCAGTGCAGGCTCATCAGTCATCTGCAAACATGCTCAACCTGAGTTATCGTCAGGTTGACCAGCTTGTTTGCAAGGTGATAGCTGTCTTTTAACGACCAGCGGGAGTGCGCATCGCTGGTCATTTTAAACATTTTAGTGAACGATCTTCAAACGATTAATCAACAATTGAACAATAACGCCATCGTTATCGTTCAATTTAATCACCTAGTGGATAAGCAGCATAAGGGATTAAGTTATCCTTTGTTAATTAAGTGTAGCTGGCTGTAATGTAATGTCATGTGACTGTGTGGAGCCCTGTGTCAAGAGGTTTATTACAGACCAGTTTTATGCCACTGCTTCTCTATTCAGCACATGAGATTCAGACAGCTCTTCAGTCCCTCTGCTTCTCTTCAGTGACAAACTCTACTGGATCTGCCTCCCTTCACTGGCAGCCTACAATTACTTCACTCCCAAATACCCACACAGCCCGGCAGTTTCCAGACATCTGTGCTGCTTCAGACCTCTCCTCTCAGGTGCACTGCTGGACAAGCCTCTTGTCCCCCAGTTATATATCTTCTCACTGTATCCTCAAGGCTTTTTCTACCTAACTCAATAGCCCCTCTAACATGATGGGCCTGCAGGCTTCTAGAATTTACTAGATGCTCTCCTTAATACTAATTACAGCCTTACACTGTAGACTTTTAGACCGTTAGCATTGATTTCTATTAAATAAACAATACATTAAAATACACATACAGATGTGTCCACATACATCTAGCCTCCTTGCGTGTTAAACAGCCCAGTCTAGACTATGACGTGGCGTGACTCGGTAGTGCTGAGCAGCCTTTTGTGTGACTTTTTCCCCTTCAAATGCGTCTTATTCGCACAGCAATGCTGCTGATTCAAATTATATGCAGCATGCCTCATCACTCATGCACTCATGACCTCACTCATACAGTAGACAACCACCCAAAGCAGGGATAAGAAAAAATTATAACACAGAAGAAAAAAACAGAAGGGCTTGTTGCTGGGGCACTCTTTAGATCAATATTTTACATACAGGATAAACATAAAATATAACGTTTAATAATAACACTTACAAAGGCCACCTCGCTCCACAAGATCATTTGCAAAAAGTTTAAATTAATTATATAAATCTATATGAAATGTAGCAAAAATATTCAAAATAGGGGTAATCGATCTCCTACAATAATATAGTAGAAGTCTGAATATCGTATTAATAAAGTAAAATAATTGAGTAGGAAGATAGTTACCCTAGTAACCCTGATAGTGTAATAGAAACCCAAATAGTTGATTAACAAACAAATAGATATGTGGAAACAGTAATATAAAATTACTTTGCTGTGTTACCACTCTGTCCCAATCTATCTCCTATATACTTCAATCTACAGCACCTGGTATTCCCAGGTGGTCTCCCATCCAAGTACTAACCAGGCCCAATGCTGCATAGCTTCCAAGAACAGACAAGATTGGGCATAACCAGTATGTCATAGCTGTAGGTGTGTCACCAATCGGGTGAGTATGAATGCCCGGGTACACACATGCAATGGTGTTTGTAAGACTATCTCATGTTAATTGTTCCACAGGTAGGTCATCGCATATATGCACCAGTCAAAAATATTGCATATGTATTGTCTGGTATTTGTGCAATTCTAAATTCTTATAATGTATTTGCAAATTCAATATTATACATATTCAGACATGAACGGTATCATTTTCATAAGAACATGTCTGAAAATGATACCATTCATGTCTGAATATGTATAATAATAAGCTTGGAATACATTACAAGAATTTATAATTGCACAAATACCAGACTATACATATGCAATATATGTGATGACCTACCTGTGGAACAATTAAAGTACGCTTATACAATATTTTCTTTGAATTATGTGTTATTTAACAAAGCAGACTCCTCATACACACATACATACATACATAAATGTTAATTTCCCCCGGTCAGTACTTCAGACGTACAGTATGTTGTACATCGATTTGACCTCCAACCACCTATAATCAGTGGCATCTAATTTAATCCCATGGTGTGTAGATAAATTAGGGGATTATTATCGGTGTGGACATTAAATGACACACTATAGAGGTCATCATGCAGCTTGTCCACCAGTGCCTAATTCAATGCCTGGAATTCCAGCTTGTGGGCAGAATAATTCCTTTTACTAGGGGTCAACCCGTGACTTAAATAAGATACTAGTCACAGATAGAGCCATGTTTTTGATAATGTATTTTTGAAGGTTCTATGGTGATACCTTCACAGCCTTTTGAAAAAAAAAATTTCAGTAATTTGACTCCATAGTTCATTAACATATCTAGTACCTTCAGAAGACTCACATTATGCTCCTCAAGGGTTTATATAATTGATATATTCTACCACTTCCCGGAGATTTATATCCACCATTGTCTTCTACATGCTTCCCTGAAAGGTGGCAGGAACACCATTAATCCCCATACTGTATGAATGCAGTGTTTTGGACATCATCAGAATTTTGTATAAACCACTCCTAAGGAAACCATTGGCTAAAAACAATCCAAAGCCTCATCCACCTTTGGGACCATATATTGGTCTGGGATTGTTCTTTGGTTTAGAATACAGTAATCTATGCACTTGTGTATCTCACTGGTTTTGTTTTTTCTATTTTTCATTGCAATCACTAAATTACATGGTCTGCCATTTTAGTCTGCATCTTAAACATGTCATCTGAATCATTGAGTAAAAACTGGAGTAGAGTTTTAATACCATCTCTCATCTCTTTACAGGTACATTAATTCCATTTTCCATACCTGATGCTGTTCATTGCAAGAATAGTCTGAAATGAAAGTTTGTTTTGCAAATGTGAAGCTGCAACTTCCCCCACCGTTAATTAGCTTGTTGAAACAACTGCTCGAATACTGCCTCCCCTTGTACCAGCTGATTCAGGATATTGTACAAAATCCTTCACACACAGGCTTGGCCTGCCATCCTATCCTGCATCTTAAGCATGTCAACTGAAGCATGTAGTTAAAACCAGAGTTTGAACTAGATTTCAACTTTGGCCGAGTTACAAACCTCAAATTAAAGAATTTCTCAAACACCGTAGCTTGGGAATGCATCCTCCTTACAGCTGCCATGAGACTGAGTTTGGGGGCAGTCTCATGCTGCAGCCCAATCACACTCAAGAAACTGATGGATGCAACAAGACCGCACAATTGAGCAGAGGAGGCATTTGTTGCAGGCTTAGTTGCGTGGCTTGTTGCTGTTTACTCCAATAGTTTTAATTTCTGAATGCTGCCACCATTGTGTTAATACTGCCATTTTATACAGCTTCCATTTATTTTTTCTTTATTTTCTCTGCCTGGATATTATACTTCCACTAATTGTACACCCTGCCAGATGTAACCTACGCAGTGTGCCCCAGATGGCTGCCTTGGATGGTTATTTCATGGGCAGGATGAATAACACATGGTTCTAATCATTCAGTACCTATCTTATTACATATGTTTCAGTCACCTGTATTGGCCACAGTTTCTTGCATGGCTTATCCCACACATTGTAACCTTTGTAGTTTGCTCAAGATGGCTGCCTCAACTGGTAAGCCCATGGGTGGGATGAAAAAGATTTGGAACTGATGGTTATGTAAGGGCTCTGCTTCTACCTTTAGTACACTGCAACTTACCCATTTTGTGTCTTCTCTTCTAGGCATTGCTTATTTCACCCAGGGTAATCTATGTAGCACAGCCAAAATGGCTGCCTTACCAGGTACCTTTCATGGATGACTTATTTAACCTGTGGAATTTATAACCCAAACTGACTGCACCAACCTTGAATTGTGTCTGTTCACTATGTTCATTGTTTTTCGGTATATTTTCTTCTTGCTGTAATACTAAAACAATGTGTCTTGCTAGGATGTAGTTATTATCCCAGCTGTCAGGATGCCGGCACTCAGAATGCCAGTGCTGGAATGCCGACACCAGTCAGAATCGCGGCGCAAGCAACCCCACTACTGGCATCCCGACAGTAAGAATTGAGGTTAGGAGTTAGGCACTAGGGGGAGGGTTAGGATTAGGATGTTGGGGGGTAGGTTTAGGTTGCGGGGGGAGGGTTAGAATTAGGCTACGGGGAATGGTTTGGCTGCAGGGAGGGTTAGAGGTAGGGTAAGGGTAGTATACTTACCTCCTTCTGTCGGGATTGTGACCCAGTCAGGATGCCGACATTGTAATTTTGAACGCTGGGATTCTACGCGCCGGCATTCCATACCCAACCTGTTATGCTTTTGATGCATGTAAATTGACTTTGAGACCTGCTGGAGAAAAGCACTATATAAATAAAATTATTATTATTATTAGAAGTATAGGGGCTTGTGGATTCAATATTCACTTGATTATCCAACAATTTTCTCCAATGTTGTCTAACTTCACCAGGATCAGCTGGTGCTAATTTACAAGACTTTTTGCTGAAATAATTGACATCTGTTAACCTTATACAGTATGATGGTCAACATCTTTAGCTAGCCCTACTGTAAGATCCATTCATGTTGCAAGAAGGCTGATTTCTGCAATGCTACATCTTTAACTAGTTGGTCCTTGCTTGGAGATATCACTTCCCTGAAAGCAGACATCAAAATCATCAGGAGACCACACAACTGTTTTAGGTCTGTTTTTCCTCTTTTATTTGATGGTATAGCATCAAACAATGTGAGTGAATGTCCAAAGTTAGAGATAAATTGCTCCACCTGTTTCTTTGCACATACAAGCCAAAGTTCTGAATATATTTACATTTGTTCCTATGATTATATATCTCTGTTGTGTATGTTGTATATATGATGTACTCCTTTATCCTCTGATTCTAGACAAATTAGGGCCATTATGGTTATTTCTGAAATTTCACCAGCCATTTCAGGGGAAATATGAGGGTTATTGTTATGTGCCCCAAATATGGGAAGCACAATGTGTTGAAGCCTAAAGTAAGTATGGACATGTTTTGCAGTGCTCCCAAGACTTCCAGTGATCTGCATCTCCAAGTGTTTCCCTGGTAGCTCCATAGGGAGAATAGACCCGCCTGGGGTTGACGAGGTTGGATAACCAGCGACTCTTAGGCCTTGCCTAAGGGCAGACACATCCAGGCATGGAGTGACAGCAGAGGACTTGTGGCCTGATTCAACAAGGATGCACAGGAGAGAACCCACGCACTTGACCGATGTTTCAGCTCTGCACATACATATGCATCGCAGTGCGCGTGCGCGAATTAGCTATTGTGATGGGTACTGCATGTGCAGAGGCAACACAGATCCATAGAAAAGTGATTAACAGGAAGTGCCATTTTGTGGGGGTAGACAGGCAAACACAGGCATGCCTGTGCATTTGAAAGACTTTTTAGGGTCATGCATAATTAAGCCCTTGCGGTGACAGTCGTAGCTCTAGGTCTAGTTGCATGCAGGAAGTGGCACACATCCTGCATGGAGTCAGGTCAACCACTAATATGCTAATGTGTTCAATGGTTCTCGATGTTACCGATGTTTCCGCTGTTTTGCATGATATAACAGAACACACATTAAGGGAAGTGGGAGGTATTGTGTTTTGCTAGGTGTCTGCTTATTCTGTGTGTGTATGCATTTATTAGCTTATACTCACAGCGGACTGGTGCGTGCATCTGCATCAATGCGTTCCTTGCTGAATCAGGGCCTTGGTCCCATTAGGGGTCTGATCTGCAGAAAGAGTAGGAGAGGAAATGGAGACTGAAGCCAGCCTGGTAGCTGCAGATGAGGAAGCCCCTGTGGAGCAACAGGGGCTTTCAGCAGGAGAGGTTTCCCTAGAATAGTCTGCAGGTCCTCCCCTGGGTGAGGTAATCCATGGTCGTTAGAGTGCATTCTGCTATCCTGCAGTGTTGTGGTGTGTTGGGAAGCATGGAGAATACACAGCTTGTTTGTGCTGACAACAGTTGTTCTGAGAGTACAAGTGACGCTAGTGATCAAGATAAGCAAGAACCTAGTATGATACAGTTAGTGGTTGAAATAAAAAAAACTGCAAGTCATGTATTGTGACAACAAGGAGAAAGAGAAATACAGCCTAAAACTGGGAGAAGTCACTAATAAATGAGGAGTTCATTAAAATGGGGAAGGATCTGCTAGCAAAAGAGTAAAAATTGGAGCAAATGGAGCTAGCATTGGTAGAAAAACATAATGCTTAGGTTCTACCAGAGGATTTGTGTTCTTTAAATCCTAATGAGCCAGTGGAAGTATGAAAGGTGGAGAAGGGCAGCCATCCACTGTATGTGGCCATTTAAATACAGGAAGTAAAGGCAGTTCTCCAAAATGTGGCAAACCTGTCTGATGATGATGGTATCAGAAGAGTTGTTGGTTAGGTAATTGCCATGCAGGAGGGACAGGAGGCTCTCCAGGACATGGCAAACCTGTCAGGTGGTGATGATATGTGGAGTGCTGCTGATCTGGTGGTTGTGGAGAAAGTGGTGACTGCTATTCCTGCAATGCCTTCTCATGGATCTGTCCCATGTGTAAAATGATAAGTGGGCTGGAGCAAGCCTGAGAGTTTTCAGCCACTTCTGCTGCTGCAGAGGTTGACAGTGGAAAAGGGTGTGGAGGCTAGGTTGATCCCCAATAGGCCAGCCGAAGCTAGGAGTAAATCAGCATTGCTTTGGATATCTGGAGCTGGTGATGCAATTCAAGGCTTGGAGTCAGTGTTGCTTTTGGTTTTCATGGGAACCCAGTCTCCTAGACAACCAGAGAAGCTGGCGCAGGGTCTGCAAGTTCTGGAGAGAGAATAGTTGTTGGAGAGAAAGTGATTGTGGAAACTATTTTTGGACAAATGGAATTGCTGTTGAGAGCACTTACTTAAGTGAAAAGAAGACACAGACTGTAATGATTGCGAGTGAAAGTATTAATAATGATGAAACAAGAATGTGTAATGTACAGTAAATTTGCAATGATCTGCAAGTGATTCTGAAAATGCAGTAGCTCGGAAAGGGGTTAAACCTTTGCTTGCTCCTAAGTCAGGGGTTATGTCATATGCCCAGGCAAAAGCAGTGGATACAAGTAGGGGGAAGCCAAGTGGGGAAAAGAGGGAATGTTGTTCAGGTAAAGTGGTCTGCATCTGGGTATCTTATTATGGTCTCCAGGCATTGTGGAACAGTTGGCAGAAAAATAAGGAAAAGCATCATTATCATTGCTATAAGGTGTTTGTAGAGATAAAACAGGATAGGATCAAAATTACACTTTTGGTAGGAAACAAATCCTTACCTTAACTTTCTAGTTGTTGAGACATTGCGATAAACGTTGTAACCTAGAAAAGATAGACTTTGGCCGAGACAATGGGCCTCATTCAGAGGCGGTCGTAGGATGCAAGCGGTCATTCTGAAACAGGGCGGCCGCTTGCATCCTGAATGGCCGCCTCCATGACGGTCGTTAGGCTGTGGGTTAACACCCACAGCTCTAACGACCGACAAGGGTGATGGTCGCGATGGTCAAGACCATCGCGACCATCGGGGCTTGCGACGAGACCCTAAGGTAGGGTCTCGTCAACCTTAAGCCCCAGGGAGCTTCCTGCTCTGATCGAGCAGGAAGCTCCCCACTGACATCACTGATGATGTCAGTGGGGCCACCCCCAAACGGCAAGCGTTCCTACTGGAACGCCTCTGTTTGGCCAGGCACGCCCCCGGCCCGCCCAGAAAATGGGGCGAGCTGTCACTCAACATCGACAGCTCGCCCCATCTACGACGAGACCCCTAACGAAGGATCACCCATCGTTAGCCGGGTCTCACGCATGCGCATGACGGAGACGGCTCCGTCGTGCGCATGCGCTGTGGGGCAACATCGAGTCGGTCGTGAGCACTCAGCGCTCACGACCGACTCTGAATGAGCTCCAATGTTTTTACCCAGATCAACCCAGCATGTGTCCCAAATGTGGGGATTTTTGCAACCTTGACAGGAATTGTATGGTGCAGAAATGTACACTCTACGGAAATGAATGGTCATTTATAAAAGGAATGCAACAAAATTACATGTAACCATTGCGAGCTGGAGGGACACCCTTACATTCATTGTCCCTAAGCTTCCAGCAATAGGGATTTTGAGGAGGAACCTGTTGAGGTGGTCATTAGTTCAGCCAAATGTTGTGAAGAATCTAATCTAGTACCAGCCTCTTCTTTATAAGATAGTATGGCCCAGAAAATGTAAAGAGGTTAGGGAGAAAACATCTTTTCAGAGGTTTCTGGAATGAAATAAGATAAAAAGAAAGGTAGCAGACTCAGGATTAGTGTTTTCCAGCAGATTTAATGTCCGCACATGTAAGGAAGAAAAGAAGGGTGAGATAATCTCAATTGGAGGTGAATTATATTTTAGACCAAATGTAAGGAGGAGGGAAAAAAAAGTCTGAAGTCGTTTCAGTAGGAAAAACGCAAACAAGGAAAAAAACTATAACAGCGCTGCATTCAGAACCTTCTCAAAAATCTTTAACAGACAATGCTGCAGCTCTAGATTCAGTAAAATACAAATAATGTAGTGCTAGTACTACAATGTATCAAATTAAAAAATATGACATACAATAAATAACAACTTAGATGCATGAAATGAAAACACATCGTTGGTGCAGTTTATCTTTTAAAAACACAACAATGTATAACACAGAATTCCGCTGTGGTAAATATTGTTAAGGAATAAATCGTCCAATATGTGCATAAAAGTGATCCTCCTTATGAAGCTAATAATATTAAGTCACTAGTCACTAGAAGTCAATAGAAGGCAATGTGCACAATTCTCAGATAACAATTAATAAATAGCCTAGTCAAGTATATTAGTCAGTCCAGCTGAATAAACATAACAATGTATAAAGAATCTCTTTGGTTTAGTCCTGATTCAATGTCAGCAGCAGATATCACAATCACTGAATTGGCTAAGTGTATACATATCTCCCAAAGGGATTCTACTTACTTCCAGTATTATTTGTGGTACACAATCCACAGTAAGTATCACCAGCCTGGGTAGCATCAAGCAGTGGCAGCATCTCTCCAAAATAGCCTTGGCATCTGTGTTGTATAAAGACCGCAGTCCATAGTGCACGGTCTGCAGTGACTTTTCACAGCCTTGATGATTTCAGACCACAGGGTGCAGTGGCAGTGTCTCTCCAGTAGCACCGCTTAGTTGGTGTGGTTAGCAGGCTGATGAGGAAATCCTGGTGAACAGGAATAAATGTATTGGAGAATGAACTTGGCACTTGGGGACCCTCCAACAAACTTTGCACTACCGAAGTCACTGTTATTGCAGCCTCTACATTTAAACAGGAGCCTTTGTATGCAGGGGTGTATCTAAGGATCCGAGCGCTCCCGGCAAGGTTATGAACTGGCGCCCCCCATAATTTCAGGAAGTGCCCCCAGTAGTAGTCCCCACTATGCAGTGTCCCCAGTAGAAGTCCCCCCTATGCAGTGCCCCCAGTAGTAATCCACTCTATGCAGTGCCCCCAGCAGTAGTCCCCTCTGTGCAGTGCCCCCGGTAGTAGTCCCCTTTAGCAGTGCCCCCAGTAGTAGTCCCCCTTATGCATTGCCCCAGTAATAGTAGTCCCTATACAGTGCCCCCAGTAGTAGTCCCCCTATACATTGCCACCAGTAGTAGTCACTATACAATGCCAACAGTAGCGGCCACCCCCCCCATAACATGTCCCCAGTAGCGGCCCCCCTATACAGTGCCCCCAGTCGCAGCCATCCTCCCCATAATGTGCCCCCAGTAGCGGCCCCCCCTAGTAGCCACACTCCCCCCTGTGCTGTGCCAGAAAAAAAACACACACTCACAGAAGAAAAAAAAGCAACTTACCTGGTCCCCGCTCCTGCCGACGTCCGCTGCTTTCCACTCCTCTGGGCCCTCTCTCGCTCTGCACTATGGGATGGGAGAGACTTCATGGGAGGAAGACGGAAGGCAGAGCTCATGAGTGAGCTCCAGCCAGCTCCCTCCGTGGATGCAGCAGCCAATGAGAGTCTGTCTGACTCTCATCAGCTGCTGTAACAAGCACACAGCCGCCGCTGTTTGTTACTGTGTAGGGCAGACCTCTCTCACTGTGGTCTGCCCTCCACTTGTGAGGCCAGGGGGACTAGCGGGGCTAGTTCAAGCCCCTGCGGTAGTCCACCCATTGGCTGCTGGTGGCACTGCTGGACGGCACCCCACCTTTGGCTGGCGCCCCTGGTGATAAGGTAGGAGGAGGATTTCAGATCTCCCCTGTGATATTGCTGAAGTCCACAATACATTAGTCCAAACTTTAAACATAACAGATCACCAACTGAATACTAAGAAAGGACAGTAATCACTCAATAATGCTAATACTGTAAGTACAATGAGGACAGAATTAAGTAGGGTATATCCAACAAATTGTTTAAAAATCAATGATTGTGCATAAGCTGCAACTTTGTGATGTGATACCATTATATGTGCAGTCCAGGAATCTTTCCTATATACTCAGAATACTGTACTGTAAAAACAATATAGTGAACATTGGCACCCTCTGGTGGACATAACATAGAATAAGAGTTAAAAACCAATATATATAACAATATATATATATATATATATATATATATATATATATATATATATATATATACTGTCTATATATTTATATATTTAACAAACTATATATACACTGTGGATATATATATATATATATATATATATATATATAAATATTTATTTAAAGGGCACGGTCAAGCCCTTATATTAAGGCTGAATGTAATAAAAAACGGAATTCTCCCATAGAGAACTCCCAATGGGGGGGGCATGGTGACTTAGGGGCTACACCTCAAAAGTTATTGGACGTACCGAGCTGAAATTTGGTATGGGCAGGTAGAACTGTTGCTTGGTGCTGCATGCCAAATTGAGGATTTGAGAGTAATCTATAGTTCCAACTGTCAGTTTTTTCTGACACTCTCAATTAGGACTACTTTTCTGCTGTTCTCTATGGGGGATTTTTGGGAAGGCATAAGTCAGTGTACAGGGCGTATTTAGCCTTGGTGTTTGTTTTATTAGGTAGCTATTGTTCCAGAGTAGGTGCTTTTGGGATTCAGGTATATTATAAAGTTACAGTTTTTAAACTATTACCTCACAATTGTGCCATTATACAGATAGGAAGCTTCAACTTGTTGCGCAGCCTCAGTAGGTGCCTACAGTGTACTCACTGTGGCTTCACTTGGGTGCACCAAGATGGCTGGCCAGTGCGGGCTTAGCAGCGGTGGGACTCGGGGGAAGAAAGTGGGCATTAGCAGTGTTCAGGACACAGGGGAGGGGAGTGGTAGTGGGCGTTAGCTGTGGCTGGGACACGGGAAAAGCAACGGTCATTAGCGGCAGTGTGGGTGGCAGTGGCAGTGCGGGCTGCTGTGGTTCAGGCTTCAGGACCCGGGGGAGGTAGCAGCAGACAGATGGAGGCTCAGGAAGTTCCATGATCCCTGCAACTGTGTATATATAAACAAACAAAGAAGCACAGATGGACCAGTGAGATCCGCCTGTGCTTCTGTGTTTAAAAAAAAAATGAAAAGCTATGTAGAAAAAAAAAAACAACATGCGCCCTCCCACTCAAAAAAACAAACAAACCAACACCGGGCTTTGGGCTTTGGAGACTTAGTACTGGTTGCCAAAATACAGGGGACAAACAACATAGGGGTCCCCTGTATTAAGCGAAAATAGCACTGGGCTCTGAGCCTGTCCTGGTTCTGGAAATACAGAGGAAAAAATTTGTAGGGTTCCCCTGTATTTACCACAACCAGCACTGGACCCTTTCTAGTGGGGGGAGGTTTCACCGGGTCCCCCAGCCAAAGTATCACCCCTGATGGCTAGTCATCCCAGGCCGGGGGTCCCCCAATAAAGGAGTCCCCCTCTCCAGAGCACCCCAGGCCCAGGCTTATAGCCCTGGGCTATCCCCGGCACTCCTGGCCGTGGGTGCCGGGTTGATTATGTAAAGTGTGGTGCAAGTAAAGAGTTAAAAATATTGGACCTCATTCAGAAGCGCTCGCACAAAGTGAGCGCTCGCACTGAATGGGGCGGCCAGGTGATGGTCGCGATTATCATGACCATCAAGCTTTCAACAAGACCCTTGTGGTAGGGTCTCATCTGCTGCAAACCCCAGTGAGCTTCCTGCTTAAATAGAGCAGGAAGCTCACTACTTACATTACATGTGATGTCAGTTGGGCCGCCCATAAACTGCAGGCATCAACATCGACAGCCACCCCATTTCTTGCGAGCCCCGGAGTGAGTGAATTTCTCCCTTGCTTTGGGGCTTGTGCAGGCGCGCAGCACGTGCACAGTGCCCCATAATCGACCCGCTTGTGAGTGGGTTTGAATGAGGGCCATTGTCTTTTGCTGTGGAACTACAGTTCCGAGCAAGCCTCCCTCTCATGCTGGTACTTGGAGAACCACAAGTACCAGCATAAGGGGCATTACGGGCTCACTGGTACCTGTAGTTCCACAGCAAAAGCAATATGAAATAACCACAGAACACACACACTGTAGAAAGTAACATTTTATTAACATACATGCACACTCACATGTACAGTACACACACATGCGCACACGCTATCTCACATACTTACTTATGTATCCCTGAAGCCAATCACGTCCACTTGTCCAAGTAGATAATTTATAGGGTACCTGTAATGAAAAATCCATACTCACCTCCAGGGTCTTGACAAAAAAAAATAAAAAATTTGCGAACCACGGACATTAGTACTGTCCTCTAAGGACAGTACTACCTGAATGATGGCTCTGCCATGAGATTTCAGTATAGAAATCCCGATGCGGAGCCCTCATTGGCTGAGAGAGGTGAGCTTGTCTTCAATGGTGAGAACCGCGCATGTCCATTTAAAAAATGGCGCCTCAATTTCAAATATGGCCGCCAGGAGCCAATCACTGCTCACGATGTTGTCGCCAACACCCCCTCAGTTGGCTTATATAAGCGAGCGAAGGCAGCGGCACGGCAGTCTACCAGCAGAGGGGCAGCAGTGAAGAACTGCTGAAGAAAGAAGATGCGGCGGCCTTGCAAAAGAGCTTAAAGGCTGCCACCCTCCAGGTGAAGCCAAAGTTGAAGTCCTGGGGGAGACGGCAGCTATGTAAAAGAGCTTAAAGGCTACGGCCCCCAGGTAAAGGTGCAGAACAATAAAATATTAAAACAAATAGTGTCTGTTTTTTTTTCAATATTTCTTTTACAGGGGTACTATCAGTACCAGTGGGCCCTCAATGCCCCGCTTGCTGGTACTTATGGTTCTCCAAGTACCAGCATGCGGGGGAGGCTTGGTGGGACCTGTAGTTCTACTGCAAAAGACAATATTTTAACTCTTTAATTTCCACTATATTTTTATACAAATAACCCAGCACCCACCAGCAAGGGGATGCTGGGGATAGCCCCGGGCTATCAGCCTAGGCCTGGGGTGCTCTGAAGAGGGGGATCCCTATATTAGGGTGTCCCCAGCTCCCCAGGGATCCCCGGCCTGGGCTGACTAGCAGTCAGGGTTGATGCTTCAGCTGGGGGAACCTGGTGATAGTGCTCCCCTGGCATTAGCCCCCACTAGAAAGAGTCCAATGCTGGTTCTGGAAAATACAGGGGAACCCTATGCATTTTTTCCCCTCTATTTCCAGAACCAGGACCGACTCAGAGCCCCATGCTGGTTGCGCTGAATACGGGGGTCCCCTACATCATTTGTCGCCCCTTTTTTGGCAATAGCCCAGTGCTTAATACAGGGGACCCCTACATTATTTGTCCCCTGTATTTAGCACAAGCAGTACTGGGTCTGCAAAGCTCAGTGCTGGTTGTTCTTGGAAGTGGGGGCACGCCATTTTTTATTTTTTGTATTTTAACACTTTAATTTTTTAAACACAGCAGCACAGACGGATCTCACTGATCCATCCATACATCTGTGTTTATTTTTATAAGACAGATGCAGGCATTACGGATATCCCTGATCTGAGCCTGCATCTGTTTGCCACCGCCCACACTGCTGCCACCAATGCCCACTACCCCCTCTGGACCCTACCCGCTTCCTTTCCCTGAGCCCCACCACTGCTACTGACCACACAGGCCAGCCATCTTTGTGCACCCAAGTAAAGCCACAGTGAGTACACCTGCTGAGGGCACCAACTGAGATTGCACAACAAGTTGAAGCTTTCTATCTGTATAATGGCGCATTTGTGAGGTAATAGTTTACAAAACTGTAAATTCCTAATTTACCTGAAACACAAAAGCACCTATCCTGGAATAATAGCTATCTGATAAAACAAACCCCAAGTCTAAATTTGCCCCCTACCCTGAGTTATGCCTTCCCAAAAATCCCCCATAGAGAACAGCAGAAAGTGGTTCTAATTGAGAGTGTCAGAAAAAACCGACAGATGGAAATTTAGATTACTCCCAAGTCCTCATTTTTTTTGCTTTTGCCCTGAAATTTGGCACGCAGCACCAAGCAACAGTTCTACCCACCCTTGTTAAATTTCAGCTTGGTACCTCCAAAAGCTTTTGATGATTATCCCCCTAAACTGGGGGACCCCCCCTTGGGAGTTCTCTATGGGAGAATTCCACTCTTTCCGAGGGGACCCCTACGTAATTTTCCCCTGTATTTTGGCAACCAGGACTGGCTCTGATTAGCCTGGTGCTGGTTTTGCTTAATACAGGGGACCCCTATGTTGTTTGTCCCTTGTATTTAGAATGACCAGGACTGGAGCTCCAAAGCCCAGTGCTGGTTGTGCAGTGGGGGCACATTACTTCTTTTTATATTACATATTCATTTTTTAACAGATGCATGAATGGATCTCACTGGTACGTCCTAGTATCTGTGTCTTATTGATTTCATTTTCTCAGGTGCATATCCAGCATCAGTGAGTCCCTCTGTTGCCCGCTGATGCTCCTGTGCACGGCCCTGTTGCTGCCACTGCACTGCACCACCACTGCTGCCACTGCCTACACACCTTCAGTCTGTCCCCGCAGCCGTCTCTCTCTCTGCACCCCCAAAACACTTCATGTGTGCTGTCTGCTCCTCCATCCGTGCTTTGCTCCTCAAAACCCTGATGGTTAATAAATTATAAAAAAAAGCAATGAGATTACATTGACAAAAAAACTTACGGTTTCACATGTCCCATTAGACGCCTGTCATTACACCCCTGCTGGAATTAGACAGTCGGAAGCTGGCTGTCGGGATAATGTCTGTCGGCTTCCTGTCTGCTACCCGTCTCATTAAGGTTTCTGAGACATGATCTGAAATTTCACAAATCCTACTGAATTTGTGCCACTCAAACTTTAAAAAGCAGTGAAATTCTGATCATTAAGGCTGACGTCTTAATGGACGTGTTCCTTGCGCAATACAGATATGGTATGCCATCACACCCTATGGTTAACTGCAGATTCAGCACTCACAGAGTGAGATTGCTGTCACTCACAAATTGGTGGAGCTGCTAATTCACAGAATTGTGTGCTCATTGGAATACACATGCAGTCTATTATCCTTAATATTGTACGAGTCTTTATTGTATTTTATTAAAGTATTAAAGTATGTGTTTATTTCATTATACCACACGATTGGAGGCTTTTTCTTTATATCTCCCTTTATGTATGAGTACCTACTTTTGATGTGACCAGCCACAGACGACCATATGTACCTGATTTTGAGTGAATATATCTGGTATGAAGCGTGCATTATCTGTGTCTATAAATATGTGCTGGGAGCCTATACTAAGCATGAGTGGAGTGCTTTTTTCTTTTTATATCATTGGGGATTTAAGTTTAGTTTATTTTATTTTTCACCACACACTTTCTCTGCATGAGAGCACGTACACAGATATACTGTATATCAGTGTTACACTATGTTGGTTTTTGTTTGTTCCATTATTTGCAACACCGTGGGAGTACCGTATGAAGAATCCTCAGAGGTGTCAATAAGGACGTTTTGGAACCCACAGAACAAACCGAAAAACAAAAAAATTACTTTCACCACTAAAGGTCTTTTCAATAAGACACTGCACTGAAGGCACTATTTTCTTCACCTTTGTACGAATACTGTTGGATGGTTGTGTGAATATACCATCATTTGGAAGAACAGAGCAGCCACCTTAAGAGGGAGTACCATTTGTGTATATGTACTTTTCATCACTACAACTTAGACTTATTTATTGGTTTAATTGACACAATTTATGAGCTGATTACACTGCTTACACACTTGTTGGTATATATACAGTATATATATATATATATATATATATATATTGTGACACAGTTAGGTTAGGGGGTCCCTCTCCTGGGTAGAGGACTCCTTCCTTACACACACAGCAGCAGGGAAGCAGCACACCAGTCTGGATGCAAGTACAAGCTGGTCGGCGCCAGTCTTTATTGTACAAGGTCAGAAATAACATAAAGAAAACATAAACATAAATCCTAGCCCTGTCGGGGCACTAACTTCACAGGTAGTTCCCTCACTACCAGAACCTGGCAGGGCCTAATGCCCTCACCAGCAACAAAGGCACAACACTCACAGTTAGGTTTTCAAGTGTCTCTGAGCAAACTCCCTGTCTGCTCTCCCAGGTGAGACAATCAGCCCTCAACACACTAGGCTTATATTGGCCACTCTCAGGTGGAAACCCTAACAAGCCTGTTACCAGGCTAAGAGAACCAAAACCTGGAGTGGCCGTGGGTGGAACCCTCCCTCTCCTCTCACCCACAACCCCCAGGTCCCAATCCGGCTTTTCAAAAAGCCAAAACTCAAGCCTGCTACACTGCAGACTTTCTCCTGGGGGTTTAAAACACATAAGACAGGAATCTGGGATAAATGTCCCTGTCACAGATCACTTTACCAGTGATCCTATCACAATATATATATATATATATATATATATATTACAAACACTATTCTCTAAGCGCTTCTAACAGTAAGAGTTGCAGAGTCTCAAGAAACTACAAGTCCCAGAATTTTCACTTGCACTCAGACCTCCATAATCAGGCCGGCATCTTCCCCTTTATAGATCCAGATCCAACCAGCGGGTATTGTATGTTTCTAGAATAAAGCAAGGGTGCGCCAATAGTGCATGAATCAATCAAATTGAATCTAGAAACCTTTAAAACAATTCTGAAACTTTGTACCAAAAATGGCGTTATATATGACCGCAAGTGTAACAGCATGAGAAATATAACATCCACAGCAATATAGCTCACAGCAGGATGATTGCTCCGTATGTCTCCTTCCAAAACTGGGCCACGCCCCTACTAGTATTGTCTCTGGGACTTCGTCAGACACTGAACTTTAACATACATGAGCATAGGCCTGGATATACACAGGCACATAACAGAAAATAAGCAACTGCACATAAAAGGTCCCATCACTCTCGTGCTTAGCAGTCAGCAGTGGCTTGCAGCCACAATCGGCCATGCTCTCCCAGGATAGCCCTTGGTCCCTAGCACTACAACACTAAAGGCCTATTAAACTGGCTGCTAGTCAGCATTAGTGCCAAGAGCATCAGGTGTATGACAGTTTAAACCCTTCCTGTGCTGTTGACTTTCTGCTGGCTCTGGTGACCCGGAAATCCAAGTGTGGCACTCAGTGGGCTTTTAAACAAGACAAACAGCGCAGCATGTGCAGCAACATTTTGGGCTTTATTCGCCATCTTCAGGCTACATACAAATAAGAGTGAATACATAAAATGTAACCAGCAGAGAAAACAATACAAAAATACAACCACAATGTTAGGTATAATAAAAATACAGTTTTAAAATCAACTGGCATATTGACTAAGGCTAACAGTGTCTAGAAGACCTTAAAGTTAATAAAAATCTATAAGTATAAATATGGATAAATATTGGAAAGAGGATTAAGTGCTATATATATATATATATATATATATATATATATATACATATACACTATTGTCAGATCTTTAAAAATGTTTTCTCTGCTGGCACCAGGTTGCCTAGGTTACCATAATGGCAGCGTGCATGGGGTCAGTACTGGGGATTCCCCGAATGTCCAGTATGCAGCACGGGAGGTGCCCGACGAGACACGGTAACTGGAGAGGAGGTAGTTTAAGGTAACATTTTATGTATTCACTCTTGTTTGTATGTAGCCTGAAGATGGGCGAATAAAGCCTGAAACGTGGTTGGCAATTGAGGATGTTTCCATTCCATACTCTGCCGTTTACTCTCAGGCTTGTAGTGATGAATCCACGTCTCATCACCAGTAATGATTTTTTTTAAGAAACTTTCATCTTCTTTAGAGTAACAGTCCAAAATTTGTTTGCAGATGTCCAAACGCTTTCCAAACGCTTCTATTTGTGCTCTTCCGTGAGTTGTTATGGCACCCATCTCGCACATACCATTCGAATCCCAAGTCTGTTGTGGATTATTGCATAGGCAGAGCCATGGCTGATTTGCAAATAATTTGCAACATGATCCACTGTCACTTGTCTATCCAACAGAATTAGTTCACGTGCTCGCTCAATGTTCTCATCAGTCGTAGACAGGCGTCTAGCTCCTTGTTCATGCCTGGCACTTGTGTGACCTTCTTTGAACTTCTCTATCCATTCATACACACTTCTTCATGTCAAAATATTTTCTCCATACTGTGCACGAAGTCTTTGATAAATATTGGCACCAGACACAGCCTCAGACCAACTTATTAAAATGTCATCTATACACTACCATTCAAAAGTTTGGGGTCACTTAGAAATGTCCTTATTTTTGAAAGAAAAACACTGTTTTTTCAATGAAGATAACATTAAATTAATCAGAAATACACTCTATACATTGTTAATGTGGTAAATGACTATACTAGCTGCAAATGTCTGTTTTTTAAAGGAATATCTACATAAGTGTATAGAGACTCATTTCCAGCAAACATCACTCCAGTGTTGTAATGGTACATTTTGTTTGCTAAGCACGTTAGAAGACTAATGGATGATTAGAAAACCCTTGAAAACTCTTGTGCAATTATGCTAGCACAGCTGAAAATAGGGTTGCTTGTTAGAGAAGCTATAAAACTGGCCTTCCTTTGAGCTAGTTGAGTATCTGGAGCATCACAATTGTGGGTTTGATTATACTCTCCAAATGGCCAGAAAAAGGAAACTTTCATGTGAAACTCAACAGTCTATTCTTGTTCTTAGAAATGAAGGCTATTCCATGCGAGAAATTGCCAAGAAACGGAACATTTCCTACAACGGTATGTACTACTCCCTTCAGAGAACAGCACAAACAGGAGTAGAAAGAGAATTGGTAGGCCCCGATGCACAACTGTGCACGAAGACAAGTACATTATAGTCTCTAGTTTGAGAAATAGATGCCTCACAAGTCCTCAACTGGCAGCTTCATTAAATGGTACCTGCAAAATGCCAGTGTCAACGTCTTTGGTGAAGAGGCGACTCAGGATGCTGGCCTTCTAGGCAGAGTGGCAAAGAAAAAGCCATATCTGAGACTGGCCAATAAAAGGAAAATATTAATATGGGCAAAAGAACACAGACACTGAACAGAGGAAGATTGGAAATTTTTTTTATGGATAGACAAATCGAAGTTTGAGGTGTTTGGATCACACAGAAGAACATATGTGAGATGCAGAACAACTGAAAAGATGCTGGAAGAGCGCCTGACACCATCTGTCAAGCATGGTAGAGGTAATGTGATGGTCTGGGGCTGCTTTGGTACTGGTAAAGTGTGAGATTTGTACAAGGTAAAAGGGAGTTTGAATAAGGAAGGCTATCACTCTATTTTGCAATGCCATGCCATACCCTGTGGACAGTGCTAGGTTGGAGCCAATTTCCTCCTCCAAAAGGACAATTACCCAAAGCACACCTCCAAATTATGCAAGAACTATTTAGAGAAGAAGCAGGCAGCTGGTATTCTGTCTGTAATGGAGCGGCCAGCGCAGTCACCAGATCTCAACCCCATTGAGCTGTTGTGGGAGCATCTTGACCATATGATACGTATGAAGTGCTCATCAAGCCAATCCAACTTGTGGGAGGTGCTTCAGGAAGCGTGGGGTGAAATTTCTTCAGATTACCTCAACAAATCAACAGCTAGAATGCCAAAGGTCTGCAATGCTGTAATTGCTGCAAAAGGAGCATTCTTTGACAAAAGCAAAGTTTGATGGACAAAATTATTATTTCACATAAAAATAATTATTTCTAACCTTGCCAATTCATTTTGCAACTCATTTCATAAATAAAAGTCAGTTTTCATGTAAAACACAAAATTGTCTAGGTGACCCCAAACTTTTGAACGGTATTGTATATCTTTTATAAAATTTGAGATTACCTTGATGTGGATAATTACTCCTCATCCCAACATCCTATAAATAATTTAGCAAAGCTTGGGGTAAAAATGGTCCCCATATCAGTGCTACAAGTCTGCAGAGAAAATGTATCCAAAAATTTAAAATAATTGTGGCTGTGAATAAAAGCTATGATCTGTGCAGTGGGTCTTTACAGTCTGGAAGACAAAACTGAAAGGAAAATACCCCAAGAACAAGCAGGAACCGAAGACATTTGCAGTGGAGGCCTGGCAGAGCATCACCAGGGATGAAACCCAGCATCTGGTGATGTCTATGCGTTCCAGACTTCAGGCTGTAATTGCCTGCAAAGGATTTGCAACAAAGTATTAAAAAGTGAAAGTTAGATTTTGGATTGTTTAGTTTGTCCCATTACTTTTGGCCCCTTAAAAAGTGGGAGGCACATATAGAAACTGTTGTAATTCCTACACCTTTCACCTGATTTGGATGTAATTACCCTCAAATTAAATCTGAAAGTCTGCAGTTAAAGCACATCTTGTTTGTTTCATTCAAAAGCCATTGTGGTGGTGAATAGAGGCCAAAATATGAAAATTCTGTCAATGTCCCTATATTTTTGCACCTGACTGTATATATATATATATATATATATATATATATATATATATTGTTTTTACTAACAGTGAGAATTTTTTTTACAAACCAGTGTGTCATGGATTTTTGGAACAATTCTACTAACATCTAACTAACTAAAAAGGATGACTGTTGAGATCACGTTTTAGCTGAACACTGCTCTTCATATTTAGGAGTGGATATATTTCATTTCTATTCCATTCAGATACACCAACAAACAGTAGTGCTCAGGTTTTGTGTTGAATAGGTATCTGCTCCTTTATTGTTCACAGCTGGTTCCCATATTGTGAATAATATCTTGTTTTATTATTATTATTATTATTATTATTATTATTATTATATATTTTTTATGCTTTTCATATGTTGATTTTTTGTATCATAGGCTAATGTTATTTTAGATGTGATTGCTCATTATTTTACCAATATGACTTATTAAAACTGTGGTTAATGTATGTGGTCAGCACTCATATCTTTTCTTTTAGTTTTATTGTTGTGTTGAGGCATAGCACCTCACACCAGGTAACTGCAGTCCCCATTTACAGTTTCCACAACAATTGCATGTTATTATAGGATACTTGAGGGAAATTGGTTACTCTAAGCGCATTAATGTGTGTGTTTTGTAGTTATAAATCTATCTACCCATGACCTAACACCTATTGAAGCGAATATTCTGACCAAAGGTCTCTCATTTGTGCATCGAAGCATTTATGCCTGCAGCCCAGCATCAAGGGACCCCATTTTTCTGCAGGTCCCTACACTAGCATATATGCCCAGCACATCATTACATTGCAGTTAAATGTACTCACCTCCTAGATACAGAGGGACACATCTATACAGGCTTAAATGATTTGATCAAATCATGACAAAATCCCCTTTGTTTTATTTGCTGCACACACATAAATTTGCAGTACATTATTGTTAGCGCCGATAGCAAAAGTTTTTCTGTTTTGTAAAGTAAAATTATAAGATACAAATTTCAGTCCTGCAATAGTACTCCCTTTTACAATTTTTTTAGACATAATCACATAATACAGAGGAATGAATCACTTGTATTACATCTAATCAACATCTATATTTTAAAAAACAACATCTATATTTTGAGGAGAGAACAACAGACAAAAACATGGTCAGAATAGCACAATACTTATTGCACTAATAAAGCATTTTAGGGAGACAGTGCCTGTTTTATTCATACCTATACTAAATAGTGCTGGTCAACTTAAAAAAGAAACAATAACACACCCCTCATTTAACCCTATAGGCGCTAACGTATTTAACATATGGATCCAATAGGTTTCTCTATGTGAACATTTTTTAAAAAACATCTCCTCCCCCCTCATCTGGATCCACCTTTTCTATCACTTTAAAGGAAAAAACAAATAAACAAGGACTTTTGACAATTTGCGAAGTGTCTAGGAACACTATGATTTGTTGTTTTATTAAGAATGTTTCTTGTGTGCTCTAAGAGTCTAATTTTTAGTTGTCTCTAGGTTTTCCCTTTATATTTTGTGTCAAATACACATTCTATAATTTAAATAACCCTTGTTGTTAAGCAATTCATTGTATTTTCTATTATTTTACTCTTTGTTTTATCACTGTTCCATAAATGATTTCTCTCTTTACTGCAATACTTACAAAGTTTACAGTGACCACAAGGGAAAAAAACTTTTTTCTGATCTAGCCAGTTATCCTTATTATTACCAGTATCATTCTCTAGACTAGGCAATAGGCTAGGTGTTAACTTCTTTTTGAGAGTTGGTGCCCTCTTGAAAATCAATTGCTGTTTACCAGAAATTACCTTATTAAGAATTGAATCTTGTTGGAGGATTGTCCAATGCTTTTATAAAATAGTTTGTATTTCATTCTCACACTCATTATAGACCGTTACAAACAGAACAAAAATTTGGTTGTTAGCAAATTGTTTATTCTTTTCTTTATAAACTAATAACTCCTTTTTTTCCCAACTTTTTGCCCTTTTTTTTGCTCTCCTCTATTAAATGTCCTGGATTCCTTTTTCAATAAACCTATTGCTATAAATTGTAGCTTGTTCCTCATAATTACTCTCTTCCAGGCAATTCCTACGAAGTCTTATAAACTGAAAGTACGGAATGTTTCTCTTCCACCTGGAAAGGTGACAGCTATTAAAATGGACATAATTATTGCTGTCAACTTTCTTGATATGAGTATATGTCTCAATCTTTCCAGAACTAGGCCAAATGGTAGTATCCAATGCAATATCCAGAAATTCTATTTTTTCCGTTTGGAAATTAAAAGTGAATTTGAGATTATACATATTATTTTTCAAATATTCCATAAATTCCCCAAACTCAATTTCTGACCCCTTCTAGACTAATGTCACATGATCTATAAATCTCTTAAATGCAATGATGTTCGAAAAAAAGTGGTTATTTCTACCATCCTCAATGTGTTCCTTCTCCCAAGATCCTAAATATAAATTATCAAAATTCGGAGTAAAGGGAGTTCCCTTTGCCACACCATACCACTTTATTAAAAATTGTAACTGAAATTTGAAGTAGTTGTTTTTCAATATAAATGTAATACAATTCAAAATGAACTCTTTTTTAATTTAATCTATATCAAAATCCATTTCTAAATACTCCGTTATTGATTCCAGGCCCTTATCATGTGGGATATATTAAAAAAAGTATATAATGATTAAATATCAATTGAACACCATTTATAGTCTTCGGGCTACCCAAACTTATTGAAAGGCTAAAATTTGTGTGGAGTCTTTCACATATGATTTAAGCTTACAAACATATCTTTTCAGATGGATGTCTATAAATTCAGATAGGTGTGATGTGGCAGACTCCACTCTGGACACAATAGAATGTCCCAGAGGGTTTTGTGACCATTTGTGGATCTTGGCCAATATATAAAAAATGGGTTTTCTTAGAGATTTAACACTTAAATACCCAAATTCATCACTTGATATGCTCCCATTATTTAAACCTTCTTTAATCAATCTATTTATTTCCATAACAATATGATCCATAGGATCCTCCTCTGGTTTTTCATAGGTTTGTACATCATTTAAATTTCTCCACACTTCATTTTCATAGTTCTTACGATAGATTAAAATAAAGACCCCCCCCCCATTGTCCGCACTTTTAATTACCTTTTCTTTTTAGTGCATAATGCATCTAAATCTTTTTTTATTAATTCTGAGAATGTTTCCAAATAGTTTCCATTTGATTCAATAGGATAAAATGTTGACTTTTGCTTTAAATTAGTAAAATTACCAACATCCTTCATTTTATTCACCTCAGTATGATTTTGTTTTAAAAATCCCTTTTTATGGTCACATTTCTTTTTAATTAATCTGTTCATATATAATAATAATGAAAACCCACTCTGCATTTTACTAGGAGCACATGATAGCCCCCTATTCAAAAAATTAATTTCCTCCTGATTCAATTCATGATCTTATAAATTGAATATACCCCCATTTATCTGTACTGAATCCTTCTTATTTTGTTTCCCCTTTCTTCCTCTCTGCCCTCTCTTGGTTAATTTTCTTTTCTTTTCCTGATCCCCATTGGACTGTTCTGTTGTTCCCTTTCCTCTGTTTTGTTCCAGTCTGACTGATTTGGTCTGTTGAATAGAAAATGTCCCTTGTTCTTATTATTACTCTGGGTGTCTCCAAAGATTGAAATCTATTAGTTAAAGGAACTTGTTTCTCCAATTATCTTTTTTTCCTGGATAATTCCTTTTAGTTTGTACTTTAATCCATCCAGCATTAGTTTCTCTCTTGTTTTAAAATGGTCTAAAAAATGTTCTATTAAACTAATTTTTATCTGACCAATTCCTAACCTTATTGTCTCTATAATCTATTAAATCTCTTTTAAATTTTCTGATTTTAGTTTCCACAATATTATTCTCCATTGCTTCACTTTATGATCAATTTCTTTTTTAATGGATACAAATTCACTAATATCTTTAATTGGTTCCATTTTCATATTAAGAGAATTTAACACCACATCTAATTCTATCAAATAATTTTTCCTTTCTGATATAATTAATTTCATTAGTTCAAAAGAACAACTATCTAGTAGTTTATAAACATTTTCTCTAAAATCAGTTCATGATCAAATGTAGGGTTTTCTATGATCCTTACTCCCCTAGGGATCCTTCCTGCTTCAACATAATTTTCCAAGGATGTAATTTCCCAACTGAATCTTCTTTCTTTGATTAACAATTTTCTAAATTATAACTTAAGTGGTCTAGATCATTGCTTTCCAGTTTTTCACATCCTACATTATAATTCCTACATTCATTAATCTCTTATGGCATTCTTCTGCCCTCCTGATTCTATAATCAACTCTAGACATGTTAAATTGTTAGGTACTTAAACACATGTGCAACTGGGTGATTCCATCACAATTCACAATATACTATTTCACAGCCAGAAAAAATGCAGCAAACAATAGGTGAAACAATTCATACATACAGAAAATTGATGTTGTTGTGTTATTAGTCCAACTTGTGAATATAATTGCCCTCTGTATTTGGCAGGCTATCAAAACAGAGAGTTCATCTTTATTTAACACAATGCAGCTTCTCTTAAGGCTTTATCACCTCAAAACCGAGATAATTGATACTCTAGGGGAAAAAAACAGGTGCGCACAATGTAATAAAATTCTAATTTTATATAGATAACAGTACCATAAATACGCACATTGAGTTTAAATAAAACAGCTCATCACAAGCCTGGTAAGACAGAAGAATCTGTAACTCCGATCAGTGCCACTGTGTCTATCACGCTCTGAAGTGGCAGGATGAAGCTTTACAAAGAGCCGACGGGGACTTCTGATACATCCATCAGCACGTGGTTTCCACACATTGCTGTGAAGTCTGTCAGAATAATCACATGAATCACCATGCCAGGCACTCCCAAATGGAACCCACGTGCTGACGGCTTTGAAGGAACTCAGCAGGGAGGTTGTTCCAAACATCTTGGAGAACTAACCACCGATCTTTTGTTGATGTAGGCTTCCTCAAATCCTTCTATCTCTTCATGTAATCCCAGACAGACTTGATGATGTTGAGATCAGGGCTCTGTGTTGGCCATATTGTCACTTCCAGTACTCCTTGTTCTCCTTTATGCTGAAGATAGATCTTAATGTCATTGGCTGTTTGTTTGGGGTCATTGTCCTGCTGCAGAATAAATTTAGAGCCAATCAGATGCCTCCCTGATGGTATTGCATGATGAATAAGTACCTGCCTGTATTTCTCAGCATTGAGGACACCATTAATAATGACCAAATCTTCAACTCCATTTGCTAAAATCCAGCCCCATACTTGCAAGGAACCTCCACCATGCTTCACTGTTGCCTGCAGACACTCATTATTTTACTGCTCTGCAGCCCTTTGGCAAACAAACTGTCTTCTGTTACAGCCAAATATTTAAAATGTTGACTCATCAGTCCAGAGCACCTGCTACCATTTTTCTGCACCCCAGTTCCTATGCTTTCATGCATAGTCGAGTCGCTTGGCCTTGTTTCCATGTCAAAGGTATCGCTTTTTGATTGCAATTCTTCCATGAAGATCACTTTTGGCCAGACTTCTCCAAACAGTAGATGGGTGTACCTGATTCCCACTGGTTTCTGCCAGTTCTGAGCTGATGGCGTGGCTGGACATCTTCCTATTTTGAAGGGAAGCAAGCATGATGTGTCTTTCATCTGATTCTAAGTTTCCTTGGCCAACCACTGCATCTATGGTCCTCAACATTGCCTGTTTCTTTGTGCTTCTTCAAAAAACTTGAATAGCACATTTTGAAACCCCAGTCTACTTTGAAATCTTTGCCTGGGATAAACCTTTCTAATGCAGTATAACTACCTTGTGTCTTGTTGCTATGCTAAGTTTTGCCATGGTGTATGGCATTAAATGGTCTTCCACAACCTCACCTTTGTAGCAGAGATTGGCTGTTTCTCACACAGTTTTAAGCCTCCTACACAGCTGTTTCTGTTTCAGTTAATGACTGTGTTTCAACCTACATATGAAAATGATGATAATTATCACCTGTCTGGTATGATTGGATAATTATATACCTGACTATAACCCTACAAAGCCCCTGACTTTGTGCAAGTGTACCTAGAAGAATTGATGCTGTTTTCAAGGCAAAGGGTAGTCACACCAAGTATTTATTTTATTTAGATTTCTCTTCTGCTCTTTCACTTTGAATTTTTTTCATTGATAAAAATAAACTACTAACACTTCAATTTTTGGAAGCTTTCTTACCTTGCAGCATTTTTCCACCTCTCTCTAAAATGTTTGCACAGTATTGTGTATATATATATATATATATATATATATATATAGACTGTGTATATATATATATATATATATATATATATATATATATATATATATATATAGAAAATCCAAGGTCCTAGAAAGGAACAGGCGGCACTCCAAGTCCAAATATAAGCAAAATGTATTCAGAACATTAATGTGAAAAAGACATCATTCATCGACGTTTCAAAGTCTGCAGACTTTTTCCTCAGGATGTATCACTAAGACATCAGCAACAAACAAGTGTTATAGTGCAGGTGTCCTACCTTATATGTGCCCATATCGCGCCATATGGGCGCATATAAGGTAGGACACCTGCACTATAACACTTGTTTGTTGCTGATGTCTTAGTGATACATCCTGAGGAAAAAGTCTGCGGACTTTGAAACATCGATGAATGATGTCTTTTTCACCTTAATGTTTTGAATACATTTTGCTTATATTTGGACTTGGAGTGCCGCCTGTTCCTTTCTAGGACCTTGGATTTTCTGTATGATTATTTAGGAAGGCACCCAGAACGCTGCATTATTTATCCAGAGTGCCAGGCTTTACAAGATATATATATATATAGACTGTGTGTGTATGTATATATATATGTATATATATATATATACAGATAGATGATGCCCTTATTTTGCTCTGTGATGTATGGAAATTGCTGCACCTCAAGTGGAACCACTGTTAGCGAGAACCCAATGCAATTACCATACAAACAATACTTAGAGGGTGCAATAATGATTGAATGTTATTGCTCAAAAAAATTTTGTCAATGAAAGTCCAATATTGTCCTTTAAATGAGACTCTTCTCTTCTATAAAAACTTCAACATAATTGATAGAAGATTCCATAGGCTCCAAAAAGTAACTTCCTAAAAAATACCCACTCACCAAAAGAAAACACCCAAAAAATGACACAATGGCCTACTATTAGGTATAGTAAATAATAAATTTATTAAAACAATATTCTGTCAAATTGACATAAAACATTGATACATAAAAATTGCTTATACAATTAATTTCCCATTGGTTATAACAGTGGAAGGTGACTTTTAGTTTTCCTCCTGTTATCCCTTATAGGGTGAATTTCCAAAGCAGGTTTCTCCCTTCTGACCAATGAATTTTAAGAATCACAACCCTATGCATTTCGTTTGTTAGAACTTCATCAGGGGTATATACATCTTAAAATAAAAACAATCAACGTGAGTTCAAATAGATGGGGTCTTATTTTAATAAAAGTGCTTATAATGAAAGAAATACTGTACATACCCAAATTGTATGTCATCCCAATTGTATGTCAGTTCCGGGTTTGCTGGATCATCAATGTTTCAGGATCAACGTTTCCTGTTTTTTCATGCAATCTTACTGGACTTGTGTTTCCGTAAGCTCCTGTGATCTGCCTCACTGAGTATTTCTGCCTTTCAGGTATTACTACCTATAATCTGTCTGTTATTACCCAGTTTTGTTCTATTTATGTTTCCAATTGTAAAGCGCAATGGAATATGCTGCACTGTATAAGAATCTGTATATATATAAATAAATATAATAAATTATTAATTTGCCAAAAATATCTGCATGGTCTATATTCCTATTTCTGTTTATACCTGTTTTGCTTCAATACTCCTGTAATATATTTGGTTCCTGTGTACTACAAGGGTTCTGGACTTTGTTTGTTATGAACTCCTGTGTATTTGTGCCTGCCAGATACCTGAAGAACATCTGCCTATTTACCAGGTTATAACAATGCGTGTTTTTAATTTACAGTTCATGTTCTGTCAAATAATGCTAGAATTCCAGGGAGAAATCTCCCTTTGCCAGATGTTATAATAATTATTATTAGTCTTTATTTTTATGGTGCCACAAGGGTTCCACAGTGCCTCACAAATGAGTAAGAGAAAAAACATTAACTTACAGTACAAAACAATGCATGACAAGGACATGGTTTAGAAACATTGCTGCAACCTTGATTGTGACATTCAAATAAGCAGCAGGGTGGCAGCAACAAAAGGTTAGGTGCCGTTGTAGGAAATATAAGAGAGTGTAATTAAGGGAAATGAGAAGCACATTAGGGTAGAGGGCCCTGCGCATGACAGCTTAAATTCTAAAGGGGAAGGGCAGACAAACAGAGGTGACACAGATGGGGTAGACAGTGAAAAAGGTGCAAGGAACAGGGGGTTAGGATGAGAGCTGGATGGCTTTGATGAAGCAGTGAGATTTGAGAGGTGGAGAGTCTGATAGGGAGAGGGAGAGAATTTCAGAGGTAGGGAGCAGCATGGGCAAAATCTTAGTGATGAGAGTGGGAGAAAGTAATCAGTTGGTAAGAGAGACAGCATGCATTTGTGGAGCTTAGTGGGTGGACGGGAGTGTAAAAAGAGATAAGTTTAGAGATGTAAATGTGACAGGTTTGGGTGAGGGCTTTGTAAGAAAATGTGAGAAGCTTGAAATGGGTTCTGATGGTGAAGGGGAACAAGTTTAGAGCTTGTAGGAGAGGGGAGGCAGATGTTGTATGTTTGGCAAGTAAGATGAGCCAGGCAACAGCATAGAGGACTGATTGAAGTAGAGAGAGTTTGGAGTGAGGGAGGCCAGATAGGAGGAGATGGCACTAGTCCAGTTTTGAGATGACTAGTGAAAGGATGAGGGTCCTAGTTGCCTCCAGAGTGAGAAAGTGTCTTATCCTAGAAATATTTCTGAGACTGCAGGACTGCAAAAGGTACTAAATATGTAGTTTGAAGGAGAGGGAGGAGTTAAGGACAACTCCAAGACAGTGTAATTGGGGCTAGAGGAAATGGTTGTGCTGCCAATAGATAATTAAATTGTGAGAGTTAAGGTTATGCAAGAGGGTGGGATTAAGAACACATTAGTCTTAGACATGTTTTAAGAAAGGGTTGGGACATCCATGAAGAAATATTTGAGATTTGGAGATACAAATGATGGGGAGAGGTAGGCGGAGGAAAGGTAGAGCTGAGCATCATCAGCATAGAGATGATATTGGAGGCCAATAGCAAGAGAGGACATATACAGCAACAATAGGAGAGGTCCCAGAACAAAAGCAGTGGAAAGAGTGGTCCACAGTGTCAAAAGCAGCAGATAGGTCGAGAAGAATGTGTAGAGAGTAGTGGCCCTTAGATTTGGCATCAAGGAGATCAATGCTGACTTTCATGAGAGCAGTTTCAGTGTAGTAGAGAAGACAGAAGCCAGCCTGAAATGGGTAAAGCCGAGAGTAGAAGGAAAGAAAGTTGGTAAGGCAGTTATATATAACTCACTCAAGGAGTTTAGAGGCAAATGGGAGAATAGAGATGGGGCAGTAGCTGGAAAGTGTGTTAGAATCAAAGGTATGTTTTTTAAGAATTGGGGAGACAATGGCATGCTTACCTGGAGAGGGGATAGTGCCTGATGTGAGGGAGTGATTTAAGAGATGGACAAGATGGGAACAGGCAACATAAGAGATGTAGCTTAGATATCACCATACCCCTTAGCATTGCCAAATATGGGGGTGCAGATGTCACAGAGTGCATAGTTTCTAGAGAAGGCATCTGCATTTTTATGCATTTTTATGTAGAACTCCTGTGTTATGAGCTGTCATGACAGCTCATTTCTGCTGCAGGTTCCGGCCAGAGCTGAGAGGGTTAACAGGCAAAGACAGCCACAGTAGGTTTGGTCCAGGCCGATTGCTCCCAGCTGGGAAGCCTTTGTGAACATGCAGCACACAGCTGTTCAGAGTTGTAATTACCAGAGGCTGGTTTTGTTTGTTCACATGGGATTGGCTCTGACTTCTGTTATAGGGCAGCCAGCCCATTCCTGCCTTGGTGGAGATAGTTTCTTGTGGAAGTCGTGTTATCTTGTCCCTGTTCCTTTATCTGCTGTTTAGTATTCCTGGTTCCTGTCCTGGCTCTGCCTTGCGTTACATGTACCTGTTGCAAGTATACCTGGAACATTCATTGTACTGCAATTTCACTCTGCAAGCCATTCATTTTGTGTACTGTTGCTATTCCATCCTACAATATACAGTATGTACATATTTCTTGCAGCTATTATACTATGCAAAACACATGCTGGTTAATATTGCTATTCCATTCTGCATTATACTATATGTTATGCTGCAATTCTATACTGCCAGCTACATGTGTATCTGAGTTTATTGCTATACCATCTTGCAATATAAGTTGTTTGTGATTGCCACTATTTTATGTAGTTGTGTTTATATGCAATCATATTCTGTTATTGTTTGCAGTGCACGCTGCTTTGTGGTAATTACTCTGTAATATTGTTAGTTAGAATTGCTGATATACACGCTACCTGTTCATTAGTGTGCATTCTATCTTGTTGTGTCCATGGCTGCAGGCTGCTCCATGGTTAATATTATCTTTGTACTACTACTCTACTTTTACCTTGCTAACTCCTGTTGTTTGTATAAACCCCTACTGTCCGGAGCCCTGGCAGCATCCAAAGTACCAGTGAGTGTCGTACTCTATGAAAACAATGGGTGGTTGTTATAGGCAGTAGCCCTCCCTAGAGTGACACTAGGGGACTTATACAAATACAGGGGAGATTCATTACACCCTGTTCTGTGCTCCACTGAAAACCTTAGTGTTAACCTCCCTCTTGGTATGCATCCAATAAAGGGGCTCCTCATCTATTACTAGTGTAAACTCTAAGCAAAGTAGATAATAAAGCAGGGTCTCAAAGGCCCATTTGATGGGCAAGTACTCTTTTTCTACCAGGGCATACTTTTGTTCCCTGGGCAACAGTTTTCTACTGATAGGTTTATCTTCTTTCATTTGGGACAATATGGACCCCTAAACCCATACAAGAGGCAATCATTTGTAGAATGAACCTCTGGTTGAAGACAGGTGCTTGTAGCACCATAGAGGAAAATAGTGCAGATCGTAAATCAAGCCTGGCTCTTTTATCCACCTTTGTCCATGCCAGCTGATTGTGACAATTCTTTCAAAACATTTCTGTAAATGGAGCTGCCCAAGTGACAATATGACTTGCAAATTGCCTGTAATATCCAAATAGCCACAAGAAGGTCTATAGATGACTCTTTTTCAATGGCTTTGACCAGTTCTGCACTGCTTCTACTTGTCCTCTGTCCAGCTGTGGTTTTCCGTGGCCTTGACCCACTATATACCCAAGTATTTGACTTATATGCATACCCAATGCATATTTTTCTGGGTAATAATTTAAGCCATTAGCATATATGGTTGCTAGTCCAGCCTGAAACTTTGGGAGATGGGATTTCCAATCCTGGGCATGGATGATATCATCATCCAAGTAAGCTAAGGCATAGGTGCTATAAGGTCATAAAAGCTTGTATATGCCTTGCTGGAAAGTATCCAGGGCCCTGTGCAAACCAAACAGGAGGAATTTTCTATTGAAATAGTCCTTCCAGTGTAGAGAAGGCTGTCTTGGCTCTAGCTGAGGAAGTAAGTTGGATCTGCCTGTGACCTTTTGTAAGGCCAATGTTGGTTAAGTAATGACTGCTGGCCAGATTCTCAACTAAATCGATGACCCGTGGCATGGGATAGCTATTAAACTGAGAGACCTCATTCATTTGCAAAAGTCATTACAGAAACGTATGCTTCCATCTGGTTGCATTTTGGCTTTTCCATTCGCTGGTGGATTCTTCCACATCCAACTCTAACATTTTCTGTACTTCATTTTTTACTGTCATCCATCCCACATCATGGATACACTAGGATTTTACTTTAACAATTACCCCTGGAGGAGTGACGATGCCAGGAAGGACTGAGAACACATTTTTGTTCCATTGTACCATTTAATTGGCTTATTGCCTCTGATCTGGCAACAAAGTTGAGTTTAATGGCACCTTTTTCTGTATAAGTATAGTAATTACCAACCAGGGTTTCAGGAGCTTGACATTTGTAAGGTGGTTTCTCCTACCAAGCTGTCTGATCCTGTTGACTGGCCCCACAGTTTTGATTACTTTGCATGGGCTTTGCCAGTGAGTAAACAACTTACTCTCCTGGGTGAGCACCAGTACCTTATTCTGGGTTGGAAAGATCATACTATAGCATTCCTATCATAGTTGTTCTTTTGACTTAACTGTGTCTAGCTGTGTAAAAACTCAATATTAAATAAAAATTAAATGTTAGCATTTCTATTTTACATACCGGCAAAATATGTAATATAATATTTTGATATAAAGTTTTGAATAAGAAAACACAAAAGGTTAAAAAGTATTTTTATTTTTGCAATATTATAGCATTATTATAAGAGATTATTAACATACTGTAGCATACATTTTTAAATTGTTTTTAGATTAATTGTGCAAAATGCAACTTGAATGCAATTTAGTAAATATCTCCTAATACTCTAATAACCAAATGTCTTGTGTACACATATTTAATCTTAACAGTATTGACCACAATAACATTTCTAAGAGTTAATTTCTAAGTGACATAACCTTGATGTAAAACTTTAATAGGAAACAAGTGAAAAAAATAAAACCTGAATGGTTAAAAAAACAATGTTTTCTTAAGACTGATCTAAAACATTTGGATGAATCATTAGTGTTCAATGTTTTTGAACTTTGATACTTGTGCTAATGTTTGTTATAGACAAAATAAACAAAAAGTTTAAAAAGGAGATAGAAATATTGGCAAATCAGGTTTTGCAATGTGCTGGGAGTCTCCAGCTGTACATTTTGAACTTGTTGACTTAGTACGTGACTTCTAAAGGGCTCCTATTTAGACCATATATTACTTTATAAACATTTGTACTGTGCCTTTCAAAAACAGCATTTATCTACACTATTACCTTGTGCCATATCCATGTTTATAGCAATTCAACGTTAGCTAACACTGGTGTAGCCATAGGCCCTTGGGTCCCAATGCAGTTTTGATTTGAACAAAATCAGTATTGTGGAATGATCTTGTTCTCGCACACTATTCCTGGATCCAAGTGTACACAACTATGTACTGTACATTCGTATGCAACTCATTTTCATCTCCACTTGTAGATGAAGGAGTGTAACTGGGTGGTAATGTGACATTCTCATTTAGGCATCATTTAGTAAAGACATGTCAATGGAAGAAGGCTATGTAGATTTGAGCATACATTTACTGTACATATGCCCATTTTAGACAAATCTTAGGGCTGGTGCAAGTGCACACTGAAAATTATGACAGCTATGAAACCAAGCAGATGGATATGGGTAGTCCGGTCACAGAGATGAGTGCAACTCTGCATACAGATGAATATATGCACATTTATGTACATGCAGGCAACTTGTGTTAAACTCTGCATCAGCCCTCAGTTTGTAAAGTCTCCAATAACTGCTAACTGGACTCCGCTCATGTTTCTGTTGTCAGAAAGATGGGGGGGGGGGGGTAATTAAGCAGACCTAAGTCTTGTAACATTGGGATCTAAGGAAGGTCCTTAGAACCCATTGAACCAAGTGTGGTTGCTACCCATACTTCTTTATCACTGGTAACTAACAATTATTAGCTAGTAAAAAATCTCCCTTTCTACATTATTTAAATGCACTAAATCAGAGGTTCCCAAACAGGGCCTCAAAGCACCCCAACAGTTCAGGTTTTAGAGTTATCTATGATTGAGCACTGGCGGTTAAATTAAAATGGATTGAGGTACTAATTAATTCACCTGTGGTCAAGCATGGATATCTTTTAAAACCTGGACTGCTAGGGTGTCTTGAGGACAGAGTTTGGGAACCTCTGCACTAAATCCTAAATCTCTGAATGTAAAAGGTGGAATGTAGCTAGACAGAACTTGCATGGCAAGTAGCAACAGACATCTCAAACCACAGATTCTGAATATAGTTGTACAGTATCAGATTAAAAAGTTCTGCTTTATAAATGTAACCGTTAGCTGGACTTAACTTTTTTTCATGAACGTATTAAAATTAAGCTAATGTATTTAACTCTGCAGAGGAAATAGGTGCAGAATTTGAAAGGATTGTTGCAGAAGTTGAAACATTGGAATATTTGATATCTGTTATAAGAGAATCAACAATCTGTTGATATTGAAGACAAATGATGTTTTATGTTTATTTCCTGTAAATAAAATGATGAAGAACTGTCGCTTGAGAAATAAATCAGTAGTAGTATTTTATTTTTTAAAACGAAGATAAGCAATTACAAAAGTCCTTTACACTGTATGTAAACTATGCTGAAGATTAAGAATAGAATGCTCAGAACTAATGTGAAATAGAGTCATCCAGTGTGGACTGATACCTATGAGGATACTAGCAATTAATTTGGGAATGGATGTTAACTACGAGTTAATGTCCATTTAAGTATTCTGTGTGTTATTCCTCATATAGGATAACCAGCCCTATTTTACATCAGGTCTCAGCTGTGCTCAGCAAATGACTGATAGCAGCTAAACATAAGTGTGCCAAGCATGCCCTCCAGTGCCAGCATACGTGGTACGCTTAAAGATGAACCAAACAGCCTAAAGATGAACCTGATAATTAGTTTGCTTTCTTTATCATTAGCTTTGGGGTCATTCAGATATTATTCTCACAATTTGAAATTAATTTAGAATAATGTTTAAAAACTCTAGCACATTTTATATGCACACAGTCAACCTAGAAGCACTGTTGTCAGACACTGAGCATACTTATAGTTATTACTATCACAGTGATATATTATTATGAGCTCATTCACATATACTTACACAAGTAATAATGGTGAGGCAGAATGTCATACACACAGTAAGGTCATGGGAAAGGCATTATATGTATCATGTTATCATTATATGTACCACTTTAATGTTGCTAACATACAGTGAGACCAGGTAATGACACGTCGTTTTCATCTGATACATTGATCTATTTGTAAAGGTTCAGTATCATGTTTATCCATAACACCACATGTATCTCACTTTTGTCTTTTCCTATCTTATCAATGGCTTTTGGATGACCTGCATCCACTTTAAATCTTCAAGCCATTCACAGTATTGACTACTGTACATGTTACTAAATGTTTGGCTAACATTCTTTAACTAAATGTTTTTTTAGAGCTACTTCCAGTATTCTGATTCGAATAGCTTTATGTTATAATTTGCTGGTGTTTAGCTGCCCATCCACTAGGCGATGCGGGAGACGACGGCACAATTACGACGTCGTCGTCTCCCGCGGGGTGAACTGCATACACTGAACGTTCAGATGTTCAGTGTATGCAGATCAATCACCCCCGAACACAGCAACCTGACAGCGGTCATCAGGTTGACCGTCATGTTCGGGCGATGATTGAGGTTAAAAACGACCAGTGGACGCGCGCATCACTGGTCCTTTTTAACCTTTTACTGCCCGATTTGCAGGTAATTACCAAGCGATGGAGCGATAACGACCGTCGTTATAACTCCATCGCTAGGTTAAATCGCCTAGTGGATGGGTAGCCTTAGTAAGATTGTTTTTAAAGTTTGTTTGTTTTTTGCAACCCTGACCAACTCTATTAATACAAATACTCATTTGTTGAGCATATTTTTATTGTGTGTAATGTGTGCTGAGCATTCTGTACATACTGTACTGTTTATATCCAAAGTTCAGGTTACAACACTGATTGGGGGACTGTGAGATGTGGAAAGCTAAGGGTACATGGAGGCCAGGACAAGTAAAATTTGCAAGTCATACAGTTCCCACTCCCTGTACCATTCTTCATACTCACATACCTTTTCTTACCTGTGAGTAGGCTGCTCCAGTAATGTCATCACTGCACTGCGTCATTTCAAAGCTTATTACTGACCGCAAGCAACGATGTGATATGTGATAGCCAAAAGCACCTCCTCATCTGCATGCTACTTTTATGTGAGATAGGATGCGGCAGTGGGTGAGGAAGGATAATTAATTTTGTGGGTTGGGGGGGTGGATTACATGTCACGTAATGGTAAAGGGGAATTAAATTACATGTGACTGTGCTTGAAAATAACAGAAGTAGACAGATAATTTTTTTACAGTTGAGCAGGAGAGCTAATATCAGAAGTACAAATTATCTAAAGGTGACAATGTAATTAAATTACATGGGTTTAATGGTCCTTTAGTGTGCATTGTTCATGGGATTTGCATACATGTAAATTCAATTAAAGTGGTTTATCTTGAGGAAGAATTTAGTGGGTAGTTTGCAATTACACACTCTGAGTTGACACTGATAGGTACTGTAAGCTGTCTCAGTATTAGAAAGTGATATTTGAAATATCTCTTATAATCACCATAGGACGTTTGCTTTTACCACACTGCTGATGTAGACACCTATGCACTTACAGCTAATGGAATTCTGGTATTGTAACATTTCCCTATATGCCAACAGCAAAAACATGGGAAATGAAATGTTCCACATACTGTGATTGATAGAGAACTATTGGATCTTGGAGCTCGAATAAAGCTTTTGAAATCCTCACAGAAAGTGTTCTTGCCTCATCTGATTTGTAGAGAATGTAAAAATAACAGATGTATCTGTTACATATAATATAGCAGCATCAGAAGCAATTTCATTGGGTTAGGTGGTTCAGTTTGTGATAATTAGCACCATTGTGACAACTGTACCATGGCAGCTATCCAAATATAAATAGACATGTATTTCTTTTCCAGCATACCAGGATCTGAATTATAATGCACTGAATGTGTTGTTTACATTATCCTAATCCTTTTTCACTTCTGAGACTGTGCACATGAATTGCCTTTTTCACTCAATGTCATTTTACGAGATTCCATCGTGAGTGTGAATCAACAGTCACTGTGGAATTCCTGAATAAGAATGTTGTCATATTTCCTTGGATCGCACCAGTTCCTCTGTCCTGGTTTAAAAGACCAGTTCTTTTGGTACTTCCCAAGAGAATCCTTCTCTACCAAAGTGCCCATAACATGCAGTGTTCTGGTATATGGGCTTCTTCAAGTCAAGATCCCTATAAAAAGATAACACATACATAGTGAAAAGTGTGGAACAGTACAGTCATCAGTATAAAGGTTAAACTTGACGCAATTAAGTCATTTCAAATGTTACTAATCTTGCCTGCTGTAAATGTATTGTATTACTAAATATCTATATAAATGGCTGTTATGTGTTCCCGATATTTATACAGCAGTCCAATATTTTTCCACTGGAAGTATTACATACTATGCATTATTTTCTTTCTTTCTTTTTTTAAGATCACCCTTTTCATATTTGTTAGTATAGTAGTAACACTTGGCTCAGGGGCGTATCTATCATGGGTTCAGGGTGTGCTGTGCACACGGACCCCATGGCCCAGGGGGACACACAACGCACACCCTGCTCCCATTATAGACTTTATACTTACCTGTCCGTTGACTCCAGAGTTCTGCTCTGCAGCCCTGGGCCGTCACTTCAGAGCAGCAAAAATCACTAGGTGACTCACGTGTGTGCAGTATTTCTGTCTCCGGGAAAACAGCGCGGGCACCATTTTCCCGGAGACCCATGCATGCGCAATAGATTCTGGTACTTAGCCAGAATCTACTGCACCAGCGGCTGCCGCGGTACAGCCGGAGAGAGGAGGGGGCCGCACTGAGTGAGTCTGACAACAGGCCCCCTCCTCTCTTAAAACACCCCTGACTTGGCTATAGTATCTATTTTACTCCATGGTTAGGTTTCATCAAGTAAACAAATGTCACATGAAAGTGTTCTAGTTCACACTTAACACAAAATGAAGACTTATCAAAACATGCAAACAAATGTCCTTTCTGGCGCAGGTTCCCCCAATCGTGCCAGAAAGGACATTGTTTGCATTTGGATTCTGTTGGAGAATTTCTGGAATTTTCTTCTCCTATCAAGTCAACAGAAACCACCAATTGTTTGGACCTAATTCCCCAATTGGTTAGGTGCTGGCCTGCATATTACCACTTACCAAAATATGCCACATGTTTCTCTAATGCTTCCAGAAACTCCTGGAACTTTGTCATCATAGTATACTGTAACGTTGGAGTAGATGCAGGTATAAAATGATTGTGAGTAGTCATGTAGCTCTCAGTGAGTGATGAAAAATACACAGGAGGCACAGAATACTATATACACATGCAGGTGGTAATATACTGTACTATCAGTGAGCCAAAAGTAAGTTATTAATTAGAAAAAAACTCTATTAGTTTTCATTAAAAGAACATATGGGTCCTGTCTTGTGCTTCCTTATCACACTTTCACATGGAATACATGGCCTGTACTAATAAGTATTACATGTACATTGCTGTTTGTGACATGCCATTTTAGTTTCTTAGGGTAGCAAATATAAAAGTCACTTCAAGGTATTTTTGCTGTACACTGAGGAATTTAAACTTACAAAACATTTTCTCAGTGAGTTAGTCTTGTAGCCCTTGTCTACCTACCATTTCATTCACAATATTTGATTACAGAATGGAATCTCATTTTAGCAGTTTAGATGCCCAGACTTGATTGTAAATTATATTACACCCCTGATTACCTAAAGCTCTCCATTATCCAGATAAAGAAATTGATACTTTATAAAAGAGTCCATCATGCTGGGCAAACCAGTCATGAAGAAAATACTTCTGTGATGTCACAACCCCAAATAATTGGGTTCAACACTGTGCCACACAAGTTTTTACTTTGTAAGTGAATAACAATAATTTACCTAGGTCTAATTTTTCTCCTCCTTAAAAATTGAAGGTCATGAAGTAATATTTTTACCCATTAATATTTTTATATTTACCTGACAATGACTCCAGGCCTTAGATCAAAGTTCTTATTGACAATTTCCAATAGCTCCTTCTCATTTTTCTCGGAGGTCCCATAGGTGAAAAGCGAAACTGATAGCGGCTGGGCCACACCAATTGCATAAGACACCTTAGGAATCAGTATAAAAATTCATAACTTTACCTATGCTATAATAGATCAAATAATGTTTCTGTATTCATAACATCATTCACTTAAATTGTACATATATTACAATGTCAGTTGTAGACAATAGAAGGATAGGACTGGAGGTGTATGAGACACTCAGGAAACCAATTCTAAATATAATAAATTCTGTAGAGTGATGATGAATTGTACTTACATATGGGTGAATACTACAAATTGCTATACCATTTATTCTTTCTAATGGCAATGGCACCACAAATGAACCTACCTGAACCAGGACACGATGGCAGAGCTTAGCATGTACCAATGATTTGGCCACCCAGCGGGCCGCATAGGCAGCAGATCGATCTACTTTTGTATAGTCCTTCCCTGAAAATGCTCCTCCACCATGGGCACCCCATCCCCCATATGTGTCTACTATAATCTTCCGGCCAGTGACACCAGCATCTCCCTGTAATACAGCACGCATTCCTGTTATAGACACCAATACAGTAACAGTTGTAACACAATAACCTACTATAGGTTCACATATTAATGCTAAATGTATAGTCATCTTATCTTGCATAATACATTAATGAAAAAACTAAAATATATGTCTGGTTTAGATCCTGCATGAAAATGACCATAGCTCAGGATGGGAAGGATGTGGGATCCTCAATTCGGGAGTAAATACAGAACATAACCAGGAAATTACAGAATATTTAAAAGTAGCCTTGTCACCTGGGGGCCACCAATGACGAAACGTCCACTGGGCTGTAAATGGTATATAGTCTTCTCATCCAGATACTTGGCCGGAACAACAGCCTTTATAACTCTTTCCTTCAAGGCCTCCCTCATGTCACTCAAAGAGATGGTTTCATCATGCTGTACTGATATAACAATGGTATGTACCCTTACTGGGATTACAGCTCCATTCTCCTGGATGTATTTCACGGTAACCTGAAAAGCAACTGACTAGTCATAAATGTTACTTCACATAATAATATATAGCACACTTCAGACTATGTTAACTGACATGATTTTCAATAAGGACCTTATAATAGAGCATAAGTAACATTTTCTAATCCTCTTAAGTGTGTTGAGCTTCTTTTACACAGATTGTCCACTATACCACTATACATTAGATAAGTGAGTATACTGATAAATTAAAGACACCTGTAAAAGATGCAAAAGCTGGGTACACACTATAAGATATATCATACAATCGTAAAGTGTGTATTAGGGGTGTGCACTGGCCACTTTTTGTGTTTTGTGTTTTGGATCTGGATCTTTCTTCGTGTTTTGGATCTGGATTGGTTTTGCCAAAACCACCCTTCCGTGTTTTCGGTTCTGGGTTTTGTGTTTTGGATCTGTATTTTTTTTTTTTTTTTAAAAGCATAAAAACAGCTAAAATCACAGAATTTTTGGGTTTTTCTTCTCCTATGCTATTATTAACCTCAATAACCTTAATTTCCACTCATTTCCAGTCTATTCTGAACACTGAACACCTCATAATAGTGGTTTTATAACCAAAAGGTTGCACCGAGGTAGCTGGATGACTATGCTAAACAATACGAGTGGGCGGCACAAACACGTGGCCCATCTAGGAGTGACACTGCAGTGGCAGACAGGATGGCAGTTTGAAAAACTAGGCCCCATACAGTACATAATGCAAAGAAAAAAAAGAGGTGCAAGATGTAATTGTCCTTGGGCCCTCTCACCCACCCTTATGTTGTATAAACAGGACATGCACACTTTAACAAACCAATCATTTCAGCGCCAGGGTCTGCCACACGACTGTGGCTGAAATGATTGGTTCGTTTGGACCCCCACAAAACAAGCTGGCAATTAATATGTCCCTGTACAAACTGGCTCTACAGAGACAAGATGTCGTCCTCATCCTCCTCATCCACCGATTCTTCACCCTCTTCAGTGTTGTGTACATCCTCATCCTCACAGAGTATTAATTCATCCCCACTGGAATCCACCACCACAGGTTCCTCTGTACGTTCTGGAGGCTGGTCTCCCTGGAAGAGTTGATAATTAATTTTTATGAACATCATCTTCTCCATATTGTGTGGAAGCAACCTCCTACGCCTTTCACTGACAAGGTTCCCGGCTGCACTAAACACTCTTTCGGAGTACACACTGGATGGGGGGGAAACTCAGGTAAAATAGAGCCAGTTTGTACAGGAGCCTCCAAATTACCTCTTTTTCCTGCCATTACAGGTATGGACTGTCTGACATCCCTACTTGGATGCTGTCACCAATGTAATCCTCCACCATTCTGTAAGTGGTGACAGTATCATATGCAGTGACAGTGGACATGTCAGAAATTGTTGGCACGTCCTTCAGTCCGGACCAGATGTCCAAACCGGCCCTTGACTTATGACACAGACGAACGCTTGGCGCTGCTGCTGTGTTGATGCACATGCGGCTACTACGCATACATTTCGCACACAAACACAGAAAAAAAAGAATTGTTTATTTTTTGTGGAGCGCACTTTGGGGGTTACACCACCCTTTAACAGACTTATGGGACACAGGCGCACCCTTGGCGCTGCTCCTTTGTTGATGCACGTACAATGCACACTATTCACAAACACAGAAGAAAATGTTTTATTTTTGCTGGAGTGCACTTTGGGGGTTACACCACCCTTTAGAAGACAGACGCACGCTTGGCACTGCTGCTTTGAGGATGCAGGTGCGGCTACAGCCCACACAATTCACAAAGACAGAAAAAGAAGATTATTTTATTTTGTTGGAGCGCACTTTTGTGGTTACACCACCCTTTAACGGACAGACGCACGCTTGGCGCTGCTGCTTTGAGGATGCACGTGCAGTGCACACAATTCACAAAAACAGAAAATTATTTTTATTTTTGTTGGAGTGCACTTTGGGGGTTACACCACCTTTCAAGAGATGAGCCAGCCGGCCCTTTACTTATGGGACACAGGCGCACGCTTGATGCATGTGCAGCCACAGTGCACACAATTCACAACACAGAAAATTATTTTTTGTTTTGTTTGCAGTGCACTTTGGGGGTTACAACACCCATTAACAGACGAGCCAGCCGGCCCTTTACTTATGACACAGACGCACGCCTGTGGATTTTCCTATTAATAACCCTAAAACCGCAGGGCCATTTAATATAAATATCGAGATGAATGTTTTTTTTAGAATAAAGTATCGATTTTCAACATTTTAATTCATTCCTCTGAAATACTTTTAGTTACAAATATTACATATAATTGACACAATTTTAGAACACTAATGGAAACCAAGATTCTTAAAATTGTTACTTGAAAGACACAGAGTGTCGTTTTAATCAATAAAGTTTTATGAAGAAAAAAAGAGAAAAAAACACCATGGAGGAGGAATAAAAAGGCCCCCCAGGGAAGTAAAAGTCATCCTTGACAAAGTAAGTATAGTATGAAACGCGTTGGAGACGGAGACAGAGTTTGCAGGCTGCCCGATTAATTTCTCTACCCCATCAGAAGCAAGACGCTGCTGACCACCGTGCAAGGAGGCACAGTGCGCCAAGGCTGAAAGGGACGGAGGAGACATCGTGCGCCGCACTGTTAAAGGAATACCGGAGGGACGGCAACCTTAGGGTAAGAGTAGGGGCAGTATGCTGTATAAGACCTATGCTCCCGCATTCACCGGACCACCTATAGACATTCTACTCCATACCACTCATTCAAAAAGAGCTATAAACAGCGAGTGTGTATAGGAGGTTAATTTATATTTTTATATTTTTATTTGAATCATGGTTTATAATTATATTTATATTTATATTCATATGTACACTACATTTTCAAGCGCTCTTTTTTAACATAATTTATGACACAACAATTTGATTGAGCAGCTTATATTTGCGCAACACTACCATTATTCATTTGATTACAGAAAAAAAGAAGATTATTTTATTTTGTTGGAGCACACTTTGGGGGTTAGACCACCCTTTAACAGACAGACGCACGCTTGGCGCTGCTGCTTTGAGGATGCATGTGCAGCTACTGTGCATACATTTCACACACAAACGTAGAAAAAAAGATTATTTTATTTTGTTGGAGCGCACTTTGGGGGATACACCACCCTTTAATGGACAGATGCACGCTTGGCGCTGCTGCTTTGAGGATGCACGTACAGTGCACACAATTCACAAACACAGAAAATTATTTTTTATTTTTGTTGGAATGCACTTTGGAGGTTACACCACCATTTAAGAGATGAGCCAGCCGACCCTTTACTTATGGGACACAGGCACACGCTTGGTGCTGCTCCTTTGTTGATGCACGTGCAGCCACAGTGCACACAATTCACAACACAGAAAATTATTTTTTATTTTGTTTGGAGTGCACTTTGGGGGTTACACCACCCTTTAACACATGAGCCAGCCAGCCCTTTACTTATGATACAGGTGCACGCTTGGTGCTATTTTGTTGATGAACGTGCGGCTACTGCGCACACAATTCACAAACACAAGAAAAAAATAAGTATTTTGTTTGGATTGCACTTTGGGGGTTACAGCACCCTTTAACGGACAAGCCAGCTGGCCCTTTACTTATGACACAGGCGCACGCTTGGCGCTGCTCCTTTGTTGATGCACGTGCAGCCACAGTGCACACAATTCACAAACACAGAAAATCATTTTTTATTTTGTTTGGAGTGCACTTTGGGTGTTACAGCACCCTTTAACGGTCAAGCCAGCCGGCCCTTTACTTATGACACAGTCGCACACTTGGCACTACTTTATTGATACACGTGCGGCTACTGTGCACACAATTCACAAAGAGAAAAAATATAATTTTTTTTTGGAGTGCACTTTGGGGGAGCACCCCTGATGCACAGATCACCCCCTGGACAACACAATAGCACCCCTCTAGGACTACAGCCTTTATGGGACACTGCACAACACAGTCCAGCCAGCCCCTATAGACTTTGTAGTGGACACAGCCTCTTTGGACAACTGACTGCACAACACAGCCCAGCCAGCCCCTATTACAGCAGCACAACACAGCCCAGCCAGCCCCTATGTATAACAGCAGCACAACACAGCCCTGTCAGCCCCTATGGACTGAGTGGTCACAGCCCCTATGAACAACAGCAGCACAACACAGCCCAGCCAGCCCTAGCTCCCACCCTCCCTCTTCACTGTCCACAGCCGGAGTGAGAAATGGCGCCGACGTAGGGACCTTTTATAGAATCCAAAACCCGCGAGATCCGGAAGGCGGGATGATGACGTTTTGCCTCGATTTCAGATCCGAGTCAGGCGGGAAAAGTCGAGCCTGACTTGGATACGACTCGGATCGGGGGGCTCGGGGGGGTTCAGATTTCAGAAATCCGAACCCGCTCATCCCTAGTGTGTATGCCCAATTGCACGTGCATGTCAGTCGTTCATTGGTACAATGAACAACGCAATACTGCTACAATACAATGCAATACATTTCGTGCTATGGAAGGTCAAGAAAGATGTTAATCAACTGTGCTTAGATACAGTATTAAAGGTACTCAATATGGTAGTCATAAAATTAATTGTTGGTCCACCAGATGGCAGTATGCTTTATAGTCAAAACATGTATTTTGTGTTCGTAAAGCCTTAGAGGCCTATTTATTAAGACCAAAAATACAACCAGTCCTTTGAAAATGGCTGGCTGTTTTCAGGAGGTTTTCAGATTGCTGCATTGTTGAGCATCTGCTGTTAACAATATCAAAAGCAATCTCCATTGCTGTCTATGGGGTAGGTGTAAAGCCCAATATACCAAGCTCAGAAAAACTTAATTTTTTGGTGCTTGGTCCCCTTAGCTAACAACCTTTCTTAAGTGGTGTTAACCCATTATACTATTAGTATATGGTCTACAGTTTACGTATTTTCTATGGAAAAGGAAGCTTAGTATCCTCCTCAGGTAAATACTGATTGCTCATCCAAGTCCCAACCAAAAAGTAAAGTGATCACGTAAGCAATCACTTTACTTTTTAGACTCCTCAGGGAGCCTGTGTCCCTGCATGTAAATATTGAAAAATACCACTGATCCATAATTATTATTGCCGTGATATTCAGTAATAAGAAACTATAATCATTGAGTCTAAAATGCACTGTAACATAGATAGGCCCCATATTCTTTGAAGTTATCTTGTTTTGAGATTATGCAGCATGCACCAATACTGTGTTAGGAATTGCCTTACTGGTAGATATTTTGGTTGGCAGAATGCTGTGGCTTTCATGAGTTTGGATTATTCAATCTCGTTTTTTTGAATTGTTCTGATTATTAGAGATGGTATTTTTCTTCCCTAGCAAAGGTGTGAAGATGATGGCATGCCCACACTGCTTATCTTTGTAGGATGCTGATGGCAAATCAGTTTTATCACTTGATGCTACTGTAGGGCAGTTATTCACTTCTTCCATGTGATTGGTGCAGGACTCTGAAGGAAACCTGATCAGGCAAAGGCCCTCATTCAGAGCCGCTCGCAAAAAGCGAGCACTCGCTATGAATGAGTGCGGCTGCTTTTGTTTTGAAATCCGGCCTCCTGGGCGCTTGCTAAGCTGTGGGTTACAGCTTTAGCGAGTGACCAGGTGATGGTCGCGATGGTCGAGACCATCGCGACCATCGGGGCTTGCGACAAGACCCTTGTGGTAGGGTCTCGTCTACCGCAAGCCACAGGTAGCTTCCTGCTCTAACAGAGCAGGAAGCTCCCTACTGACATCACTGGTGATGTCAGTGGGTCCGCCTACAAACGGCAGGCGTTCCTTCAGGAACGCCTCAGTTTGTCCGCCTCCCCCCCACCCCGCCTACAAAATGGGGCGAGCTGTCGATCAACATCGACAGTCGCCCCATTTGTAGCGAGCCCCGGAGCGAGTGAATTTGTCACTCACTCCAGGGCTTGCGCACGTGCACTGCACGGGCCCTCACCATCGACCTGCTTGCGAGCACATAGCGCTTGCGAGCGGGTCTGAATGAGGGCCAATGTCTTTTTCTATTCTCCTTCCTCTCTAATGGAGATTTCTGGAGATGGTAGCATGGTAGCACAGTGGGCAGCATTACTGAGGTCATGAATAAATGCCTGTGTTTGCATTAGTTTTCTCTGGGTAGGCTGGTTTCCATCCACATTCCAAAAACATATTGTTATTTTAATTGAATTCTGACAAAATGAGCCCTAATATGTATGTGTGTGCACTTATATGTTAGCAAATTAAGAATGTAACCTTAAAGGATGATGTGAAACAACTGGGCTTTTAAATGTACCTGATTCCAGATGCTTGTGTATGACCGGACTGGGTCAATTAGCCCTTCCACTTATAATAATCCTTCTACTGTGATTGGATGGGTGTCTAAATTCATATCTAAAGTGTAGAATTACAGCAATACAATGTATATATGCTGTCTTAATATACTCAGTTTAGAGTGTGCAAGCGATAATTACTATTGTCATTACTGATAATGAGGCCAGGTGGTCTCCACTAAATAAAGAACAATGTTCAATGTTAATTGTCAAAGAGTAAGGAATAGCGCTGTGAAGTTTAAAAGTTGTGATAGCTTTTAAGGATGTGTACTCAAGATTTGAGTTGTATGTTATTTGGTAAATATGTTTTTACCATTAGACTCTAGTGTGATGAGATAATTGTCGCAGATAGGGAACAGAAATGTGAATTTTTTCAGATAATAAAAATATGCTATCGTCATAGGTTATGTCATGATGCACTTGTACTCAAGGAGATTTGTTAGGGGTGGTCAGGTTAACCAGACATATGATTTAAGTCTAGGGGGTCCTCTACTGTTGTAGTGGATATGTGACAGACAGTGATCTCAGACTGTTAATGACCCAGCGCAGTTTAACTGTCTGTACTTTCCGCTATGAAGAACAGGGAAATTGTGCTGAGTTGATCATCTTGTAGTAATATATTCCAGTGGTTATTCAGATTCTTTTTATTGTGTGCTCCAACCTTGTTGTGTTGTGCAACGAAGAAGACCTGTTCCGTGTTGTCTTTATACATCAGAAAAGTCTCTAGGTCCAATTTGCCCCTTTCTTTAAATGTTTTCCCCACTAGTTCTGAATATTGTTTTTCCAAAAACTGCTCCTTCCAACTAGTTTCTTGAGATATGTAATCATAATTTTTTAAGTGTCTTTTAAACTAACTGCAAGTATGTTCCTAGTTTTGGTTGTGAAATGTAGCTACATTGACAGATTTATTGTAAGTTTAGGTTTCTTTTTATTGTTATTGAATGTGTATTTATCTAAATCTTGGCATTTATTGCTGTGTGCGTTTTTGAATATTAGGTTGTTTTTACAGATATTGTTGTTATTTGGGATGAATTGTTTTAATTAATCTTCTGCCCCTTGCCATTTCCACCACAGAACCAGATACTCCCCAAAATCATGATTTACCCAGATTAAGACCTTTTCCCATTTACTGTTGAGATAACATCATTTGGGACAAATCTATTAACCCATGGCCATTCCTGTCTTTATACTGTAGGTATTGCGTGTTGCATGTCATAGATTGGCTCTATTACTGTTGTTATCTACTGTTTGTATTGGGTTGATGTTAGTGTCTAGGTTTAAGAAGTGTGCCTTAATTCTGATTCCTTGTTTATGGTCAATTATTGTGATGTCATGTTTGCTAGTTACCAACCATACTGTAGGTGGCCTGTCTAGTTTGAGTGTCTGCTATGTATATATGTGCACACTGTTGTATGTATGATTTCTGTATTACTAAAGAGATGAAGTTATGTATTTGAAAGGTTAGTGAATCAGTTGTTGATATTATTATCATCGTGGTGTTTTAAGTGAATCTTTATGAATTTTGAGTAAACAGTAAAATACTGGTATAATTGTATGTATGGCAAAGAGGAATTCATATTTCTTTTTCATGACTATACCAGTATTTTGGCTCTGTTTTAAGAGAGTGATGAATTCCCTCTGAAACTCTAGTGTACAGATGAGTCCTTTTACACTATGGCTCAAGTCGCACCAAATCCAGATTTGTCCTCACTCACTGTGAATTCAGTTGCCCCAAACAGCCCCTCATGGCACCCCAGGTCCCAGGCGACTTGACTGTGCTGAATGTCTTTCTCTCTCAAAATGTGCAACTTAGTCACACAGATAAAAGCACTGGAAGCAACACAACTACTTTGCTACATTGCATTGATCAATTTGATGTGTGACATTTGTACAGATGTGTGTGAATGAGTCTAAATCTGTATACACAGTACTACAATGCAGCAGGCACGGCTTTTTCTCATGCCAAGTTCCATCATCTTCATCTGCATCTCTGCACATATTTAATACTAATTCCTGTGCAGTTGAAGTTGCAGCTCAGTGTCTCTAGTTTCTTAAACGTATGGTGCGTACACACGGTACGATAAAAATGCACGATATGAACGATAAGGTTTTGTTCATATCGTTATCGTTTAGATAGTTCATTTTTTGGTGCCTTCCAACCTCAAACGACCAGCGATGCCTTGGTGCGTATGGACGATAACGATATTGTCCATCAGCCGTGCATGCAAGCCAACCTGGTGGATATCGACCAGGTTACTTAGAGATCCACGATCGTTGATCATGGGACGCTGGCCCATTGAGGTGATCGACATCGATCGTCCAGCACACCGGGAAGGTGCAGGGAGATCAGTCAGCGATATCGTTATTGCTGACTGATCGTACCGTGTGTACGCACCATAAGTCCTCAGGACCCCAAACAGTGCATGTTTTCCAGGTCTCTTTACAGAATCACAAGTTAAATAATTAGCTCCACCAGTAGATCTTTTAAAAGGTATCAATGAGTAATGACTACACCTGTGCACCTACTAAGCGATCTTTGAGAACCACTGCTCTAGTACACTTTGAGTGGGGTGAATAAGACTGCGATGTGAATAAGACTCTAAATTGAAAGAAAAAGTCACTATGCTACACCGGTTGTGCGGCATCTCAAGCCATATAGCATATTGAAACTAGGTGGGGACACCTAAGTAGCCCCTCTCAGCGCACCAGGTCCCGTGCTAAGCATCTTTTTCGCTAGCAAACACAACCAATGGAGCTTGCAACATTTGAAAATCTGTCTATGACTGAGTCTGAATCTGTGTAAAAGGGCTCTGATGCGAGCAGCCATGGCCAAGTTCTCTTGTGTTTCATCTGCGACTTTGTACGTACGTCATACCAATTCGTGTACTATTAAAGTTGCATCTCTGATACACTGTGAGTGGCTTTCACTGCATAATTGAAAAAAAATATGGTAAACTACTTGTCTCGCAATGTCTCAGTCGCACCCGATGTCTCGCATCAATGGCGTAAAGACACTCAGTGTATGAAAACTTGATATGTATTGGTCTCTCCCTGGATCTACTTTGATTCTGTTATGTAGTCAGTCTTGTCAATGAGAAGTATCTCTCCCCATTTGTCAGCTGCTTTAACAGGTTTGAATATAATTCATATCCAAACCTATACTAGACCAATCTATTGTTTTAGTAGGAGAAACTAGTGAATACTTAATAGTCCAGGAATCTATAGCTTTGCTGTACATTTGCATGGTGTGGATGAATGGGGAGTGGTCTGAATGCATCTAGGTCTGTCCTAATTTGTCCCTAATTTTTATTTTTAAATGTTGGGAGGTATCATCAGATTAATTTATCACTCATCACCTCCTCATCAGATTTTCACACCTTCACAGAAATACCTCCTGCCACAAAACACACAAAAATCTTGTTGAGGTGCATCTGTGCTCTTTATCAGTGAAATATCACTATCACTGACCTTGATTAAAGGCATAAGGAGAGAAAATCACTGGAAAAAAGTTACAACATTTACTGCTTCCTGGTACCTGTGTTTTGGAATCTGGTCTAAGCCATGGTAGCGCCCCATTGCGTCTTAATTCTGCAAGTTTTGCATTAAGCTTGTGGGCAAGGACAATAGTCAATGGCATGTACTCATTTGTCTCATCTGTTGCATATCCAAACATCAAACCCTATAGCAGAAATGATAGAAACAAAATTCAAAATAACTGAAAATAATAAGAGTATATATGTTGTAAAACACCATTTATTCTATCTTAAATAAATCCACTTTATTTAATCAGATGCGAGTACTGCTCCCACCTTCCAACCAAAACAAGTCAGATTGAGGTAACTTTTTATATACTCTGCCAGAGGATGTCGGTAGCCAACCAAAAAAATTAGGTAAGATTTAATTTACAATGTTAACTCAATGCCTAATATGTCTATAAATGACCACCTCTTTATGACTAGTAGTTTGCACCTCAATGACAGGAACACTTTTTGCATTTTGTATAGTGTTGGTTTTGCTGGAAATCCCTTTTTCATTATTATTAAGTCCTATTGAGTCTAACTACAAAATGTTATAATGTCTTTTTCAGACGAGTTTCATTTGGTAGCATATTGGATTTGATAGTTTGATTTTAAGTGCATTTGTAGGGAAAAATTCTAAATCACCAAAAATGCCTTTCATGCTCTGTAACCCATAGGCTACGCTGTACTGACTATGGGTTATCAAACATATAAATGTTCTCATGGTTTCAGGTAATTATAGGGCAAAGAGCAACGGGGAAAATAATCTAACTTTTTTCTCTTCTAGAGACTCCAAAATTAGTTTTCTGTTGTAGTAGACCCAATGCAAATAGGAGTAGTGACTAGGAGATATTATTATTATTATTATTATTATTATTATTATTTCCATTTTGCAATGAAATTCCATAAACTGGAATTTTCTTTAACCTATTGGGAATTACATATAAATTCAGTATGTAAAACACATGCTGAGTTAGGTGTGCATCCATTTACTTAGAGTTAAACATAAAGACAGGTTTGACAACGGTCCTGAATATCAGTGGACACCAAAGTAAGTTGCCCTGTATACTGAAACTGTACCTGATCATTATTGTTTTATTACATTCATAGCATAATAGGATTCTTATGCTTACGTTAAATCCTTTAATTAATACAGCAACATATGCAACATAACAAATCCTTATTCTGCATATTAGACAAACTGTAATGATTATTGTGTGTTTATTGTTATATATTTATAACCAGGGATGTTTATCCTTGTTATGCCTCAGAGGATAGTTGAGGTACAGTAGGATCCCAAGAAGTAACCTGAGATTTCAATCAGTTCCAACCAGTTCCAACCTTTCCCTATACTGTCCATACTGTTCTGGCACTCATTCTAGCAGCTGGTGATCAAAGTGATGGGGAGATGGAGAGATATATGTTGGGGGCCATGTGGTGACAGTCTTGTCTTTGCCCCCTAAAGCAAGCTGCCACCTGAGAGATTGCACATTAGCACTGATTTAAGGTAAACATTTTTAGACATAGCTAAATGTAAAGGAGTATATTATATATACATATATCATAAACAAGATATGATGAGGATTATTCCAAAGTCCACAAAGACCACCCATTACGTGACGCTTTGATGCATTGGCTTAACAGCTAGAAGTATATTATAAAATAGTGGCAACAATGTAATGACAGTCATCTTAATGAGATGTTCACTCATTTGTATCCTCATTGAAATCTCCCAACTGATTTGGAGTAATTTTAACTAGTTTGTATCAGTTTTATCGTCAACTTTGTGACTCTTTATGGTTTTATGGGAAAAAATAAACCAACACAAACTATTTCACAAAAGTAACTTGGGTATATCATATGACTATAACTGTACAAACCCAATATGTATGTAAGAAGGATGTGAGAGCTGGGCATATGCAGATGACTGAATACTGTATGCCTGGCCCCACAAACCTATAACCCCTGCAAATCATGTATTATGATATTGCTAAAGAGTAAATCTATCTGATGAACAGTTTTAGGTCTATTTTATACATATAACTAAAAAACTAGAACACTTATCCTTGCAACTTGTCAGCTACCCAGTAGCACTAGCGCCTAGCTGTTTGGTAACAACAATATTTAAATAAAAAATGTTTTTTAGAATTAACGCTGGGAGTAGCTGCCTACAAAGTACTGAGGTACTGTAGTAGAATTGAAGGCAATATAATAGTACAAGCTTGTTGTAATATTTGAAATGTCATCTGAACGTGCAGCTTTGAGGAAAAGCTGCCCTTGTTTCAACATGTTATATTTTTTTCTATTATTTATGCCTAACAGAATAAACAATCCATGATCACTACATATAAGTGGTAGAAGAATGTTACATATAGCAATATTGACCATGGTACCTGATCTCCAGCTCCAATGTCCTCCTCTTTACGATCTAAATGAACACCTTGTGCAATATCAGGAGATTGCTGTTCCAGAGCCACAAGCACATTGCAGGTTTTGTAGTCAAAACCTGGCAAAAATACATTAATACATTGTAAGGAGAAGTACACAGCAAATATAACACATGCAAGAGTAGGCAACATTTTTGTATAAATGATCAATATTCACGTTTGCTGAAATAGAAAAGTTTTGTACCATCATTTTGTCACAACTATTTAGCCTGATTATTGTCAGCCTAGATGTGCATACAATCTCATATTATTATTACTATTACTGTAATAATAATAAAAATAATAATCTCTAGTAACACATAATTGTAATTATTAGGAATGTGGTGGTTGCAGAAAAAAAAAATTATTTAACCAACCTTTTTCAGAATCATCATATCCAATGTACTTAATGGTGTCACGAACCACTTTCTGGTAATCGACTACTCCCCGGGATGTGATTTCCCCACAAAGTAATACCATCCCAGTTTTACACACCGTTTCTGAAAGGCAAATAGATGGCTTTAAAAAAAAGTTCTCATGTCTAATGTGTTTTTTGACACAACAAAGCTAACTAATTTAAATACAATATTCAGGATAATGCTATTGGCAGATTATAAGGATGGTCATGGTGGGGTGTAATGTAGTGGAGTCACAGGGGTAAATTTACTAAAGTGAGAGTTTTTAGAAGTGGAGATGTTGCCCATAGCAACCAATCAGATTACATTTAAATAGCTAGAATCTGATTGATTGCTATGGGCAACATCTCCACTTCTAAAATCTCTCATTTTAGTAACTTTATCCCATAGGGTGTATTTGCAGCTGGTTGCCAGTCTACATGGTTAGCCATATGAGGGTGCTGCCCACAAGTTGAGAGTGTGGCAGGCTTTCTATTCAGCCCCCAGTGTGTCTATATTTTATTGTGGCTCTGCTGTTTGTTATGTAGCCACTACAGAACACTGCAGATGCTCACATCCATTTTCATTGGATACATTAGAAAGGAATTAAGCAGCACTTACATGGCTAATCAGGAATGGTGTTTAATAGGAGCACTCCCATTTAAACTTTAAGCCAACTGTAAAGTTCTGTGGAGTATCCTGGTGTTAGGTAAATACTAATAATATTAATAACTGATAAAGCCCACTTATTGGTCACACGACCATCTGGCAAGATAACAATTTTTAAATGAAACGAAGAAGCCCCAGGGAAAATTGCCTTAGACTTTAACATTTAAGTTGAAGCTCTCATTAATGTAAAGGGTACATAAATATATTGCAGTGCTCCTGTATGCCATTTAACAGAAGGTGCAGAGTTGCATAAACCTAAAGGCCCCCATACATCAGCAATTGATTGCAACAATCATGCAATTTGCAATCGATTGTGGCATCTCTGCAATCTGCAATCGATTGAAAAAGGGAAAGATTTTTATACACAATCGATTGCAAATTGCACGATTGCTGCAATCAATTGCTGATGTATTGGGGCCTTTACTCGTATTTGATGACTTGGCTCCACCTGCAGCTGTACAATGCCGCAATTTGTGGCACTGTACAGTAATAGCGAACGAAGATACCATACGTACCTACCGTTGTAAGATATAGCAGGAACCTGCTCTTCCTTACAGAATTTTAGCAGCACAGAGCTATAATGTGGGAAGCATTACGGTTAAAGTAACATACGTCAGTATTTCCAGGTAGGATGACAACTATAACCAACCAATATAAGATGTCAGACAAAGGTTTTTTCACAAACTACATTTGAACCCAATGGCAATCTTGATATACAGTAGTAGTGATAGGAGCCACAATATTGTAACTGTTCTAGATTTTCTTTTTTAAATATTTATCAAATGCATTGTAGCTGTCTAGTAAAACATATGGGGAGATGTATCAAAGCTTGGAGAGAGATAATGCAGCAAACAATCAGCTTCTGTAATGTTAGAGGCTGTTTCTGTAAAATGACAGAAGCTGATTGGTTGGTACTTTATCTCTCTCCACTTTCTCTACAAGTTTTGATACATCGCCCCCATAGTTTTAAACATGGCTAAGTATGGGTCAGTGTGCATCATTAGAATACAGAGTTAAGCTGCTGTAAATGTATTCTCTTTCAGAGCAAATTTGATCCTGCATGGGCAAATGTGTAGAGCAATTTTGGTCTTTTTCAATCTCATTGGCTAGTTATTATTTTGTGCATGGGTCTAAAACAATTCTTGTGTCTCATACTGGACACATACTGTACTATATTCAAATTAGCCTCACATTTCCATTTGTGTGATATCTTAAAATGAGAGTAATGCCCTTGAGTGATATGTTTGAGATTGTTCAGATAATATTTATACTTGCACGCCAAGATAGACAGATTGGCAGCCTGTGTAAAGCTAGGTACCCAATTGAACGATGTAATAAATGATGTGACAATCGTTCTAATTGCACTAATCCCAGAACACACTATGCAATCTTGTGAATGACGGCACAATATATAGTGGCGGGGGATTGCATCCAATTAATGGTGTTTCCTGTACACACTCTGAAAATATTGATTTTACCAATATATTGTGTGGTCATGTGGTTATGCGTACACACTACACACTGTGCACCACATCATACATCGCATTGTCCTATCTGACGTGCAGCACATGAGATGGGATGATGCGATGAATGACGTGTGTAAATGACAGATTGGGTGTACACACTATACGATGGTCATGTAGATTGGTGGAAAGTAAAATGATTGCCCAATATACTGAATAGTGCGTACCCAGTTTAAATGGCAGACTTCCCACCTGACCTGAGTTATGAGTGAATATTCCAATATCAAGGTCCAAATGAGACAACCTCTCTATATAATATGTGCTGAGTGTGCAGATTAGCTGCATATCATATAACTATACAGGAAATTATATGTTTTATGTTTGTCTTCAATGTTGTCCTATTTGTTTATATTTTATTTTTTATTTATTTTTAAAAAATATATATATATTTATTTTATTGTCTTTGAAACCATATGTATTAACATTGACCCATGAGCTTACCGCTCTTTTCAGCCATTTTTATGATGACCACTTCCGTTTTTTTCATTATTGCTTAATAAAGTTTTCCCTATAAAAGGAAGTATCCAGCGAGAAGGAAACCATCCTTGAAAAAGTACCTAGGCAGTTAAGAAACGCGTTGGACCCCAGTGTTAGCATGGAGGAAGAACAGTGGAGCATCACCGGACTACAACTTGACGATCTCCCCGACCCGCTGACGTCATTCTGTGCCGCTGCTCACAACCACCACTACCCCACTTACACTTTGTGTGGCTTCCTGTGCAGTGCAGGCAATACAACACGCTGCCAGCACTAGAAGCTACAGACAAAGGTAGGGACAGCTAGGTCGCATTGGATCTAAACTGCCACTGCATGCTTGCTTGGACCTGCCATCAATTTTTTCCTAAAAGAGCTTAAACATATGGTTTCATTGTTTTATGTTTGTTCGTTTGTTTGTTTGATAACTTTTTTCTTTTCCCCGATTTAGTTTTAACAAGCGCTCGTTTTCCCTTTCTATACAGGAAATATGGCATCCTGAAAAGTTTTTGAAACCAGTCAATATAAGTTACGTTTACATGTGCCCTTTCATTGCATTGTCCAGCTACCATATTCCCAGTACTACTTACCACAAGCAACCTTTGCATCAGGATCCTGTTGTAGATGGGCATCAAGAACAGCATCACTTATCTGGTCACAGATCTTGTCTGCAAAAAAAATATATAACACACACGTGTATATATATATATATATATATAAGATATATATACGATATATATATATATATATATATATATATACACACACATATCTTATATTGAGATCTCGGAGATCAATAGCATTTCAAACAAATGGATTTTGCATTATTACTGTGACAGAAATGTGTTTAATAAGGGACAATACTAGCAAGCTACCCTAATAGTGATCTGCACTAAATCAAAATACTGTATATGCTATCTGCAACATTTTATGACTAAATATGCTGTTAATATTGCATTTCAATAATATAATATTTATTGCATTTCTCAAAAATGTAACCAGTAACATCCCTGTTTGGGCTGCAGAGAAATTATTTAGTGTAATATGTTTTGACACTTCATGAGTGTGGTCATTTGGGAACACACACAGTAATATTATTGGACTTTCTCTGAAACATTCTGATGCAATGGCAAGCTTGTATTACAATGTTCCATTCACTGTTGTATGCAGTGTTTACTTGTCACACTTGGACGCACGTGGAAGCAGTAAATCTAATACAAGTAATATGAGACAACAGTTAATATCTACAGTAAATAGTAGTTATTTGTGTAAACAGATGTTATGAATACTAATCTTATTCATAATCACTTAGGCTTATAGCACATAGGTAGGTGCATTTATGTTAAAAATACAGTACATAAAGAGCAACATATTACAGAGGCATTTAGCTGGATTAATATGAATTATTTGAAAAGACTCTAGATACATATAAAATAATAATATAATAGTAGAAAATGCCTTTGCATCTTTGCCCTAAGACTTCTCATTGAATAGCATTCAATATTTTTACCAGAGCATGTAATAACTAGCAACACTAGTAGCGCTCAGACTGTTGCACTTAAGTTAAGGAACAAAACATTAGTTATGTATTTTAAATATTGTTCCATTGCTATTTCTTTAACTTCCCACTCTCCTGCAACCACAACCTCATATTATCACACAATTGTAGTGGTTAGCATTACTGCTTCACAGCACTGAGGTCTAGGGTTTGATTCACAACAGGGCTCTAACTGTGTCCAGTTTGTATGTTCTCCCCAAATTTGCATCATTTTCCTAAGGGCACTGTTTGTGTGTGTATGTGTATGTGTGTGTATTGTATGTGTACATGAGTTAGATAATATAGATTGTACACTCCCTTGAGACTGATATAAATGGGCAAATATTCTCTAAATAGCAATCTGAAAATATATTTTATCATTCTAGATTCCGTATACTTTCTCCTATTATTTCTATTATTATTAACCGTTACTTATATGGCACCACAAGAGGTCCACAGTATCTTACAAAGAAAATAGTGCAAAAAACTTAAGTACAAAACACTGTAGAACATACAGTAACAAACAAGCTAGAAAAACATTTGTCAAGTGCCAAAAGTCATGGAATAGCAGTATGTAAAGGTAATGGTAGGTGGTGCCACTGTACTGTGATGTCTTGGAAATGCCCAGACTTGCATCATTTGTACTCTGATATGTCATGAGTCAGTTTGAACACTAGCTAGGCTGCTCATGGCAAGGTGATGTAAATTATCAGAGTTTGAAAGGGGCATTACTATGGGTGCCCGATGGATGGGACATTCCATTTCCGAAGTTGTACAAACATTCAACATTCCTTGATCTATTCCTGGAATTTCCTGTGTCACGTGCATACCGGGAATACTCATGGAAGGCATTACCACCACCTTGGACAGCTCAGTGATAATGATCGTGAACAGCGGCCAGGGCAATAACTAGCTATGGGTGACTGGTGCTGCCACACAAAGCGCAGTGCTCTGTAGGTGTCCCTGTATCTGGCTAGCACCAGAATCGTAGATGCAGTGCCACCCACAGTGCAATGCCTGATATTTAAAAGGGCAATACTTTTATTAGCAAGAATGTTCATGAATGTACCTCAGAATGATGGTGACATACCATAATTAACAGACCTGCTCAGTAAACTGCTTTCAACATTATTACTAACCAATCAGCGCATGGCACCTCATTAACTAAATTCTGAGATTAAGTATGGATCTGCATGCTGTCCAGTCAGCAAGCAGCAACAGGAGATCCCAAAAAGATACAGTGCTGCAGTAGGTGGAGAGAAGTGGGTTGGGAGGGGGGGGGGTGAATGACAATAGGGGGAAGGTTTTTGTTTCTATTTTATTTTGAAATATGTGTATGTCCAAATTTTAAAATTCTACTCTGCTTTTACTGTAAGCTGTCTTGAAAGAGAGGTGCCTGTCATTGTTGTCCATGTGTCTGGTCATGTAATGTTTGTTTGTGTCCTTGCCATATGAATATGATGTCGTTGATGAATCAGCACCATAGGAGAGGTCCTGCCCGAATCTATGCCCCTTTCAAATCGTATCCTCCTCCTACTTACTCATAAATAGTTTGGCATAACTCCGGGTGAACCTGGTCCTCATAGCTGTCCCTATACATTCTAGGAAAAGTTGTTGTTGAACCAGAGTTGTGTTTCAGGATGAATGGGATTGCATTTGTGATGAAGTCTGTTTGTTCTAGATGTAATGATGTGTCTTAGTTTAGAAAATGTTTTGTGCTTTCAATGCCTTGTTTATGGTCTAGGATCATATAAAATGATGTCATGTCACTTGAAACTTACCACATGTTTACAGTCTATGTGATGTCTTCTAGCATCTGTAATATGTGGATTGAGTGCCTAAGATGTGATTTTTGAGTTGTGACATACTGTTGTAAGAAATGGTCAATGTATAGAGAAGGTCTGAGGTAAGCAAGTTTATGCCCAAGATATTGGGCCTGTCTGGTAAGTGATCTTTGTCTTAATATATTTTAGGGTCATAATAAAATACAGGAATTACCGGATGTGATGGGTTCAGGAATACAAATTCTTTTTTGTTTAGTATGCCTGTACTCTGGAATTGTTTGAGGAAAGTTTGAAGTTCTGTGTTAAACAACAAGCCCAACTACCTCAGTAGTGAAGTAGAGTCACTAATACTACACTTACGGTCAGTGGGAACATTACAAGATGAATTGTTTCTACTAATTGGCAGTTATTAAGAGACTGAGGGCCTGATTCAGAGCCGCTCGTAAGCGGCCGCTCGTTCTTTCCGAGCGATGTTTGCCCAACTGCGCATGCGTACAGATCGTAATACGCATGCGCGAACCAGTCAGTGCGGCCGAAAATCGTTTGTTCGCTAAATAGCGAATGCCTGCTATTTTGAGTGACAGGAGGAGGCGTATGTGGGTGGTAACAGGGGAAGGTGCTTGAAAACGGGAAGTGGAGATCCGAACGCAGGCGTGCTTAAAGGTCAAAACGGGCGTTTTAAGGGTGTGCATAATTAATACAGCAGCGTCATTGACCACGTCACTGGGTTATTTTATAGTCAGAACTGCTCGCAAGATTGCGGTAGGAAAAACCAACCACAAGAATAGCGAGCAGTTCATATGCTGGTCGATGTACTCGATTAATTTAATAAATAGCGGACATGACGTAGAATGCGAGCGGCCAGGGGGCGTATTTTTCCAAAAAACGACCGCATGTTTTGTTCGCTCGTTCAGACCTAGAGGTGTGAACAGACCGCAAAGAGCGAACGGTTCATTTGAATAGCCACCCCTTTTTTTCTGAACGAGCGAGCGCAAATAGCGTCCGGCTCTGAATGAGGTCCTGAATTCCTACAAAGACAGAGTATCTGGGCATACAACTTGGGTGTCCACCACCCAGGTGGCACAAAGAAGGAATATAGCTAGTTATACAAAGGCTGCTGTTAAAGAATAACCCTACACCCCACAATCTCATAGGAGTCCTCCATATAGAGTGGGAGTATACCGGTCTCCTGCTGTCTTAATAAATAAACACATTTTGTCACTCAGCATTTGTACACTCTTTATGTAAGGTTCATACACATATCCTCTCAGTTAGATCATCCTCACACTCCTCCCTACCTCCAGACTAGCACATATACTTACCCCTCAAACCTACCCCCCTCATGTCATTCCCCCCCACCCCCCTCATTTCTCTACCTACTGCAACACAATCTTTTCCATTAAATATTAAAAAAAAATATTTGGGAATTAACACAATAATAAAATAAAACTGGGTATTAATAGACAGAAATATAAGAGAACCCTGCTTGCAGGTTTACAATCTATAGGATTATGATATTTATATTTTAATACATGTTAAATTCAAAATTTTGCATAGTGGTCCAGCCAGGTTGCAAGGTTAAATGTTACATGGTACAGTAGAGATTACTTTTATTTCCACATACTGTATACTATTAACACTGGTGCTCCCTCTCAACTGTACAAAAGCCCACTCAGAGCCACGCCGATGTCACTACCTGGCCCGTGATGTTTCCAGTCAGAGGACTGGGAGTCAGTGTGACTAGGTGGGGAGGCAGCAGTAATGAGGAGGAAGTCCATACGACTTTCTCATCAGCTAATTCCGGGTGTTGATGAGACCTGACCAGAGGCGCGGAGTCTAACTCATTGGTGGTTTTCACCGGTGACCCATCCAATTGGAATATGGATTTAGCTGCACCCAATGAGCAGGTTGTGGCCCCCTGATGAAGGACCTAGCAATTAGCAACTGACAGAGAGACAAGAAAAGACAACTGCATGGCTGGAGATTATCAGTGGTGAATATCGGTAATCACTGATGTTAGTAATACTGAAGTATATTGGTAGAGACTGATGTAGAATATCACTGGAGAGTATCGGTAGTAACCAATGTTGAATACCACTGGTAGTGACTGATGTTGAATTTCAGTGAAGTGGCTGATGTTGAGCATCAGTGACCGATGCTGAATGTCAATGATAGTTACTGATGTTGAATATCACTGAAGAATATTGGTAATGACTGATGTTGAATATCACTGGTATTTACTGATCTTGAATATCGATTGTGACCGATGCTGAATATCATTGGAGAACAGCAGTAGTGAATGAAGTAAAATATCACAGAGACTGGTGAAGCATACTGAGGATACAACAGCATGGAGCCTGGAACAGCAATCCGAAGCTAGCAGCTACTAGATACGAGAAGTTGCTCAGGAGATTTCCTGTTTCCTGGAGTGCTGCTTTATACCCTTAGGTAGCTGTCCATTGGAGGAGAGAGTCAGCTGAGAGGTGACCATGCTACCATTGGTGGTGGGTCTGGTCAGGTGAGACAGACAATATGGCTGTGCCCATGACCACCTTCGCGGGAACTCCGATATGGAGGATTGTGTGGAAGTCAACAGGGCCCCAGGAATAATACTCAGATTGACACCTGCATCTGACTGCGTGCCTAGTAAGGGGAAGCCGGTGCCACAGTGAGTAATGGCCGATCCCAGACAACAGATTTCTGTTGGCTCAGGTGTTTTTTCCCCCATTACATTTTAAGCTTCCTCATTACCAGGAACATCCTTAGATTATGCTTGTATATCTTGTTGTAATATAGCCAGGATTAAGACTCTATTTCAGGGTTCTCTAAAACAGATCCCTAAATTCTAAGATGTTTAGACAAATATTGGTATATCATTCAAAGGAGATTAATATCTAAACACAATTTTAGCAGGTAGTCTGAGTAATACATACATGGGAGCAAAGTATTTGAAATACCATTTGCAGCATAGACATTTGGCAATATTTGTTGGCAGTGCAGCATAAATATGGAGAGAGTGGAGCAGCAGTTTCCAAGACAGTCTGTTCCTCCAATGAAGCCACATAGGGGTAGATTTACTAGATCTTCAAAAACAGACAAGTGGAGGTGTTGACCATAGTAACCAATCAGATTCTATCATCAGTATGCAATAGAGCAGTGGTTCTCAAACTTGGTCCTCAGGACCCCACACAAGTCACGTTTTCCATGTCTCCGAGCAGGAGTGCAGGTGTATTCATTACTCACTGACAGATTTTAAAAGATGCATATGTGGAGCTAATTATGTCACTTGTGATTCTGTGAGGAGACCTGGAAAACATGAACTGTTTGGGGTCCTGAGGACTGAGTTTGAGAACCTGTGCAATAGAGGACAGATATAATCTGATGCTAAGGGCAACACCACCACTTTTCATTTTTTAAAAGCTTTAGTAAATCTACTCTACAGTGTTGAAACAGTTTGGTTGACCATTAGCTACTTTATTATAATTAATTACTATTATTATTATTATTATTATTATTATTACTATTTTTTTTTAATGCACATGGACACATGTATGACAAGTTGTGATTGTATTGGGAGGTACATTTGTGAGTAACCATCAACTTCCTCAAAGTTCCTGCTGTGGAACAAAATCTTGTGGTTTATATATCATTTTGGTGGTTGTGATTCAGTTTTAGACAAAAACATGAGTTTATTTTTGTTAGCTCCGATGTGTCCAGTGAGGGACTGGGGCATGCAGGGCCCACCAGGGAGTGCAGTGGTAGGGGCCCAAGCTCAAGGGGTGTGGCCAGCCACTAGTGCGGGGTGTGGCCAGCTACTAGGGCAGGGTGTGGCCAGCCACTAGGGTGGGGTGTGGCCAGCCAAAACAGATGAAACTGGCCAACCATTAGAGAGGAAATGCAAGAACAGGGCCCCTTTATAAAAAAGGAAAATGGGATCTGTCAGCACCACCCACTTTGATTGGCAGGATGGCTAATCTCAGGGTAGTTTCCATACAAACAAATCAAGCACCCAAGTTTATCTATGACCCTGCTTCACCGCTAAAGGAGCGGGTGGGGTCTCAGGCAATAGGGTCCACCAGGGATTTCCCCTGTACTCCTGTGGGCCAGTCCGACCCTGGGTGTGTCTTGTTGAGACAATTATAAGTAAATTAAAACATTTACAAAAATTATACATCCATTTTGGCAACACTTTATACACACACACACATTATTTAAATAAGTCATTTTTAATATCTATAACAAGCTTTTTGCTTAATTAGAATTCAGTGGCTTGTGAGAATTATAAGTTTGTTGCATGTAAGAATCATACAAAAAAAGGCAAAACAGAAAACTGTATGCCAATTAAAAACAAGCACAGATGTTTGTATCTTAGGTGATAACATGGCTGGTTGATTCAGGTGTCATTTTCCCTGGAGTCCTAGAAACTATTGCCAGTTCTTAGTGCATGGAAAGTTTGTATGAAAGAGATGGAGGACCGGATCTATTTATAATCCCATCTCTTTTTACAAAATCTCTAGGGCCATCTGTCCCATCACATAGTTCACTACATACTAAAACAGTAATCGCTTTAAAGATGCAGTAAAACATACATATTAAGTTATTAAGTGAAAGCACTTTGGGTGAAAAATGAAAAGTGACTGTAAATGAAAAAACTATTACAGTAATACAAATAACTTAGCTTCCCACCTGGCTATCATTATTGTTTGAGAATTTAATTTACAAATAAGTTGTATATAACTTAATTATTATACTTTTAATGGTATCTATTGAACTATCCTATATTTTCCTCTTTAGGCTATGATTGGTTAAAGGAAAAGTACCTTGAAGTACCTTGAAATAATCCGTGGAGCTAATGGATGAAATGATCATGATACAAATATCAGGCACAGACAGAGGCGCCGAGAGGGGGGGGAGCAGGTACAGATTACCGGGGCCCCAGCTTCCTGAGGGGCCCGGCGGGGGCCCGGGTCCGGCGCCGCTCCCCCTCCCTCACAGCAGCCCAGCACACAGCATGTGCTGAGCTGCAATGGAGACTGCTCATGGCTATGCCTGTGGGCGGGAGCGATCACACTGATCGCGCCCCCCTGGCTTTGAGCAGGGCTGAGGGGGCCCAGAGCGCCCCCCTCCAAGCGGCACTGCAAATCTTTATTTATTAATTTTTTTCCGGGAAGGGGGCATGGCCACGCCTTCCACGATTAGGCCACGCCCCCTATTACCCTGGCCCGCCGCGGCTCTCATCGGGCCAGGGCACAGGTGGTTTATTATTATTAATAATAATAATAATAATAATAATAATAATAATAGTAATAATAATAATATTTGTTAGTACCAGCATTTAACATTGCTCTTTAAATTTGGCAACAAAACAGTAATAAAACAAGACTGTAGAAAAAGAGTCGGACATATAGAGGTAAGAGGACCCTGTTCACAAGCTTAAAATCTATAGGGAAGTAAGCATTTGATACTTCAGTCTAAGGGGCAGATTCAGCATTACGCGTATGTTTAATGATGAACGCAGCTTCCCGATTATCGGGAAAATGTGTGTGCGCAGGGCCTGCGAATGTGCAGAACAGGTCCTGCGTGATTGCGCACAGCACCTTCTATGCCTCTGCCTTATTTACAGGCCTGACCAAAAATTGGCTACAATCAGAGACATTAACTGAACCCTAGATGGTTGAAAAAGTTGTCATGGACCATTACCTGAGGTCCCTGCCCATGGCTTTATGCAAGTGGGTGAGCACGGGGATCCTAAGACAGCTGACCAGATAGTAGAGATGGTGGAAAGGTATCTGGCGGCAGAGGAACTACTGGCTATACCGCAGCGGCCCCTAGATCCACAACAGCGCACTTTGGTGAAACCTGGTAAGACTGTTCCTTGGGAAAAGGGTCCTGGGTGGATAAGAGAACTTAAAAATTAAGAGACTCTGGGCGCTCAGTCCAAGATGGGTCAGTGGGGCCAGAAAGGTCTCAGCTGCCTAAAAGACTTGACAGTGATGTGATTAAATGTTTTAGGTGTATTATGCCAGGACATGTTGTTGCTAATTTCCCAGTTGTTCAAGAATCTGAATATCGCAGAATGTCTTACTTTGCTAGGCTAGCCTGTACTGTTTCGGCTGAGTCCGAAAAACAAATGTGTGAGATTGTTATGGGAGGTAACCGGTTAAAGGCATTGTTGGACTCAGGAAGTGTGAAAGATGGGTTAATAAATGCTTTAAAAGGCCAGCAGATAACTGTCGTTGTAACTTGCAAACATGGTGACACCCATTTGTGGTTCAGCTATGTTTAATGTGGGAATGGTCCCTTCCTTAATGTACTCTCCTAGATTCCCCCAGATGCCAGCAGATGTCATTCTCATGTCATTGGTCCATATAAAGTCTTTAATTTTGGCTAAAACGTCTCTACAATGTGCAAACTACAATTTGAAACCTACATTTCCCAAGCACCCCTGCGGCCGTCCGGATACTTCCGGTTCGGTGAATGGCAGACATAGCCACTAGTAGACCGAAGTTTTGGGCAGATAGAGAATAGGGTCCGACCGGCGAACATTCCCCGGTATTAACAAAGAACATAGGACCATTAGGAGCCATATTTGAGCGAACATCGCCCGCGGACCGGAAGTGACATCGAACAAACATCATCCGCAGACCGGAAGTGATACCTTTCTAACACTATGGACCAGCACTATAAATACAAGACACTTGTGAACATACCTCCACACCTTGATATATTGATTGACATCTCGAAACGCGTTGGTTCTGGAGGCTACACAGGAAAGGGTTTTTGCACCATTCAATAGACCAAGAGGTATGTGTTTTTTTCAAATACCATCTGGGGGAATCTAGGAGCCGGCATGCATATATTCCCCCTTTTTACACATACCTCTTCCAGCAAAACTTTTTTCTGTTTGAATGCAGTTCCCTCTTCCCTTGCAAATTGTTGCATATTTATAATATGAATTTATGTCTTTTATACACCTGTTTTGGTGTTTTATTGTTAAGAGTAAATAAATATATTTTTTGCTATCCTTGATTGGGTACATATACATTTTTTCAACTGGTGGAGACACAAAGATACCTAGATGGGATTTACCACACAGCACACAGTGTGAGTATTGGTATGTGATTTTTTGGTATTCATTACCCTCAGCTTCATTTAAATGTCTTAAGAAGTTCTACACTTTAAGGATAAAGAAACCTTTACAAGTTTCTCACTTGCACCGTGTATACGTAAGTCAGGTGTGTTATCCTGATAGTGGAAAGATATGCCATCAGCCTAATTCTGTGTCTAATAATACACCTAAGAGTTAAAAGAAATCTTTATAAGCTTTCAATTGCACCCTACATCCGTAAGTTAGGTGCGTGATATTTAGAAGATATTTCTGTGATACAATTGCATTTTCTCATTCGGAACATTTTTGTTCATTTGTACCAGTAGACAATGATCTGGCACATTCCCCTATAATTTTAGGAGAACACTTTAATCATACGAATCTGTAGATAGATCTACCCCCTAGACACATAGGGGATTAATATCCATTACAACTTATAATAGTGACTATCTACATATCTAAGAAACTACGGTTTGGAGATACATCTCTTATCTTTTTGTACTTCCATTTTTATATATGTATACATGAACTGGGTCAGATGAAAGGAAAGAGGAACATCAAGTGACATTCCAACAACAATACTATCTATACCATCAAGAGATAAGTATTTTTTCCTTGAGTACCTTACTTATCACAAAAGACAGCGCCATTTGTTCACATCTAATGTGTCTTCTGGTGTGGATAAGCTGAAGTCTTTTTTTGCAGCGTCATATTTTTCCCCTACCACTTTGTTTCCAATATAAGATGGCGACTGTTGTACCCATTTTCAAAGAACATATGGAGCAGGCCCAACAAGCCCAACAGAGAGTGTGTTACCAGAATAACTGGGTACGTACATTCGCCCCTGGGGACAGAGTGCTTGTTTTGATACCCACAGTGGAAAGCAAGTTTTTGGCTAAATGGCAAGGTCCATATAAGATCAGGGAGAAAGTGAGTGAAGTTAACTATAAAGAATACCAACCGGGCAAAAGGAAGCCTGAACAAATTAACCATGTTAACCTAATAAAACCTGGAGAGGATTGATTAGCCCTGTCTGCCGAATCTAGCCTGCCAGGAGTTGCAATCCCTTTGTTTCCAGAAGTAAAACTGTCCATAACCCTCATTATCTATTACTTCTCCTGCTTAAAAGGAGTTCCTTATTAGGAACAGATATTTATTTTCAGCACTGCCCGGCTGAACGACCATAAAAAATCATGATATCATTACAGAGCCAGGGGTTAAGGTCAACCGAAAAAGTCATATAAAATCCCTGAAGCACAGCATGAGGTTAAAAATATGCTAGAGCTTGGTGTCAGTGAGGAATCTAATAGTGAGTGATCCAGTCCCATAGTTCTGGTTCCGAAGCCTGATGGCAGCCTAAGCTTCTGCAACAATTTTCGTAAATTAAATGCAGTTTCCAAATTTGATGCATATCCCATGTCTCATTTGGATGAGTTGATAGAGAGGCTAGGAACAGCCAGATATCTCACTACACTGGACCTGACAAAGGGTTGTTGGCAGATACCATTAACCAATAGGGCAAAAGAGAAAACAGCCTTTTCTGTCCCAGAAGGGCTATTCCAGTATAGGATGTTGACTCTTGGGTTGCATGGGGCCCGAGTAACCTTTCAACGTACAATGGATAGATTTTGAAATCCCACAGCCAGTATGCAGTGACCTATCTGGATGATGTGGTAATCTACAGTCCAGACTGGGAATCTCACTTAGTCCGAGTACAGGCAGTGCTGGACTCAATAAGGAAGGCCGGCCTAACAGCCAATCCTAAGAAATGTTGCCTATCAATGGAAGAGGTTCAATACTTGGGGTTCACCATAGGGAGAGGCTTGATTAAGCCCCAGATAAACAAAGTTGAAGCTATACAAAACTGGCCCCGTCCCATAAACAAAAAAAAACTTATTAGAGCTTTTAGGGATCACTGGGTATTACAGATGATTTATCCCAAATGTTGCCACCACAGCAGTGCCACTAAAAGACCTTACAAAAGGGAAACAGTTTAACTTGGTGAAACGGGGCCCTGAGGCTGAAAGAGCGTTTCAGGCATAGAAATTGGCTTTGTGTACACAACCAATGTTGGTAACACCAGACTTTTCTGAATAGTTTGTGGTTCAGACTGATGCCTCAGATGTAGAGGTAGGAGCAGTGTTGTCCCAAAGTAGGGATGGGGAAGAGTACTCCATTGTTTATTTGATCAGAAAACTCAATGACCATGAAAAAATGTATGCTATTGTTGAAAAAGGGGCATTGGCCATTAAGTGGGCATTAGACACTTTGAGGTATTACCTCTTACGCAGGCAGTTTAAGGTCACAACACATCATGCCCCATTAAAATGGATGTCAGTAAAGAAAGGCCAAAATGCCAGGGTAACAAGGTGGTTTTTAGTATTGCAGTAATTTACATTCACTGTGGAACATAGGCCCAAGTGCCAACTAGCTAAAGCAGATGCATTGTCTTGCCTCTTATGTTTAGGGGCTGCAAGTATTCTGGCCCCTAGGTCAAAACAGGGTAGGGGGATGTGTGACAAGGTCACTGGTATAGTGCTCGAAGGTCGCTATACTGTATTTCTCCTAGATTCCTAACATACAGTATGTGTTCTAAAAACCCCAGTAAAATGTCTGTGTTGTTAACAGTTTTGTGGGCTTTTGACAAAGCTGGAAGAGGTTTCCAAGGGTTTATGAATTGAGAGAGAGGATGGGCTCCATTCATTAGGCCCAGTCCAGGTTTGGGGTCTTCTTGCTTCACAGGAGGCTAATTAGGGCTTGCAGTTGTGTATGTGGGTTTTAAGGCTGTCAGGCTGATCATTTGGGAGATACACTACCTGGAGTCTATGGTGTCTCTATGGGAGAAAACATGCTGCTGAAACCAAGTGAACTATGCCTGGTAAAAACTTCTTATATTTTTATTAGTGAGCTAGGACCATTCTGTGTTTAGTTAGTGCTGGATGGCAAGGTGTTTATTTATTTATTTATTTTCTTTGCTTTAAAATAAAACTGGCCGAGGCCAGCTGCACCAGACCAATGGACTTTGTGTGATCTCTCAGCTGCTGCGCAGTGCAATCTACCCCAAGAGATAGTACCAGTTCCCCGACACTGTTACAGTATGCATGAGTATTTGTCTTGAATTCTGTAAAATACAGGTAACCATTGTACGGTATGACTGGAATTAGTTTAAAAATTAAAAGTGATAGAAAAAGATAACTGGCCATTCGAAATCTATAGACCTCCCCAATCTCCTCTTTGTCAGGGTTCAGCCTAGGATTGGCTGTTACTCACCCCAGCACCAGCTTCCCCTGAATTCTCATGTGGTCAGACGTCAGGTGCAGTGGAGGGTGACATGCTGAGGATTTTGCCTTAGGTGCTCTTGGACTTCCATGTGTGGCTGTGTCTTAGTTTCCGAGGTTGCCGTCATGGGTGCCGCCATGTTAGTATTTCTCACCTGACTTGTTCCTTCAACCAATGGTAGCATAGTCTCGATCAGCTAACGCTGATCACCAATGAACTGCTACCTTAGGGGATATAATGGGCTCTGGACACCAGGAAGTTGCCTATGCAACGTCATCATTACTGGTGTATGCTTGTTGTCATTCCGTTCCAGGTTCCTGTTCCTCACTCTCGAGTCATTTCCAAATATTATCTCGATGCCACCATCCAGTGTGTCTGGATTTGCACATTGTGTACTCAGAACACACAACTGAGTACAACTACTGAACCATCCTCCGGTGCATCTGGATTCGCACATTGTGTACTCACTACACACAACTGAGTACAATTACCGAACCATCCTCCAGTGTATCTGGATTCGCACATTGTATACTGAGTACACACAACTGGGTACAACTATGGAACCACTCTCCGGTGCATCTGGATTCGCACATCATGTACTCTGTACACACCAACAGTGTACAACCGCTGTATCACCTTCTGTACCAATGGTGCACCAGTAGCCACACTTTGTGCAGTCAGTGCCCTCCCAATCAGCGCAACCACCACCCTCCTCCAGTGCCATCATCCTACTCCTCAGTGGTCCTTCCCTCTTGTTGTTCTTGTACCACTTCTGAAAGCAAACCCCATGGTGTCAACTCTGTACCGATAGGTATAGAATATGTATTAGTACTTCTCCAAAGTACTACCTCTGGACCATAGCGGTGTACCTCTCTCCATTTCCCACTCATATCAGATACCTAACCAAAGGGTCACGACCTGCTTGTCGGGAGCAGTTAAACCCATATCCCGCTTGGAGGGATCACTGGTGAACACCTCCTGGCAGGTTAGACTCAGCACCTTTGGTCAGGTCTCGTCAACATCCGATACTTGTGGATGAGGAGAACTTACATTCAGGCCCCTTGTCTCCAATTCCTCCCTCAACCCAGGACCTCAGCTTTCAGCCCCTCAGTAGGGGATTCCTCGGAGCCGGGCGTGACACTCTTATTTAGCTATTACCAATTTTATATGGTCTGTATATCACATAAAGAAAATCATGACAACTTTACATGTGTGGACACCATGGACTTCACATTTTGAGGCTGAACTCCCATTACATACTCTCTAATTTTTCTTCATACTCATTTCTTCCCTTATGTTTCTTGAGTCAGAGGCTCTCTTTTTCCTTTCCTCTCTCCCCTTTCCCCTTTTTATTTTTCTGTATGTCTTTTGGCGCACCATACATTCAGAATTGTTTTTTTTTTTTTGAGGTTTCCATTTTGCTTAATCAATGTGGTGGTTTCCACCCTTATCAATTGGTTTATTATTCTGTATGCTACAATCTATATCAATTAGAGAAGTGCGTGGACCCCCATATTTTGGTTTTGGTTCTAGTTCATCATCATTTTTTGGTTTTGTCAAAACCACCTACAAGTGGTTTGGTTCGGATTCGGTTTTGGTACGGTTTTGGATTCCTTAAAAATCAATAAAAACAGCTAAAATAATGTAATTTGAACCTGTTTATATGTGATAGCAGACCTGAGCTGGGACTCGGCTCGACTTGGAACCCCAAAGTGATTCCGAACTGGGACTTGATTCGACTCGGAACCCCTAAGTTCGGGTCTGTTCGTATTGTGGGAAAAACCAAACCACACATCTCTAATATCGATAAATAAAATATTGAATTTAAAAAAATGATACAATAAAATGGTTCCTGTACTTGGTAGACTTGGAGACTGCTGATCTTTATGAGAAACATGCATTCTGTACAGATCACCATTTGATTCAAACACTGACTTAACTTCAATGCTGCTTATGGTAATTTTGATTCAGGAAGAAAATTTCACAACTACCAGTACATGACACACGGATATTTAACTGAAAATCAACTCCAGTATGTTATTAAACAACAAGGCTTCTACCCAGTCCTACCCACCAAATCAGAGACACTTTAAACATGGCTACAGCGATTTATTGATATAATACATTCAACATAAGAGGGTTGTTCAAAAAGTAATGCCTAAATGCTCACAACTCAAATTTTATTATAGATACAGAGTTGAAAATTTGCAACTTTGAAGTCTTAGTAACAGAATGACTCTACTCAAAATATTCACCATCTGCCCTCAAACATTTTTTCCACCTCTCAACCCAATCTGTGAATCCACGGGAAAAATTCCAGTGGTTGGTGTTTGACCCAGGAACATATGGCGTTTTTAACAACCTCTATGTCTTCAAAATGTTGACCCTGGAGACAGTATTTGAGAGGGCCAAACAGATAAAAGTCAGAAGGGGCCAAATCAGGACTGTATGGTGGATGTGGCATTATTGCCCACCCTATTTTGGCAATGTCCGCAGATGTTGCCATCGAAGTGTGAGATCTGGCATTGTCATGGTGTAAGATGACATTTGACAATGGAATTGTTGACCTTTTTTTGCGGATGGCTTTTTTCAGCTTCTTAAGTGTAATAATGTATCGATCACTTGATTGATTGGTTTGGTTCCAAGTAATCGATGAGAATAACACCTCGGCAATCCCAGAAGAATGTGGCCATGATTTTGTTTACGGATCGCTGTGATTTAAACTTTTTTGGCCTAGGTGAACTTTGGTGTTTCCATTGCTTTGATTGGGCCTTTGTTTCTGGGTCATAAAAGAATACCCAGGTCTCATCTCCTGTAATGACATTTTCCAAAAACGTCTCAGGGTTGGCTTCAAAGTTGGTCAAAAGGTCATTGCACACTTCCACCCTCTGGGCCTTATGATCCCTGGTTAATTGCTTTGGGACCCATTTCGCACACACTTTATGATATCCCAAACCATTGATTAGTGTTTCTACAGTGCCATGGCTATATTCAAGTTCATCACTGATATCTCTGACGGTAAAACGACATTCTTTTTGAATCATGGCATCGACTTTGTGTCGGTTCTCTGCAGTTGATGGTCTGCCACCATGAGGTTTGTTGCACACAGACGATTCTCCCGATTGAAAACGCTTCATCCACCTGCTGACATTGCTATAGTCAATTGTACGCTCACCATACACTTTTTCCAGTCTTCTGTGGATTTCTGTAGCACTGCAGCCTTCTTTTTCCAGAAATTCAATGACGGCTCATCTTGGATTCCATGATATTTCTTGGACTACCTAAACAAAAATGCATACAGTATATAGCTAGCAGACATATTAAACTACAAACTGACAACGTTTCAAATAAATGTTGCATATTATTTCAGAGTTATGAGCATTTAGGCATTACTTTTTGGACAACCCTCGTATATAACAACTATTGTACAGGCTTACAAAAGACGAACACTCCCAGAAATATATACCACAAACAATTAATTATCTATATTTTGGATATCACTCCTCAAAAGTCCATTCAAGTCTACCCATCTATGAACTGCTGTTGCCATGTCATTGACTGACACTCAAAAAAAAACTATCCAATCACAGTACATCATATTAAAATAGTTCAGTGCCACTGTAACTCTGCACATGGCCAATAGTCTGGAACTTTTGCTGGCAGACATGTTGTTTCAAAAGGGAGCATTACTTCCAATGTTTCCATGTTTATAGCAAGTGCTAATAAGGGCTATTATCACATTTTTCGGCTATTTTAATACCTGTAAAATAAATTATATAGAAGTGTTTTACCACTTAATAGTTATAAAATACAGACCAAAGGCAACTAAGATATACAAGTGGAATAATGACTGATATTACAAGAACATATATACAGCTAGCCAAATGCTGCAATATCAACAGTGATGTAGTGCAACTGGACACATTTTGCAGCATGTGTGATCCCATAACTGGCAGATGCCGATTTAAAAATTTGTTTGAAATAGCATTTACTGTAGTTAGAAGAATTGTGTTTGTGTGGGATACGCTCGGCATTCCGGCAGTCAGAATGCTGACTCTTACATTACCAGCGCCACAATCCTGACGCCAGTCACAATCCCGGCGCCGGCATCCCGACCACCAGGGAGAGGGTTAGGGTTAGGCACTAAGGGGGGAGGTTTAGGGTGCGGGGAGGGGGAGGTTAGGTTTAGCCACTGGGGGGATGTTAGGAACAGGCACCAGGGAGGCAGGGTTAGGGTAGGGAGAGGGTTACCATACCTACGAACAAGTGTAGGTATACTCACCCTGTCGGGATGCTGGCATTGGGATTCTGACCGCCGGGATCCCAAGCGCTGGCATCCCATATACAACCCCTGTGCGTACAATGGCAAAATGGTGCATGAGATGTGATTATTTCCAACTTTAAACTATACTGCTCTCAATCATTTTTTCCCATAGATTAGTATTTTACACCCCCCTTATTGTATTAAACAATTTCTTGGTACTTAGATAAAACCCAACGGATGAGCATGGACAGCTTACTCACTGGTCATTTACTGTAAACTAAAATGTTCTGATGTTCTGTATTTTACAGACTTAATTTATGTCTCATTAAGTAATATATCTATATTGTCCTCAACATAGGTCAGACCCTCACTTAGAATTATCCTTTTTTTAAAGGTAATACAATTACTGACCCAAAAAATAAATACAAAATGTGTATATATATATATATATATATATATATATATTGTGCGGAAAAGCGCCAATCAGTAAGTACAGTACCTCAACGTGAGTGAATAGATAAAAAGATAAAGAAGGCTTTGCAAAGTCTATGTGTTACAAGTGCATCAAAATAAATTTAACAAATAAACCGCAATGCCCCTCAATATGGGTGTCAGCTCACATCAATTAGAAAATAGTACTGGCAATATACTAAAATTATTAAAGTGCAGATGAGTGAAATTGATCAGTAGCGACTTGTGTGTTTATAAATATAATTGACATATGAAAGTGCAAGTAAAGTGCAAAGCATAAATATCAACCACAATAAATTATATTTAAGAAATCCACATTTAATTAGAAATATATGTATTATATGTCAACTGTAAAATAAGTCACATACAAACTAGTGATGAGCGGGTCCGGTTCTCTGGGAACCAAACCGACCGAATATCTAGGATCCGGGGCAGCTGTGTCTCGGATCTCCCTGCCTGCCCCGGATCCCTAATCGAGGCAAAAAAAGGTTTTGTCTCTAGCGGCCATTTTAGAAAGTCCCATTAAATTCAATGGGCTTAATGCTTAAGGTTGGATACTGTGATACTGTGTGCTCACTAAGGAGAAAGCAGAGAACCCCTGCATTTAAATTGGCTGCACGAGCTATACCGGAAGCTGCCTCTATTTGCTCCACGTACATCTAAGCAGTCGGGAGAGTGCGGGTGGAGACACCAGGCGCAGAGAGTGCAGCAGAAGGACGCCGAGATACTACACACCAGAGCACAGGCAGCGACGAAGAAATGGGGAATCTAACCACCGCTAGGAAAAGAAAAGACCAGGTAACGCCAGTCAGTGTTAAGGTCTTACCACCTCATTACAGGAGACGGAGCAACATCACATATAAATGGAATAACCGATCCTATTATTTATGGAACATGTTTCAGCCATTTGGCTAATGGTTAACATTGTAGCAGGAGACAATCGTTTTTATATATGCTATTATCTGTTTTAAAAGGAATACAGGTCCCTGGACATTTTCTATGCCGGTCAGGCTTAATTCTTTGCATCACAAGCAGATGCACCTTGGCCCTTATTCAGACCCACTCGCGGATCGATGGTGAGGGCCTGCGCATGCGCAGCGCTTGCAGTGCACGTGCGCAAGCCCCGGAGCGAGTGACCAACTCACTCGCTCCGGGGCTCACTACAACCGGGGCGGCTGTCGATGTTGATCGACAGCTCGTCCCGTTTTGTAGGCGGGGTGAGGGGGTGGCCAGACAAGTGCATCCTGAAGGAATGCCTGGCGTTTGTAGGCGGCCCTACTGACATCACCAGTGATGTCAGTAGGGAGCTTCCTGCTCTGTTAGAGCAGGAAGCTACCTGGGGATTGTGGTAGATGAGACCCTACCACAAGGGTCTCGTCGCAAGCCCCGATGGTCGTGATGGTCTCAACCATCGCGACCATCACCTGGTCACTCGCTAAAGCTATGGGTGGTAACCCACAGCTTAGCGAGCAGCCAGGAGACAGGCTTTCTAAACAAAAGCGGCCGCCCTCATTCAGAGCAAGCGCTTGCTTTTTGCGCGCGGCACTGAATGAGGGCCCTTGTGTGTTGGGTGAATATATACACACAGACATATTATATACCATTTTATCACTGATTGCAATTGTGCTTTTTATTATATATATTGTTGTTTCTATATTTCCAGGTACCTGGTATTTATTGTTATTTGTGAAACAATTTTATTAATACTTTGTTATAGAATAAATACATATATTTTGTAGCCATTTATTCATAGTGGGAAATTTTCTCATTCTTTTACTTTTCTTCCTTATATTATTTTGTTTTAATTATCTTCCTTCTATCTAATCTTAAAATGTTTTAGCATAGCTATAGCTTAGTGTCTAGCTTTTTCTAGCTCTTATCCTGTTAACTGGGAAGGGACCCCGGATGCATAAATGGCTGCTGAACATTTAACTGCTTAACCCCAAAAGTTTTTGCACAGATAGTATAATTTGTATTGTCTACTTAACGCTTATTGGCTTAGAAAGCCGTCTCTCACTGCTCTCAGCCATTTAGCGTTAAGCCTATTGAATTCAATGTGCACAGGAAGTTAGGAAGGTGCCGCCCATCCCCCTCGCTTGACACCGCCGGCACCCCCCACTGCCGACCCCCACTGGTGGCACCCCACGCTGCCAACATCCCTGCTGCTGACACTGCTGGCACCCTGCATTGAGGACACCACCGGCACCCATGCACTGCTGACACTGGACCTGATTTAGACCCGGTCGCGAGCGCTTAGCACTTGCAAGCGGGTCGATGACTGGGTAGTGCACACGCGAGAAATCACTCGCTCCAACGCTCGCATCCAAAAGGTGCAGCTGTCGATGTTGATTGACAGCTCGTCCCGTTTGGTAGGCGGGTTGGGGGGGTGGCTACACAAACGGAGGAGTTCCCGAAGGAACGTCTGCCATTTTTGGGAGGCACCACTGACATCACCAGTGATGTCAGTAGTGACCTTCCGGCTCTATTTAGAGCCGGAAGCTCACTGGGGCTTGTGGGAATGAGACCCTACCACAAGGGTCTTGTCTCAAGCCCCATCGCGACCATCACCTGGCCGATCGCAAAAGCTGTGGGTGGTCACCCACAGCTATGTGAGTGGCCAGAAGGCCGAAACCAAAAAAATTAAAAATGCCCTGATTCAGAGCGAGCGCCCGGCTCTGAATCAGCCCCACTGTCAGCACATGTGCACTGAGGACACAGCTAGCACCCCCACTTTGCCGACACCCTGCATGAGGAGACTGCCAGCAAATGTGCACTGAAGATTCTTCTGGCACCCCCGTTTTGCTGACTCCGCCAGCACCCTGCACTGAGGACACTGTCAACGACCCCACACTGCCGACACTCCCACACTGAGGACACCACTGGCACCCCTGCATTGCCAACACTGTCAGCACCCAGCACTGAGGACCCTGTCAGCACCCTCGCACTGCTGCCCCACGTATTGAGGATGCGGTTTTGGCAAATCCAGATCCAAAACACAAGGAGATACAGATCCAAAACCAAAACATGGGGGTCAGCGCACATCTCTAATACAAACACATGGACATATAATTCAATGACAAAGACCGGAAAAAAAAAAAATATAGATATATATATATATATATAGATATATATATATATATATTTTTTTTAAAGATTAATGCTTATCTGAGTTTTAATAAGGAAATCAATAATTCACGTGGCAAGATACGGGAGCTCCAAATGTGTTTCATCCGTCCAGGACTTCATCAAGGGAATAGTGCTCCAGTGGGGTGTCTCCATATTTATACCTCAGTGATAGGGACTAATTAGGATTCATTAAGCCTTGTTTCCGGTTCCCGCCTCCATGGAACCTAAAGGTGCCCATACATCTGCGATGGATCGCCGCGATGCAGGGCTGAGATTGGAAACTTCCAATCGCCATCGGAAATTTCCGATCGCCTACCATCAATGTTCTGCGATCTGTCGAAGGATCGCAGACATTTGACATGTTAAATGCCCGCGATTTGACAATTGCGATAATTTTTTTATCGCGATCGTCAAATCGCTGAAATCCAACATGTTGGATTTATGTGATCCTGCGATGCCGGGTTGCAGCATTGCGGGATCGTGGCAATCCATCGCAGATGGATGGGGCCCATAACCTCTCATTATAGAGTGAGTGAACCAATTAATTAGAAACATTTTCATAGAGCAGATGTATATGAGGATGAACTCTATATATAAAACCTATTATTTATATTGGTAGCCCAGTTATTTAAAAATTGGCCCCAGTGTCTGTGTCCCGGCGTAATTTCCTCCAAACCATGCGGCTCGGGTTTTGTATCCCTTCCGCCCGATCTTCATGTTCCATCTCCGGAATCACCTCGCCAGTGGCCCGGGTTCAGCGTCACCTCCGCCCAGTCTATGTGGTCCAGTCCACACATCACGCCTGCATGTTCTCCATCCCTTCACATGCATCACTGATACCGAGCGCCAACTTAGCGTCTCCTTGTTACAGCCAGGATGGGGATATATATATATATATATATATATATATACTGTATATGTGTACTATGTATATATATATATATATATATATATATATATATGTTTTATACTATATCATTTACAAGCACGTACACACATAGAATATATTTCCAGTGACCGTATGATAGTACAGGTTAGAGGAAAATAAACAGAGCAAGATTAACTGCTTACCATTGCATATTTATACTATTTGTGGCCTTCACAGCAGCTCATGTGTACATCCTATTTGCTTTTTGATGCAGAATTTAGATAGTCCACTCTCCTTGGTTACACACCTACGTACGTATTAGACCTTCATGGGCAGCTGTAAAGTTCTGTGTACTAACAGCAAGGTAAAGTTCTAGGCCACATTACACATGCAAGGTGTGTGGTTGTGAAAATCAAACCATATGGTTTTAATCTTGTACCAAATACATACATATTTGCGTTCAGCAAAAAGTTTGTATTGACTTTAATGCACTCCTATGTTGGGGGCAGAATGATGCATCTCTGGACCCCATAGTAAAACTTAACTAGGGCCTCTCTGATGCTGCTCTAGCTTTTCAGCTATAGAGCAGTGACCCTTGTGAGTATGCTTTGTATGATACATGAGCTGGACAAGCTCATGCTCAAAAAAAGTCATCCATTGTTCTTTTGAGGCTGGATACACATCAGAAAGATGCCAATACGATGCAATAATCGTTCGAATTTCACTTCGTCCTAGAACAAACAATATTGAGTGTACACACTGTGCTATCCTTGAAGTGACTGAGCGATTTAACATGTCGTTTGATTGTAAACGATTTATCATTGCTCCTGTACACACTAGAACAACCATCTTTAATATCACTGGCTAGAGGTGACGTTTTCAGAGGACAAATCGAAACAACATATCGCCTGGTCGTTTGGTTGGCCGCACACACTACACGATGTGCAACACATAATTTACTATTTCTTCTGATTGACCTTGTAGCACGGCAACCAGAAAATGTTGTATACGATGCACGGGAGCTTGCAATTGAGTGTACACACTGTGCGATCCGCATGATATGTAGTTTCAATTTGCCTCAAAACGATATATTGTGCCGATATCGCTTTGAGTGTAATGTGAACACCAATTTGGACAAATTATATACAGATAGAATGGAAATCCTAATGTGACTATATGCATCTTATAATGCGTACACACTGACCTACTCTTCCTTACACAATAGTAGCTGTCTCCATTATCATTGGCACTTACATCTACCTCATGCTAGGTGCAGGACATCCATCTGAATTTGGTATCTACCTACAATGCATATGCAGGACTCAGAATAGCAATAGCAACTCTGGCACCCCAGCATTGCCGCTAGTTGTGAACACAGTAATAAAACATCATTGGGTACTAACAAATACAGTATAGAGGTGAAAGGGCCCTGCTTGCATGCCTCACTGTCTCTGTAGGTCATTGAGTATTTCATATTTCTACAAAGGCAAGCTTAGAGAGATTTATTATACTCTGTTTTCTTTTTAAATTTGAAATACTCTTTTTCAAATACTAACTTACATTGCCCAGGGAACAAAATTGATGCTATTCTACTGTACACAGAAAAAAAGAATATTATTGTAGAGTTACTCAGTATTGAATAATAGGAACATTTCAGGAACAAAGCATCCCAGTTAGATTGTTCCTGGAAATCAGAGATGGCTGGTAATTATGAGTGTCATACTGATCAATATGTCTTTGTATGTATTTTGACAAGCTCTACAGTAACTGCAATACAGGATAACGCCCAAGAGTATCTGTTAAAATAGTCTGGTTATTTAATGTTGTGTGTTTTCTTCGGGAGCTCCACCATAATTTTATCTATATAGTAACATGCAGAAGTTTGCTTTAAAGTCACATTTCCCAGGTCACCCAGCAGATGCACAGGTGTAGTCATTACTCACTGACACATTTTAAAAGATCCACACATGGAGCTAATTATTTCACTTGTCATTCTGTGAGGAGACCGGGAAAACATGAACTGTTTGGAGACCTGAGGACAGAGGCCCTGATTCAGAGCCGGACGCTCTGAAAGAGCGCTCGCTCTGAATCTGGGCGTTATTTTTTTTTTGTGCTGCCTCCTGGCCGCTCGCATAGCTGTCGGTGACCACCCACAGCTATAGCGAGCGGCCAGGATGATGGTCGCTATGGTCAAGACCATCGCGACCATCGGGCTTGCGACGAGACCCTTGTGGTAGGGTCTCGTGGCCCAAGCCCCAGAGAGCTTCTGGCTCTAATAGAGCAGGACGCTCTCCCACTGACATCACTGGTGATGTCAGTGGGGCCGCCCTCAAACGGTAGGCGTTCGCTTGGGAACGCCTCCGTTTATGAAGCCACCCCCCAGCCATGCCTACTAAACGGGGCGTGCTGTCAATCACCATCGACAGGTCACCCCCTTTGGTGTGAGACCCGGAGCAATGGAGCGCCCATCACTAGCCGGGTCTCGCGCATGCGCACAACGGAGCCGGCTTCATCGTGCGCATGCCCAGTGGGCAAACATTGACCCAGTTGCGAGCGCTCAGCGCTCGCAACTGGGTCTGAATCAGGCCCAGAGTTTGAGAACCCTAACCCTAACCATACCTTCCTGCAGCCTAACCTTAACCCCTGCTAGTGCCTAACCACAAACTTAACACTATTGGGTTCGCTGCCATCGAGATTCTGAGCTGAGCTTCTGATGGCTGTCTGGATTCCGGTGCTGGGATTCTGACCATCGGCATTCTGTGAATTGGGATGCCGATTACATTCCTTTGCCTCATTTAAAGACTATTGATAACAGTAATGTTTGATAGTGTTTTTAGAAAAGTCCTTTTACCCTATTTGTACACAATATAATAATTTAATGAACTATCACAAACAAGAATAGTGTTTTTTTTTACTCATTTAAAAATTTGAAAATCACATTTTAACCTAAATTTTAATGAAAAACAAATGCCCCCAAGTCTTTTTAACCCATTTAACACTCACATGGCAATCTGTATTGCTTTTCAATCCAAATGGAAATGACAAATAAGTAATGCAAATAGATGCCACAACTTAATATAGCCACATACCATTTGATTTAAGTGCCATCTCAAAGAGTCAATATGCAATGAGCCAGTGGCAAATAATCATCCATTCAGAAGTGACTAGATAGTCCTACAATACAGAACCAAGGGCTGTAACCAGGGGCGTGCGAGCAGTGCAGCTCGTAGCGTCCCTTTGGTGCTCCAGACAGGCACCCTGAAATCAGAACAGCCAATTGGAGCAAACTCAGGATGCTCCGGTCAGGGTCACACTGACCAGTGCTGGCGGCCCTGCCCTCTGTGTGGCATCATGATATCATGCGCTCAGACGGTGGGGCTGGCACAGGGCACAGTTGAGCCCTGTGGAGGCACTGACAGAGTCACAGAACCAGCAAATCAATTACATTAACGCTGTGCATGAGAGGAAGAACCGTTAACACTGGCTTGTAATAGTTGTTAGTACAGCTTTAAACTGCTAGAAGAGAACCCAAGACCCACAGCAATTACAAAGATATTCACTCATGTAGGGAGTAGGGGTGAGCGGGTTCGGATTTCTGAAATCCGAACCCCCCCGAGCCCCCCCGATCCGAGTCCGATCCGAATCAGGCTCGACTTTTCCCGCCTGACTCGGATCTGAAATCGAGGCAAAACGTCATCATCCCGCCTTCCGAGTCTCGCGGGTTTTGGATCCTATATAAGGTACCCACGTCGGCGCCATTTTCTCACTCGGCTGTGGACAGTGAAGAGGGAGGGTGGGAGTTAGGGCTGTGTAGTGTAGTGTAGTGTAGTGCTGCTGTTGTCCACTACTTCAAAGTCCATAGGGGCTGGCTGTGTTGTGCTGTGCTGCTGTTGTTAATAGGGGCTGTGTCCACTACTTCAAAGTCCATAGGGGCTGGCTGGACTGTGTTGTGCAGTCAGTTCTCCATAGGGGCTGTGTCCACTCCAAAGTCCTGTGCAGTGTCCCAGTCCTAAAGGAGTGCTGCAGTGTTGTCCAGGGGGTGCTCTGTCCATCAGGGGTGCTCCCCCCAAGTGCTAAAAAAATAATATATTTTCTGTGTTTGTGAATTGTGTGCGCAGTAGCCGCACGTGCATCAACAAAGTAGTGCCAAGCGTGCGCCTGTGTCATAAGTAAAGGGCCGGCTGGCTTGACCGTTAAGGGTGCTGTAACCCCCGAAAGTACACTCCAGTCCAAACCAAAAAAAAAATTATTTTGTGTTTGTGAATTGTGTGCGCAGTAGCCGCACGTGCATCAACAAAGTAGTGCCAAGCGTGCGCCTGTGTCATAAGTAAAGGGCCGGCTGGCTTGACCGTTAAGGGTGCTGTAACCCCCGAAAGTACACTCCAGTCCAAACCAAAAAAAAAATTATTTTCTGTGTTTGTGAATTGTGTGCGCAGTAGCCGCACGTGCATCAACAAAGTAGTGCCAAGCGTGCGCCTGTGTCATAAGTAAAGGGCCGGCTGGCTTGACCGTTAAGGGTGCTGTAACCCCCGAAAGTACACTCCAGTCCAAACCAAAAAAAAAATTATTTTCTGTGTTTGTGAATTGTGTGCGCAGTAGCCGCACGTGCATCAACAAAGTAGTGCCAAGCGTGCGCCTGTGTCATAAGTAAAGGGCCGGCTGGCTTGACCGTTAAGGGTGCTGTAACCCCCGAAAGTACACTCCAGTCCAAACCAAAAAAAAAATTATTTTCTGTGTTTGTGAATTGTGTGCGCAGTAGCCGCACGTGCATCAACAAAGTAGTGCCAAGCGTGCGCCTGTGTCATAAGTAAAGGGCCGGCTGGCTTGACCGTTAAGGGTGCTGTAACCCCCGAAAGTACACTCCAGTCCAAACCAAAAAAAAAAATTATTTTCTGTGTTTGTGAATTGTGTGCGCAGTAGCCGCACGTGCATCAACAAAGTAGTGCCAAGCGTGCGCCTGTGTCATAAGTAAAGGGCCGGCTGGCTTGACCGTTAAGGGTGCTGTAACCCCCGAAAGTACACTCCAGTCCAAACCAAAAAAAAAATTATTTTGTGTTTGTGAATTGTGTGCGCAGTAGCCGCACGTGCATCAACAAAGTAGTGCCAAGCGTGCGCCTGTGTCATAAGTAAAGGGCCGGCTGGCTTGACCGTTAAGGGTGCTGTAACCCCCGAAAGTACACTCCAGTCCAAACCAAAAAAAAAATTATTTTCTGTGTTTGTGAATTGTGTGCGCAGTAGCCGCACGTGCATCAACAAAGTAGTGCCAAGCGTACGCCTGTGTCATAAGTAAAGGGCCGGCTGGCTTGACCGTTAAGGGTGCTGTAACCCCCGAAAGTACACTCCAGTCCAAACCAAAAAAAAAATTATTTTCTGTGTTTGTGAATTGTGTGCGCAGTAGCCGCACGTGCATCAACAAAGTAGTGCCAAGCGTGCGCCTGTGTCATAAGTAAAGGGCCGGCTGGCTTGACCGTTAAGGGTGCTGTAACCCCCGAAAGTACACTCCAGTCCAAACCAAAAAAAAAATTATTTTCTGTGTTTGTGAATTGTGTGCGCAGTAGCCGCACGTGCATCAACAAAGTAGTGCCAAGCGTGCGCCTGTGTCATAAGTAAAGGGCCGGCTGGCTTGACCGTTAAGGGTGCTGTAACCCCCGAAAGTACACTCCAGTCCAAACCAAAAAAAAAATTATTTTCTGTGTTTGTGAATTGTGTGCGCAGTAGCCGCACGTGCATCAACAAAGTAGTGCCAAGCGTGCGCCTGTGTCATAAGTAAAGGGCCGGCTGGCTTGACCGTTAAGGGTGCTGTAACCCCCGAAAGTACACTCCAGTCCAAACCAAAAAAAAAATTATTTTCTGTGTTTGTGAATTGTGTGCGCAGTAGCCGCACGTGCATCAACAAAGTAGTGCCAAGCGTGCGCCTGTGTCATAAGTAAAGGGCCGGCTGGCTTGACCGTTAAGGGTGCTGTAACCCCCGAAAGTACACTCCAGTCCAAATCAAAAAAAAAATTATTTTCTGTGTTTGTGAATTGTGTGCGCAGTAGCCGCACGTGCATCAACAAAGTAGTGCCAAGCGTGCGCCTGTGTCATAAGTAAAGGGCCGGCTGGCTTGACCGTTAAGGGTGCTGTAACCCCCGAAAGTACACTCCAGTCCAAACCAAAAAAAAAATTATTTTCTGTGTTTGTGAATTGTGTGCGCAGTAGCCGCACGTGCATCAACAAAGTAGTGCCAAGCGTGCGCCTGTGTCATAAGTAAAGGGCCGGCTGGCTTGACCGTTAAAGGGTGCTGTAACCCACAAAGTACACTCCAGTCCAAACCAAAAAAAAAATTATTTTCTGTGTTTAGCCGCACGTATATATCAAATCGATATAACATAAATGGAGGACCAAACTTTCTCCGATAAAAATAAAATAGAGAAAGATCAAGAACCACTTCCTCCTAGTGCTGAAGCTGCTGCCACTAGTCATGACATAGACGATAACATGCCATCAACGTCGTCTGCCAAGGCCGATGCCCAATGTCATAGTAGAGGGCACATACAATCCCAAATGGCAAAGTTCAGGAAAATGACCTTGAAAAAGACATTTAAATCAGCTGAAGAGAAACGTAAACTTGCCAATATGCCATTTACGACACGGAGTGGCAAGGAACGGCTAAGGTCGATCCCTAGTATGTTCATGACTAGTGGTTCAGCTTCACATGACGATGGAAGCCCTCCTCCCACTAAAAAAATCAAAAGAGTTAAGCTGGCAAAAGCACAGCGAAGAACTGTGCTTTCTAAGAAGATATCACAAATCCCCAAGGAGAGTCCAAGTGTGGTGGTGGTTGCGATGCCTGACCTTCCCAGCACTGGACGGGAAGAGGTGGCTCTTTCCACCATTTGCACGCCCCCTGCAAGTGCTGAAAGGAGCACCCACAGTCCACTTGCTGATATGCAAATTGAAGATGTCACTGTTGAAGTACAACAGGATGAGGATACTGGTGTAGCTGGCGCTGAGGAGGAAGTTGGCGAGGAGGATTCTGATGGTGATGTGGTTTGTTTAAATCAGGCTCCGGGGGAGACAGTTGTTGTCCATGTGATGAAAAAGCCCATCACGGTCATGCCTGGGCAGAAGACCAAACATTCCACCTCTTTGGTCTGGCAATATTTCTATCCAAATCCGGACAACAACTGTCTTGCCATATGTACCATATGTAAAGGTGAAATAAGTAGGGGTAGGGACGTCAACCACCTAGGAACATCCTCCCTTATACGGCACCTGCAGCGCGTTCATAAAAAGTTACTGTCAAGTTCAGAAACTTTGGCTAAGACCGTAAGCAGTCCAGGGACACCTAAATCCCGTTGTCCTGTTGTATCCAAGCGCCTGCAAACCACACCGTCAACTCCCTCCTCGTCAATTTCCTCCTTAGTCAGGATCGGAAGTAGTCCTGCAGGCCATGTCACTGGCATGACTGACTCTCCTATCCGGGATTCCTCTGGAGGATCCTGCATTGCTACGCCTACTGCTGCCGCTGCTGCTGTTGCTGCTGCTGGGAGTCGTTCATCATCCCAGAGAGGAAGTAGGAACACCACTACTTTTACTAAACAATTGACCCTCCAACAGTCCTTAGCGAGGAGGATGAAGTACGACAGCAGTCATCCTGAAGCAAAACGTATAACTGAGGCCTTGACTGCTATGTTGGTGTTAGACGTGCGTCCGGTATCCGCCATTAGTGCAGTGGGATTTAGACAATTGATGGAGGTAGTGTGTCCCCGGTTCCAAATCCCGTCTAGATTCCACTTCACTAGGCAGGCGATACCGAGACTGTACAGAAACGTCAGAAAAAGTGTCCTCAGTGTCCTGAAAAATGCCGTTGTACACAATGTCCACTTAACCACGGACATGTGGACAAGTGGAACAGGGCAGACTAAGGACTATATGACTGTGACAGCCCACTGGGTAGATGTATCACCTTACGCAGCAACAGCAGCAGCGTCACCAGTAGCAGCATCTCAGAAACGCCAGCTTGTTACAAGGCAGGCTACGCTGTGTATCACCGGTTTCAGTAAGAGGCACACCGCCGACAACCTCTTAGAGAAACTGAGGGAAATCATCGCCCAGTGGCTTACCCCACTTAGACTCTCCTGGGGATTTGTGATATCTGACAACGCCACCAATATTGTGCGGGCATTACATCTGGGCAAATTCCAGCATGTCCCATGTTTTGCTCACACAATTAACTTGGTGGTGCAGAATTTTCTGAAAAGCGACAGGGGCGTGCAGGAGACGCTTTGGGTGGCCCGAAAAATTTCTGGCCACTTTCGCCATTCAGCGACTGCGTGCCGAAGACTGGAGCGCCAGCAAACACTCTTGAACCTGCCCCGCCATCACCTGAAGCAAGAGGTTGTGACGCGGTGGAACTCAACCCTCTATATGCTTCAGAGGATGGAGGAGCAGCAAAAGGCCATACAAGCCTATACATCCACCTATGACATAGGCAAAGGAGGGGGTATGCACCTGACTCAAGCGCAGTGGAGAATGATTTCCGTGTTGTGCAAGGTTCTCCAGCCCTTCGAACTTGCCACACGTGAAGTCAGTTCAGACACAGCCAGCTTGAGTCAGGTCATTCCCCTCATCAGGCTTTTGCAGAAGCAGCTGGAGAAAGTGAAGGAGGAGCTAAGACGGAGCGATTCCGCTCGGCATGTGGGACTTGTGGATGAAGCCCTTCATTCGCTTTGCCAGGATTCCAGGGTGGTCAATCTGTTGAAATCAGACCACTACATTTTGGCCACCGTGCTTGATCCTAGGTTTAAAGCCTATGTGGTGTCTCTCTTTCCGGCCGACACAAGCCTGCAGAGGTGCAAAGACCTGCTGGTGAACACACTGTCAGCTGAAGCGGAACGTGACACGTCAACGGCTCCTTCTTCATTTTCTCCCGCAACTGGGGCTGCCAGGAAAAGACTTAGGTATCCTAAGCAACCCGCTGGCGGTGATGCAGGGCAGGCAGGACCAAGTTTGGACATCTGGTCCGGACTGAAGGACCTGGCTACAATTTCTGACATGTCTACTGTCACTGCATATGATACTGTCACCATTGACAGAATGGTGGAGGATTACATCGGTGACAGCATCCAAGTAGGCATGTCAGACAGTCCATACCTGTACTGGCAGGAAAAAGAGGCAATTTGGAGGCCCCTGTACAAGCTGGCTCTATTTTACCTGAGTTGCCCCCCCTCCAGTGTGTACTCCGAAAGAGTGTTTAGTGCAGCAGGGAACCTTGTCAGCGAAAGGCGTAGGAGGTTGCTTCCACAGAATGTGGAGAAGATGATGTTCATCAAAATGAATTATCAGCTCTTCCAGGGAGACCAGCCTCCAGAAGGTACAGAGGGACCTGTGGTGGTGGATTCAAGTGGGGACGAGTTAATACTTTGTGAGGATGAGGATGTACACACTGAAGAGGGTGAGGAATCGGTGGATGAGGAGGATGAGGATGACATCTTGCCTCCGTAGAGCCAGTTTGTGCAGGGACACATTAATTGCCAGCTTGTTTTGTGGGGGCCCAAACGAACCAATCATTTCAGCCACAGTTGTGTGGCAGACCCTGGCGCTGAAATGATTGATTTGTTAAAGTGTGCATGTCCTGTTTATACAACATAAGGGTGGGTGGGAGGGCCCAAGGACAATTCCATCTTGCACTTCTTTTTTTTCTTTGCATTATGTACAGTTTGGGGCCTAGTTTTTCTAACTGCCATCCTGTCTGCCACTGCAGTGTCACTCCTAGATGGGTCACGTGTTTGTGCCGCCCACTCGTGTCGCTTAGCATAGTCATCCAGCTACCTCGGTGCAACCTTTTGGACATGAAAACACTATTGTGAGGTGTGAGGTGTTCAGAATAGACTGGAAATGAGTGGAAATTAAGGTTATTGAGGTTAATAATAGCATAGGAGCAGAGAAACCAACAAATTCTGTGATTTTAGCTGTTTTTATGCTTTTTAAAAAAAAAATACAGATCCAAAACACAAAACCCAGAACCCAAAACACGGAAGGGTGGTTTTGGCAAAACCAATCCAGATCCAAAACACGAAGAAAGATCCAGATCCAAAACCAAAACACAAAACACGAAAAGTGGCCGGTGCACACCCCTAGTAGGGAGTAAACATGCTGAATAAACATATAAGTTACTTTGTTATTATTTAACTCAGTGTCCTTGCATAACAAACAATGCACTGCTGCAAATAAAGTAGCTTAGTTTTCACACAAATATACAAAGACAAAAATATTACAACATATTTTATTATTTATTATTTAAATTAAATTTAGTAAAACTATTACTAAGTGACGTAAAACCAGTAATTTTTGTAATCAGTTATTCTTGCTTTGTTAAAAATTTCTTTTTTCGCAGCAGTTTGTTAATATTTTAGCATTGTGCCAGTTGAGTGAATCCCATCCAAAGCAAAGTTACTTATCGCTCCAGAAGCCTGCAATCTGATCAACCAAACAGAGAGGTCAGCGCATGCGCTGAATTTGGATGTAACTATCAAGTGACTCTATTGTACCTCTGTCATACTGATTGATCTTAAACAGGCAAAGTATGAAACCACTGCAACTAGATCAACAATAGTTTTTCATTGGTTTGCTAGTATGAGTGCTCTGCAAAAAGTTTGCATTTTGGTTCACCTTTGTTTGTTATTTGCATTTGTTTGTTATTTGTATTTATTTGTATGGTTTTTTTTGCTCTGCATAATGTTATGTGTGGCTGTGTTGGGTTTATATTTGGATTATCCAAATATATTGTGGTATTCTGAAGCCTGGTACACACTATTCGACGGATCAGAACGACATATCATCCAAATCGTGCAGTGTGTACCCACTGTGTCGGCCGTTGCGCACTCCCGTGGGGTCGTCAGTCGCATCTCAACCTGATGATGTGACTGATGACCCCATGCAGCGGGATGCGGCAGGGGCCTACATATCGGTCGGTCGGGCACCGGATCGTCTAGTATGTACTGGCCGCCGGATATGTCGGCCCGTCGGTGGGGGGGGGGGGGTCGGCAGTCGCATCGCTGGGTACACATACCGTATAGTGTGTGCCCAGCTTAAGACTGGGTCAACACCTCAGTGTGCATTGACAAGGTAAACTGCCTATCAAGACCTTACCTACTAAAATATTAATATTTATTAATAGGTATAAACATAATGTATTCCTCACACAGCATATGAATAGTCTCTGTAGCCTCTGAGTGTATCAGTATCATGAGTGAATGGCTTCTAGGAATTCTGCATGCCATCACAGCAGTTTTAAGAAGACATTGCTGGGCAGTGAGCCAAGGCTTGAAGTGTCATAGTTAATTACAGCTCTGAAAATGAATACATTATGGATATACTGTAGTAGGTATAGTAGGTATATATGTACATACACGTAACCTTTTGTACACTTCATTTTAAAAGTGTGAATTTGTGTACACATTTGTGAAATTATCCTATCACTGCAACCTTAACCACAACAAAAACAAGTACAAACAGTATATTTAAATGATTACAGTAATCTAAAATAATTAGACATAAAATGGCGTAATATTGATATTTCACGGTATTATAGAAATCTTCTAAAGATAGAGACTTCAACATTTTGCTTCTGTACCTTTGATTTTAGTTTTCTGTGACTCTTTCGGAAATCTTGTCACAGAGAATTTGTTTCTTATACTAAATAAAAACAGTTCTGTGTGTACAGTATCTAATAGCTTATCGTGTGTTTCATTTTATTTATTTTTTCTCATCTATTTTTAAAGACCACCTACTGTACTTACCAGGATGTCCTTCTCCCACAGACTCTGATGTGAACATAAAAGCCCCAAAATCTTCCACTGAGTGGTCGTTAAAACCATCTACTGGTCCATTCATGGTGTAGTTTCAGTTAAAGTAATCTGAGGTCAGAAAAAAAAACCGGTGTTCCCTGGTTACTTATGCACAGGACTGACAGCTGTGGGCTTCTTTTAACTCAGCTAAGCTGCAAGCTCCTGTTCCTGCTAGTGGCTCAATAACTTCAGTGTGTGTGTAGAAGGCTGGACCCGCCTCTCACAGAGTCACAGATAGTTTGACCTGTCAATCAGACAAGTTCTCCTTTAAATGCGAAGTGAAAGTTTTTCAATGACCATGGGGAGATGTACTAAGTCTTGGAGAGTGATAAAGTGGAGAGAGATAAAAGTACCAACCAATCAGCATCTAACTGCCATTTTACAGGCTGTGTTTGAAAAATGATAGTTAGAAACTGATTGGTTGATACTTTACCTCGCTACACTTTATCTTTCTCCAAAGCATAGTACATCTCTATCATGTTTGATAACTGAAACAAGCATTTGTCTGGCATGCAGTCAGAGTTTCCTGCTTATTTGCATATCAACCCAAAAACAGTTGTAGCCGAAAGCACAAAAATATTCTAGAACTTCAGTAAAATGCACATATAATAAACGGAACTGGTTCATTAGATCGGACGCGTCTTGATCGAACGTCAATATTTTTATTTTGTCTATCCTGTGTTTTGCCGATCTTCATTATGTCGATATGCTATGTTTCGATCAAATGAAATGTCAATCTAATGTGGGTGTCGATGTAGTGTTAGGTCGATCTAGTTGACAGTTCGATCTATTGTTGGTCGATCTAAGGTACTTGTCGAACAAGATAGTGTCGATGTACGGTAGTCAATGTATGTATTGTCGATCCAACTAAGGTCGAACTAAAGACCGGATACCATAATAAACATGCCCAAACAGTATTTTATGAAGTATCTCTCTTCTGGGTACCGGAAGGTTGGTGTAATGATTCGCGGAGATTATGATTACTGTATCTGCAGCACTACCTAGCAGCATCTTATTGGCCGATTACATACTGACCCCTCCAGCTGGTAATACTTTAATCCTTAGACATGACTTGTTATAATATAGCCATATTGCTGTCTATCTGCATTACTTAATTTAAATTTCCATATTTGACTACTTTAGGAAAGAATATTATTGTCTGATTTTAAAGTGTTAAACAATGAATGTGGGAGTGTTTAACTACATTTTATATGAAAAATTTGACTTTTGCATTTATCACCTAGTTAGCACACTCTTATGTATATGATTTGCATTACATTATAAAATTTTGTACAAATAGGTTAATGTGACTAGCATTTACTACTACATTGGTATGCTACATCATCATGCTTTGTTAGACATTTTATTTTCACTTGTAGGCTTGACAAAAGCCTGGCATATATAGGGCCGTATTCAATTAGCCGCGAAAAGTGCCGTTTGGAGAAAAGTTTTCTCCAATTTGCACTTTTCACCTGTTTTCAAAGTATCTCCATATTCAATTCCCCGGAGTTTTCTCCTATGCGAAAACTCCATAGGCAAAAACAGGTGAAAAGTTTCTACAGCAAAAGGCCTGAGAAAAGAAGTACAAATTCCATATTTTGGGGCATAAATGTGGGGACTTGGTTCACAATCCTTTGGACACCCCCCCCCTAATGACTAAAAGGGCAAAAAAAAAATAACTTTTGCCCCCAAAAAAGACGTCATTTTTGGGGTGAAAATGAAAAAAGTGTTGAAAAATGTAAAAAAAAGTGGGAGGCCTGGTATTTTGGGGGCTATATGGATGAGACAAGTGTTTTTGGAGTTGCACAAGGCTGCAGCAGGTATATTTTTGAGATTTTTTAAATCTTCATTTTAGAGATATCAAAATATACTAGTACCCCAAATTTAACCTCGGTACTTTTTCAGAAAAAACATTGCTTTCTATCATTTTTCCACACATATGCAAATATGCATATTACAGCTCATTGCAACAAAATAACTTCACTAAATACCTTTTATTAGGGCTACTACTAATATTCTATATTGATTCCCAGGATCACTGAAGCTGTTTATGGGGTACAGACTGATTTCCCCCCAAAAAAGAGGACCTTTTCACTAGTTTCGCTTTGGAGAACATTCGCCTATCTGCGGTTTTGCCTGTTTTACAATTGAATAGGGTTAAAAGTGGGGACATGGATGGAGAAAACATTGCGGCAAAACAGGCGAATGAGGCGAATTCAATCTGCTTTTTGCAGCTAAATGAATTCGGCCCATAGTTTTAGAAACTCGTTGCGTATAATAAAACTCATTCATAAATGGGAACCTGAGAGTGCAATAATAACACACAAATGTTCAGATAGACTTGTATTAGCAAAGGAAAAAAGAATAAAAACATATATTCAAAAAACCAAAGTATGTGAAATATTAAACATACATATAAATGATATTTCTGGTTTAATTTTCTAGTCCCACCACATAACACATCACTTTTCATAGAATGGTGAACCAATAACATCAGATCCTGCTACAGTAGAGGTTACAGTCTGAATTCACTATCACACAAACAAACACACATGCACAAGAGTACTTTCTGTCAGAAGCCAGTTATCCTACTACTGTAGTATTTTTTAAATTTGAACTGGGGAGGTGAGGAACAGAACACCCAAAGGAAACCCACGCAAACATGGTGAGAACATACAAACTCTGTACATATAGGCACTGGTCATCATCAAACCCAGGGCTCCAGCTTTGTGCTGAAGCAATGCCAACCATAGTGTCACCTTGTGATTGTATACTAATAATACTTGGTATTCACTCTCTTTGTCTTCTAGCAAATAAAATCACAGTTTGTCATCACTGGATATCAAAGCCATAGGTATGAAGTCATTTTTATCTAACAACCAAATTGTTTCCCTTTCATATTATCATTAATTAAATATAAAAAAAGATTCTGCAAAGTGTTGCAGAATATGAGTGCACTATATACTGTAAATAACTGTTAATAAGGTTTTTGTACACACATTGAGCCAGATTAAGCAAAGATCGCTATTCTTCTAATATGCACGTAACGCAGTTGCTAATATCAGCAGTGATATGTAAATGTTTGCATTCGCATTGCAATCGCAGCTTAACATAAGGATGCCCACTTCCACTTACTCACATCTGTATACTTTAGCAACATAGCAAAATAATCGGTAACATCGAGTCACATCAGACCCATACGCACACTTAAGGCAGGTCAGACTTCACTCAGAAATTGCTTTCTTCCACGCACACTATGAGTCTGGGTAGCATCTGCAGTCGCAGTCCGATTGCAATAGCTGGATCGAGCATGCGCACTGTGATGCATCTGCTGAACGCAACAATTGGCGCCGATTGCATGTGTATTAGCAACTACGATCCTTACAGATAATTTAATTAATCGTATTTTTTTTATATATATATATATATATACATAAAATGTCTGACGACAGGTTCTCTTTAACTATGATGACCAGAAAAATGTGTACAAGTGTACTACTATGCAATGCAACTTCTATTAAACAACTTAGAAACTATAGCAAACTATGTGGTCTTCCTATGCAAACTGTACTGTGCCTCAATGTTTTTGTTCTGTTCTTGTATAAATATATGAGAACACAAGTAATGCATGTACGTAATGATCCAAACGCCACAAACTTGCACTTTTGTTATTTTGGCAATAACAATATATTGTGTAAGAGATGATGACCTATTTATGAATATACATGAAAGTACTTGTTAGCCATAATCAATGTGTAACTAATATAAAGCCACAACTTTAGATGAGTTGGATGCTGTGGTGATTAGTAGAGATGTGTGCCGACCGCCGTGTTTGGTTTTGGTTTTGGATCCTTATCGCCTCTGGTTTTGGATCTGGATTGGTTTTGCCAAATCCTCTCTTCCGTGTTAAAATCGCATAAAATTGGCCTTATTAACCTCAATAATATTTATTTCCACTCGTTTCAAGTCAATTTTGACTACCTCACGGCTCACAATATTGATTTTTTTCATCTAGTTAAGGGCCAAAAGGTTGCATTCAGCTAGCTGGCTCAAAACTGAGTGATAAATAGAGTTGAAAACTGTGCAAAGATGATGGTTGGGGTACCTCTTGAGGATTGAAGAATTGATAGTTGATAATTGATACAGTCACTGACTGAAGTAGGAATTAATAGTTGATAGTTGGCGCAGCCACTGGCTGAAGTAAGAATTGATAGTTGATAGTTGGCGCAGCCTCTGGCTGAAGTAAGAAGAGTTGATACTTGATGATTGGTGCAGCCACTGGCTGAAGAATTGACACAGTAGTTGGCGCAGCCACTGGCTGAAGTAAGAAGAAAAGAAAATTGTGGAAGGTCTAGCCATCCACAGAAAGACTCTATAACGAGAGCACACAAATAAGCAGTACCTCACCTCTATAAAACTTAACCTTTAATGGGTATTAAGCGTGACATAATAAAAAAACTCACAGACATACAAAACAATTACTGTATAATCATATACAAATTGGAAACTGAAGTATAAAAGATTACTTCAGTTATAAGTACATGGAATATGATTAACTTAATTAAAAGGATGAAAAATATATCATTGAAATCTGAATACACAATGTAAGAAACATAAGGTTCAGTAAAGTGAAATAATTAGTCCTCTTAGAGGGACATACGAAGACCACCGTCACTATTGTATCTGCATGTATTGGAGGGATATTAGAAGTCCGAAAGTGAAAACAAAGGAAAGTTGGATGTATCCAGATCTGCAACTGGGCTCTACTGTCTTCTCTCTTACAGTGTAGAGGAGAGAGAATGAGAGATCTACCAGTGCAAGCATCCCTTGAAAAAAGTCAACAGTGAACCACTACGTCAAACCCAATCTCTGCTGTTGGTTATTGTGCAGTTTGCTTTGGATGACCAATGAGAGGATTATAGGATCGGTATGTGAGTTCCTGGGAAGAAGATTAGTATAAAAGAACCAGGGGTCTCTAAAGAAATATAGAAAAAAGTCTGGGATAAAGATTCTGAAACAAAGGCTCTGCTGCTTCTTCTCATGTACATCTACAGAGGAGAAGAAGTGAGAGATCTCCCATGTACAGTAATCCCATGGAAATTTAATATATATATAGAAAGTGGTTAGCTATATAGACCCAAATCTCCACCTATTATCGTCTTGCCAAATGGTATTGGACAGTAACGTGGAGGGTTATAGGGTCAGTGTAGTGCCACCTGAAGAAAAAAAGATGGGATATAAAGACAGCAAGTATAGTGTGGTTCATCCACATGGGAAAGTATATAAAGAATTAATCAATTAATGCAAGAATATCATTCACATCCTCTATTGAGTAAATATCTGCAGTTATACATATACATGATAAATCCTGTGAGTGAAATCTCATTTGCATACTGTGGAAAACATTGGTTCTATGTTTCAAGATTAATTATGTACATAAGATGTGATTCATTGTTGACAAAAAGGAAAGCTGAAAAAGAAGGATCACAAGTCACTATAGGGGAAAGTCTTGTATCAATGTAGATACTTGCACTTTGCAAATAAATAGAGCCCATCAATTCACAACTGGTAATCCAGTAGTATTAGCCCAATCATTATACAGGTTGAGTCTCCCATATCCGTTATTCCACAAACCAAAATATTCCAAAAACCGGAATATTTAGGTGCATATGTGACGTCACGACGTCACCTGACGTCATGACGTCACAAGTATCAGCGGCCAATGACTAGCGGCGTGGGCGTGGTCCACATGCCAGGCCACCCCCCGTGTCACCCACCGGACCCCCAGCGGCAGCCGCCGGACCACTCGTTACAGCCGCAGTACCTGCCGGACCCCTCGCGACAGCCGCAGCACCCCCCGGACCCTTCCGCCTTACCTGCTGGACCCCTACGCCTCAGTCACCGGACCCCTCATGACACCCGCCGGATCCCTGTAGCACCCGCCGGACCACCGCTACAACCCCGCCGGACCCCTTTATCACCCGCCACACCACCGGACTCACCCGCAGCACACGCCGGGGCCTCCCGTGGCACCCACCGGGCCCCCCCAGGTATTCCGAAAACCGGAATAATCCAAAATCCGAATTGGTCACGAGCATTTCGGATATGGGAGACTCAACCTGTATATACATTCAGTGCAGTGAAAACACAGGTGACATGGATCAAAAAAATATTTACATAATCAGCACATAGAGAACACATTTGACATCAGTTAAGCATATGAGTTTTGAAAATTATATAACATAAATGTGCAACATGAAGGTATCTAACATTTCCAACCACTTCACATAGATGTAGGTATTTAGAGGTATTTAGTCAATTAGCGACAGGTGTGAATTACAGTCGGTCAAGATCACATCACCTAAATTTTTAAATGTCACATAAGGTATCTATCCAATACAGGCTCTGTGTGTGGAGATGACAAATGATCGGTGCAGCTAGATCTGACGTTGGGGTGTCTCGCACCGTACAGTCACGGGGCACCTGGATCTAAAACAAATGACTTAAATCTAAGTGGTTGCAGTAGATGACTATCTAAAGTATTCTCCGCGTGTGGAGCATAATGGATGAGCTGTGCCGTATAACCTGACGTTCAGGTGTCCCGCATCATGCAGTTGCGGGGCACCCAAAGTAGCTATCTAATGTCGGCTCCGTGTGTGCAGTAAAAAAGGGGTGAACGGTGCTACTGAACCTGGCGTTGAGGTGAAGTAAGAAGAGTTGACACTTGGTAATTGGTGCAGCCACTGGCTGAAGTAAGAAGAGTTTATAATTGGTGCAGCCACAGGCAGCACCCCTGCACAGCTATGTTGCTGGTGATAAGTGTGGCAAGCATGCACACACACACAGAAAAAAAAACACGATTGATTGATTAATTAATTTTTTTGGGCACTTGGGATGGAGAGCACCCCTGAACGAGGCAGCAGCCCCTTGATAAACAGCACAAGCAGCACCCCTGTGCAGCTAGGTTGCTGGTGATAAGTGTGGCTAATGTGCACACATACACAGAACATTTTTAATTGTTTTGGGGGGGCACATGGGGGGGAGAGCACCCCTGAACAAGGCAGCAGCCCTTTGATAAACTACACAGGCAGCACTTCTGTGCAGCTATGTGGCTAATGCGCACACACACAGAAAAAAAATGTATTTATTTTTTCATTTATTAAATTTTTTTTGGCCCTTGGGGGGAGAGCACCCCTGAACAAGGCACCAGCCCCTTGATACATGACACAGGCAGCACCCCTGCACAGCTACGTTGCTGATAAGTGTGGCTAACGTGGACACAGTCACACACAAAAAAAATTAAAAAAATTCACACTACGGGTGAAGATGAAGAGCATCCCTGATGGGCAGAGCAGTGAGCACCCCCTGGACAACAAAGCAGCACAGCGAGCCAGCCACTATGGACATTAAGCAGCCAGCCCCTGACACAACTGACAACAGTAACCAGCCCTATCAGCACTATCACAGCCCCCTCCTTCCTCTTCACTGAGTGTAAGTAGCCTAGCCAGCCCTCATAGCGATCACAGGCAGCCCCCTCCTTCAGTGTCCACTCTAGTCCACTCTCAACACACAGTAGCTAGCCAGCCCCTCATCACAGCCCCCTCCTTCACTGTCCACAGCCGGAATGATAATGTCAGTGATCGTGGGACCTTTTATATAATCCAAAACCCATGAGAATCTGACAGCAGGATGATGATGTTTTGCCTCGTTTTGAGATCCGAGTCAGGCAGGAAAACCCGAGCCGACTCAGATCTCGGCTCGGATCACTTAGTTCGGGTGGGTTCGGATTTCTGAGATCCGAACCTGCTCATCCATAGTGATTAGAATGCATTTTATGGTTATAATAAAACAGCAATAGTTGGATTAGCTATAACACCAGGCACTAATGCTTTTTCATAAAGGTCACGCATACACATGCTTAGAACTCATTATTGCCTATAATTACTGGTAATGTGACTTCCTGCCTCAGTGATTAGTAAATATACATTATTTTCTGTGGATATAAATTTTTTCATGTTTTATTTCAAGTGGTTGCAATTTAGTTCCGTGCATTAAATTGCTCACAGTTGCTCAGCATGTGTTGTGCTAAAAATTACAGAATTCATCCACAAAATATAGTTGTGCAGAACTTTGGGTCAGTCCTTTCACCTATAATTTGTAGAGCACTTTATGAATATAATTAGATGCAGGAACAGCAATAATTTGTGTTCTCCTGTGAAACTAACTATCACCCTGGTGGGCTTTGTTTTAACATATTCTGAAGCAACACAAGGAGGGCTTATGATACAGTATGTTTAAACTTGATGGACCTGTGTCTTGTTCTTGATCTTGCTAAATATATACTGTATACTATATATGGTGTATACATTTATTCTCTAATATTGTGCAATACTGTATCAATTCTATTACTTCACTTTTACCATAATACCTACAAGTCACACAGGTGATTTGTTTCTTGTCACATGGGTGATCTTGTCTTGAGTAGCCCAGAAAAAAATTAGCAATTCCTTCTTATTGTAAGGTGTACATGTTTACCATACCTGCAACATCCACACCAAAAACTGACACAAATGGAAATTGGTCATAGCATTTAACAATCATAGAAGGGGAGAAACAGTTTGCTAAACATTTATGGTCTTTATAATCTTCCAGCAGTCGCCAACTGTACATTACTGGCAGATTGCATCATTTACGACCATATTAGTTAACGCACTGCCTGGTGTAGTTACGAACAATACGACTACGCCAGGCAAGTGGTTAGGTGCACCAATAATTGAAAATAGAGATGTATTTAAGTAAGTTGGTGTCATCACAGACATTCAATAAGTCCACTAAAGCCTGCAAGTCTCTAGGGTCTCTATTTACTACAATCCGCATTTGTAATGCAGATTGTAGTGTGATATTACCGACTGAATTCGCATTGCGAATTCAGGCAATATCACAGGGATTTACTACAAATCCCTTGCAGGGACAGAGCTTGCGATAAAGCTTTGTCCCTGCGAATCCCCTCCGCACACTAGTCACGGAATTTTCGCAAAAAATACCGACAAAGTGTCCGCGCATGCGCCAACCGGCCGCCGCTGCTACCTCCCCGGCAATAAGCCCCACCCCCGGTGCTAAGCCCCACCCACCACGACCCCCCCCCTCCCTTAATTACACTTACCTGCATGATCCGGGCCTCCAGTGATGTCTCCATGTCCTCCGGTCAGGTGATATCCCATACTGCACTGGGACCCGATCACCAGTGCAGCATGGGAGACCAGTTGACCGGAAGGGAGACATCACCGGATCACCGGAGCCCCGACCACCAGTCCATGGAGTCAGGTAAGTTAACTTTTTTTTTTACAATTTTTTTTTTTTCTGCAGTGATCAGCTTGCGGTCTGTTTAGACCACACAGCTGATCACTGGGGCCAGCTCCCGGCTCTGCTCTGCCTTCTAGAGCAGAGCGGAGCTCTACCGGGGGAGACCCTGGATAATGCCACCTCCAGATGGCATTATTATCACAGGGCTTTCCCCGGTATTGTTTTACAATTTATTTTTAGTAACTCTGGTCGGATCACATTTCCCATTACAATTATGGGAAATGCGATCTGCTTACTAAAAATAAGTGATACTTAGGGGTTGGAGTAGAATTTTACGAATTCTACTCCAATTGCCCTATAGTAACTGTAGGTGAAACTAAAATAATGTGAAAATGGTGTCAAAACACCCTTTTACACTTTATTTTAGTAAAAATAATGTTAATAAATAGAGCCCTAGGTGAGCATAGGAGATCTTCCAACAGTCACCACAATCTCAGTGGAGGTTTGAGGAGGCAGGGATCTCACACCCACGTCAGGGGGACATGGGCAATGATTCAGAGCCGCTTGCTGCCACTGCCTGCTCGCTGGGATTGTAGGCGTTTTTTTTTTTTGTTCTCTGGCCACTCACAAAGCTGCAGGAGACCACTCACAGCTGGTGCAAGTGGCCAGGAGACCATCGCGATAATCACGACCATTGACCTTGCAACGAGACCCTACGGAAGGGTCTAGGCTGCCGCAAGGCCGAGTGGACTCCCTGCTCAAATAGAGCAGGAAGTCCACTACTGACATCAGTAGTGATGTCAGTAAGACCTCCCTACAAACGCCAGGTGTTCCTAAGGGAACGACTTTGTTTGTCCAGCCACCCCCTACCCGCCCACAAAACGGGGTGAGCTGTCACTCACCATTGACAGCCGCCCCATCTTGTTTCGAGCCCCGTAGTGACTGAACTTCAGTTGCTTGGTGGGGCTCACGCACGCCGGACGCAGCGCATGCGCAGTGCATAAACATTGGGGTGCTTGCGAGCGCACAGCGCTTGGAGCGGCTCCGAATCAGGCCATGGTCAGACCAAGTGATGGGTAGGATTTTAGCTTGTTTGTTAAGCTGAAGTGCCCAGATTAATATGAGATCTTGATTTGAGGTTTTTTTTATGAAACCAAAACTTAATTCTACAAGTACAGAACATATCAATCTAAAAGTAGGTTAGTGATTTGCAGTGTTCTTTGTATTGACATCTGTGCAGTCTATTGCCTTTAACTCACAGTTTTATAGATAAATTTTGATATATTTAGCAAATGCTTACTATTTATGATTATGACTGCCGTCACCCTTGCTGCTAACCTTCTGAATCATTATGGATTACAGTTATTATAAGTAATTAAGGTGTGTTCCTTTCATCAAAGCACGGATCCAGAAATAATAATCTGTTTTCCATGGGTCAATAGCCTGCTGATAATGGAAAGGTTAATCTGACTGTTTTACTTTATGTTTTCGTAATAGTTATCACCTATAAAATGTCTTTACATATCTGCCAACATTGCGGTTTGGAAAATCTCATTAAAAAAGCCACATCTTGATATAACCAAACCACATGTTTTATTTGAGGCTCCAGGTCACACCGCTTTCAGCTTCCAAAAACTGGAAGAGTCACTGAAATAATACCTGTTAACAGGTGTGCCTTTATCATTACCAAGGTCTCAATTTAAAGTGGAACAAATTACTTTTTATTCCGGGTGATGAGATTTATATTATTGATGCAGAATAGATCATCGTCTCTGGAACCAAGCTGTCACTGACATAGGATGTAGTCAGCATCTCACCAGTCAGGATGCTGATGGTCCCAGTAATGACAGCAGCATCCCAACTGTCGGAATCCCGTCAGATTGCGGAGATAAGTATTAGAGTTGAGGGGAGGGTTAGGCTACAGGAGGGTTAGGGTTAGGCTGCGGGATAGATGGGTTAGGGGGAGGATTAGGGTAAGGGTTATACTGACAGAAATCTGTCGGGATTCTGACTGTCAGGATGCCGCTGTTCGTATTCTGACCATCTGCATCCTGACCGTCGGGTTGCTGTACCCAACCCCCTGATAGACATTGATTCCAGAGATATGGGCAGGATTTTATTTACTCAGGGTACATTCTTTTGAAAAAACAATACATGTATTTCAAAGCTAATTTTGTTAAATGAACCCATGTTCTCCTTTTGTGGGATATTGTGACCAAAATGTATTGTTTTTATATAGTCACAAGGAACAGCATTAAATTGCAGGTTGCAGGTGATAGGCTTCAAAAAGAATTTTGTTTTTAATGATCCATTTATACTGTTTCTAGTTATGACAACTGGCAAATCTATTTAAAATACATTTAGAATAACTAACACACAAGTATCTAACATATTTAAGTTGATACACTGTATAACAACCTTAGCAATATTGTAATGTGTTGTGTTTTTAGTTCTGTAGTGGTTAAATGAGTAAAGATTTGTGATATCTGTTACATTAGAAGGAAGTGGGTAAATATTTTGCTAGGCTATTGGCTGTGTATACACTCAAAAGAGCTAAACTTTTTGGCATGTGTATCTTTTGTACACAAACACAGTCTCTAGAGGAGTGTTCGGGAGAACCAATGAGATTTGCCAGAGCAGATGGCAGGTGGGTGGAGATGTGATAGGATCTACTCATTGGTCATATGGACACATGCCCCTTGGCTTTGCTGCTTGAGCTATTTCATGCAGTGTGTACACATTGTTTTGCAAAAACAAGAGGTAAAAAGAGAGCACATGTCCATTAAGATGTTATCATTTTGATTATTTCTGATGTTGCTTGCACGGTGTGTCAAACCAATGCCAGTTCAGCTTATTTAGCTGTAATGGGAAAGTTTGGGATTGTTTTCCACAAAAATGAAGACACGTCATCAGTAGAAGGATTTCCTCTCTTTTGTGGCCAAGAAATGTATTTCCTTCTTAAGTGTGTTGTCTGATATATAATTGGAAGTTAGCAATTCCTCCTAGAGGGAGCAGCAGCACAATCAAGCGAGGACCACTGTTAGGTAGACTAGCTCCCATATATTTGTATATTTCTATCTTCTTGGCTTCCCTCACACGCAGGCAGACAACACAGTGGAGAGCAGGAGAAGAGACAGAGCAGCACCCGGCACCTGTCCAGAATCAATGAGCTGACAGTCTGCCAGGGCCCGGAAATTAAAATGCACACGGACAGTCCAATAAACAGCCCTGTGACCGCAGTGGTAGAACTAGTGAGTGGTGGGCCCAGATGCAACAATATGCATTGGGGCCCCACCCGACTGCAAGCAAGGGACTATCTGCGTGCCAAAGGCGCACAACCGAAAAAGGAGTGTGGTCTTGTGGGGAAGTCTCATATAATGCAGAGAGTATCACAGTGAGTGCCATATAAATGCAGAGCACATCACAAAGACTGCCTAGTAATCTAGAGCATCACAGTGAACGCCATATAATGCAGAAAGTGTTGAAGTAAGCACAATATAATGCAGAGAGCATCACAGTGAGCGCCAAATAATGCAGTGAGCATCACAGTCAGTGCCATATATTGCAGAGTGTCACAGTGAGCGCCATATAATGCAGAGCGTCACAGTGGGCACCATATAATGCAGAGCGTCACAGTGAGCACCATATAATGTAGAGAGTGCCATATAATGCAGAGAGCAACACAGTGAGCACCATATAATGGAGAGAGCATCAAAGTGAGCAGCATATAATGCAGAGAGCGTCACAGTGAGCTCCATATAATGCAGAGAGCGTCACAGTATGCACCATTTAATGCATGGCATCATAGTTGGCGCCATATAATGCAGTGAGCACCATATAATGCAGAGAGGGTCACAGTGAGGGCCATATAATGCAGAGAGCATCACAGTGAGCGCCATATAATGCAGAGAGCATCACAGTGAACCATAAATGCAGAGAGCATCTCAGTAAGCACTATATAATGCAGAGAACATCGTTGACCCACATATAAGTTATAAAACAGATAATATGAATACAACTCTTACACACACAGAAAATGAATACACCCCCCCACACACACTCTACATTAATACACCACCCCCATCACAGACAGTATTAAAACACATTCCAACCCCCCCCAAAAAAATAACACCCTTCCTCATTACATACATATACCACCCCCCTAGATGACACTGGCACTTACTTCAGGATCTGTATGGCCCCTGCTGGTCTCCAATGCACAGGAAAGAAAACAACTCAAGGAGAGAGACACTGGGCTAGACTGGAAAGGAAGGAGCGGGGTCTCTGTGTTAGGGGACGTGGTCTTGGGCATCGTTCAGAGATAGGAGGATGACTATAGCATAGACAGAGATGAGGGGAAGGGGCTGGGTGTTGGGCAGTCACAGTGATATGTAGAGCAATAAGGGGAGGGGCCCCCTCCTCTCCTCCACCTGGCCCGGCTCCTCCTTCCTTGGCCAGCGGTCAGCCACAGAATACTATAATAATGAGTCAGTGTGACTCATATTTAGTACTGCCTGGCTGCCGGCCCCTTCATTGCTGCGGGCCCTGGCGTAAGCACCGTCAACACTGCGGGCCCCCTGAGACCCGCCGGGCCCTAAGCGCCTGCTTTGGTAGCCTAGCGGTAAATCCGCTACTGGAACTGGGGGTTCTGTTTTGCTTAATGTTTTTAGATTATTTTCATAGGGTAAACTTAGTTATTACTTGGTATTTCTATATGTACTGTTCCATGAATAAGATTAGTATTAACAATTAAAGTATTCAGTAATATTTAATTATTCACATTTTTGTATAAATTTGTATATTTTGAGTACACTAGGGGCCATTTTATAGTAGCCACATCCAGTATTACTTCAATATGTTTTGGAATTGCAATATTTAGTCAAGTGTTGTGATTGGTCTCTTAATGAACAGCCCTATTTAAACATCATTGTTTTAGTGGTAACCATATCCCTGAGGAAATTGGCAAAAATTAAATGCGTTTGTTGATCCCTGGATGCTTTCACTGAGATATCATCATCCTGAAGTCTCATGCTGGCCTGGAGCTCCTTTTTGCTATTTGGCCTTCATGATTTGGTCGATCTTATGAAGTATGCACATTTATATTTTTTCATGTATGACTTTTGTTCTTATATTAAATAAAAAATACTACACTATGATATTATCTGATGTTTGTGGCGCTGGGGCTTGATTTCAGATATATCAAATTCATACACGGTCCATTTACCATCTGACTCATCTTCTGAGTGACAGTGAAGGAGAACATTTAAAGTGAGAAGGACAACAGATAAGTTGAGAGTTTAATAAAAATGGCATGAACTCGGCACATCAGGAGACCTGGATCTGACCAGTCTGAATCCACCACAGAAAAGACTGAGCAGTTCACACATACTGTATTTGTCAATTTTAGGTAGAATTAATATTACATATCTAATTTTTTACTCTTAGTGGCATATTTCACTGTAAATGAGTAATATAAATGCAGTTTTTTTTTATTTGGCCACTTCCTCAACACTGCTATGCACTGTTAGATTTTATTACATGGCCCCAACCATTGGTTACCTGGTGGGGCCATCACAACTTTCATGCACTTATTGGCACCCTTTATAAAGCTGGATCAGCTCTATAACCAGTTCCAGAACAAATTCTCTACTCATAGGGCCTGGTTCTGAGTTGTACGCAATGCCGATGTTATTGCAAATGGAGTGATTTTTGCCACTGCACATGCGTCTGAGTCGCACTGTGCATGTGTCAAGGTACATTGCCGTAGTCACACTCTGAGAGTCTTTATTCGCAGTGTGATTGACAGGCAGGGAGCGTTTGTGGGAGGCAACAGGGAGTGTCGGCTAAAAAGGCAGGTGTTGTGGGGGAGTGTCACATCCTGCATCTGCAATCTCGTATGCAGGAAACAGGGCTCCAGCGTCCCAGTTATGGCGGACATTCTGAGTGACTGAAGTCTGATCGAAGTCTGATGCTGTGAATGTGTAAGCAGTTTCGGATGGCTGCAATGGCTCCGGTGGGCATCTCAGTATAAGTCTCTGCGGCTGTTCCATTAGTAAATTTTTGCAAATCCGCAGCTGAAAAAATCACAGCTGCAGCAGCAATAGCATACAACTCTGAACCCGGCCCATAGTCTGTTTCCTGGCTCATTTTGCCTCCACTTCTGTTCCAGTGTCTGCTGCAGCTTACCAAGAAAAGGCACCTGCCTTAACTTGTCTTCATAAGCTGTTGCAGACATCATATCAGTCTAAGGCTGTCCGCAAGGGTCTGCCAGGGCCTTCTGTTCCTGTACCTGATCCAGACTTCTGAACCTAGCACTCACAGAGCCTACTCAGAGATTTCTCCATTGTCTTTTGGACTCACAATCACCCTTGCACCAATTGGATAGTAACCAAGACAAGGTTTTAAGGGGGTTAAGGTCTTGGCTTGACCTCCTGTTGGTATACGCTGGGCAGAACTTTGACCCAGGGAGACTGTTCTGAGCCTTTCAATGAATGGCTCTGGACAAAAACTTCAAAGTAGTAACATTGAATCCCAGAAGACATAATAGAGGGTTGCAGTCTCGGTCGAACCTCCCGTTGTTGTACACTGTGTAGAACTTTGAACATACTCTGGGCGTACAGTACCACTTTATGGATTTGGATGAAAACTTCACAGAGTGGTGGCAACTGGAGTGAGATGCTTAATGGCGTGGTTGGGGTACTGGTTGGACCTCACGGCGTAGTGCACTGGGCAGAAATTGTGACCCATGGAGCCTGTTCTGGGCCTTCCACTGGATGTATTTGGACAACATCACATAATAATCTTAAAACAAATAATTTAATGTAAAATATATTACAGTTAAAGTAATATCTTAATAATATCTGTTCATTCAACATTAAGTCATTTTTTAGCCTATTTTATAGATAAATTTATAGCATTAAGAACTTTTTTTATCCAATTTTTTTTTCAATTATTGTAACATTTGTTGTAGTCTCAAATACACTAAACATTCTTAACAACAAAACTTTTTACAAATAATCAACCACTTATTCTTAAAAGTAAATTTTGACAGTTACATCCAACAACTCATTGGTAACTAATTAACTTGAAGATGTAAACACATACAACGCTGGGTACTTCAGCTAGTGTATGTGTATATATATATATATATATATATATATATTAGGGGTGTGCACCGGCCACTTTTCGTGTTTTGTGTTTTGGTTTTGGATCTGGATCTTTCTTCGTGTTTTGGATCTGGATTGGTTTTGCCAAAACCACCCTTCCGTGTTTTGGGTTCTGGGTTTTGTGTTTTGGATCTGTATTTTTTTTTTAAAAAGCATAAAAACAGCTAAAATCACAGAATTTGTTGGTTTCTCTGCTCTTATGCTATTATTAACCTCAATAACCTTAATTTCCACTCATTTCCAGTCTATTCTGAACACCTCACACCTCACAATAGTGTTTTTATGTCCAAAAGGTTGCACCGAGGTAGCTGGATGACTATGCTAAGCGACACGAGTGGGCGGCACAAACACGTGACCCATCTAGGAGTGACACTGCAGTGGCAGACAGGATGGCAGTTAGAAAAACTAGGCCCCAAACTGTACATAATGCAAAGAAAAAAAAGAAGTGCAAGATGGAATTGTCCTTGGGCCCTCCCACCCACCCTTATGTTGTATAAACAGGACATGCACACTTTAACAAATCAATCATTTCAGCGCCAGGGTCTGCCACACAACTGTGGCTGAAATGATTGGTTCGTTTGGGCCCCCACAAAACAAGCTGGCAATTAATGTGTCCCTGCACAAACTGGCTCTACGGAGGCAAGATGTCATCCTCATCCTCCTCATCCACCAATTCCTCACCCTCTTCAGTGTGTACATCCTCATCCTCACAAAGTATTAACTCGTCCCCACTTGAATCCACCACCACAGGTCCCTCTGTACCTTCTGGAGGCTGGTCTCCCTGGAAGAGCTGATAATTCATTTTGATGAACATCATCTTCTCCACATTCTGTGGAAGCAACCTCCTACGCCTTTCGCTGACAAGGTTCCCGGCTGCACTAAACACTCTTTCGGAGTACACACTGGAGGGGGGGCAACTCAGGTAAAATAGAGCCAGCTTGTACAGGGGCCTCCAAATTGCCTCTTTTTCCTACCAGTACAGGTATGGACTGTCTGACATGCCTACTTGGATGCTGTCACCGATGTAATCCTCCACCATTCTGTCAATGGTGACAGTATCATATGCAGTGACAGTAGACATGTCAGAAATTGTTGCCAGGTCCTTCAGTCCGGACCAGATGTCCAAACTTGGTCCTGCCTGCCCTGCATCACCGCCAGCGGGTTGCTTAGGATACCTAAGTTTTTTCCTGGCAGCCCCAGTTGCGGGAGAAAATGAAGAAGGAGCCGTTGACGTGTCACGTTCCGCTTCAGCTGACAGTGTGTTCACCAGCAGGTCTTTGCACCTCTGCAGGCTTGTGTCGGCCGGAAAGAGAGACACCACATAGGCTTTAAACCTAGGATCAAGCACGGTGGCCAAAATGTAGAGGTCTGATTTCAACAGATTGACCACCCTGGAATCCTGGCAAAGCGAATGAAGGGCTTCATCCACAAGTCCCACATGCCGAGCGGAATCGCTCCGTCTTAGCTCCTCCTTCACTTTCTCCAGCTGCTTCTGCAAAAGCCTGATGAGGGGAATGACCTGACTCAAGCTGGCTGTGTCTGAACTGACTTCACGTGTGGCAAGTTCGAAGGGCTGGAGAACCTTGCACAACACGGAAATCATTCTCCACTGTGCTTGAGTCAGGTGCATACCCCCTCCTTTGCCTATGTCATAGGTGGATGTATAGGCTTGTATGGCCTTTTGCTGCTCCTCCATCCTCTGAAGCATATAGAGGGTTGAGTTCCACCGCGTCACAACCTCTTGCTTCAGGTGATGGCGGGGCAGGTTCAAGAGTGTTTGCTGTCTCCTGCACGCCCCTGTCGCTTTTCAGAAAATTCTGCACCACCAAGTTTATTGTGTGAGCAAAACATGGGACGTGCTGGAATTTGCCCAGATGTAATGCCCGCACAATATTGGTGGCGTTGTCAGATATCACAAATCCCCAGGAGAGTCTAAGTGGGGTAAGCCACTGGGCGATGATTTCCCTCAGTTTCTCTAAGAGGTTGTCGGCGGTGTGCCTCTTACTGAAACCGGTGATACACAGCGTAGCCTGCCTTGTAACGAGCTGGCGTTTCTGAGATGCTGCTACTGGTGACGCTGCTGCTGTTGCTGCGTAAGGTGATACATCTACCCAGTGGGCTGTCACAGTCATATAGTCCTTAGTCTGCCCTGTTCCACTTGTCCACATGTCCGTGGTTAAGTGGACATTGTGTACAACGGCATTTTTCAGGACACTGAGGACACTTTTTCTGACGTTTCTGTACAGTCTCGGTATCGCCTGCCTAGTGAAGTGGAATCTAGATGGGATTTGGAACTGGGGACACACTACCTCCATCAATTGTCTAAATCCCACTGCACTAATGGCGGATACCGGACGCACGTCTAACACCAACATAGCAGTCAAGGCCTCAGTTATACGTTTTGCTTCAGGATGACTGCTGTCGTACTTCATCCTCCTCGCTAAGGACTGTTGGAGGGTCAATTGTTTAGTAAAAGTAGTGGTGTTCCTACTTCCTCTCTGGGATGATGAACGACTCCCAGCAGCAGCAACAGCAGCAGCGGCAGCAGTAGGCGTAGCAATGCAGGATCCTCCAGAGGAATCCCGGATAGGAGAGTCAGTCATGCCAGTGACATGGCCTGCAGGACTACTTCCGATCCTGACTAAGGAGGAAATTGACGAGGAGGGAGTTGACGGTGTGGTTTGCAGGCGCTTGGATACAACAGGACAACGGGATTTAGGTGTCCCTGGACTGCTTACGGTCTTAGCCAAAGTTTCTGAACTTGACAGTAACTTTTTATGAACGCGCTGCAGGTGCCATATAAGGGAGGATGTTCCTAGGTGGTTGACGTCCCTACCCCTAATTATTTCACCTTTACATATGGTACATATGGCAAGACAGTTGTTGTCCGGATTTGGATAGAAATATTGCCAGACCAAAGAGGTGGAATGTTTGGTCTTCTGCCCAGGCATGACCGTGATGGGCTTTTTCATCCCACGGACAACAACTGTCTCCCCCGGAGCCTGATTTAAACAAACCACATCACCATCAGAATCCTCCTCACCAACTTCCTCCTCAGCGCCAGCTACACCAGTATCCTCATCCTGTTGTACTTCAACAGTGACATCTTCAATTTGCATATCAGCAAGTGGACTGTGGGTGCTCCTTTCAGCACTTGCAGGGGGCGTGCAAATGGTGGAAAGAGCCACCTCTTCCCGTCCAGTGCTGGGAAGGTCAGGCATCGCAACCACCACCACACTTGGACTCTCCTTGGGGATTTGTGATATCTTCTTAGAAAGCACAGTTCTTCGCTGTGCTTTTGCCAGCTTAACTCTTTTGATTTTTTTAGTGGGAGGAGGGCTTCCATCGTCATGTGAAGCTGAACCACTAGTCATGAACATACTAGGGATCGACCTTAGCCGTTCCTTGCCACTCAGTGTCGTAAATGGCATATTGGCAAGTTTACGTTTCTCTTCAGCTGATTTAAATGTCTTTTTCAAGGTCATTTTCCTGAACTTTGCCATTTGGGATTGTATGTGCCCTCTACTATGACATTGGGCATCGGCCTTGGCAGACGACGTTGATGGCATGTTATCGTCTATGTCATGACTAGTGGCAGCAGCTTCAGCACTAGGAGGAAGTGGTTCTTGATCTTTCTCTATTTTATTTTTATCGGAGAAAGTTTGGTCCTCCATTTATGTTATATCGATTTGATATATACGTGCGGCTAAACACAGAAAATAATTTTTTTTTTGGTTTGGACTGGAGTGTACTTTCGGGGGTTACAGCACCCTTAACGGTCAAGCCAGCCGGCCCTTTACTTATGACACAGGCGCACGCTTGGCACTACTTTGTTGATGCACGTGCGGCTACTGCGCACACAATTCACAAACACAGAAAATAATTTTTTTTTGGTTTGGACTGGAGTGTACTTTCGGGGGTTACAGCACCCTTTAACGGTCAAGCCAGCCGGCCCTTTACTTATGACACAGGAGCACGCTTGGCACTACTTTGTTGATGCACGTGCGGCTACTGCGCACACAATTCACAAACACAGAAAATAATTTTTTTTTGGTTTGGACTGGAGTGTACTTTCGGGGGTTACTGCACCCTTTAACGGTCAAGCCAGCCGGCCCTTTACTTATGACACAGGCGCACGCTTGGCACTACTTTGTTGATGCACGTGCGGCTACTGCGCACACAATTCACAAACACAGAAAATAATTTTTTTTTTGGTTTGGACTGGAGTGTACTTTGGGGGTTACAGCACCCTTTAACGGTCAAGCCAGCCGGCCCTTTACTTATGACACAGGCGCACGCTTGGCACTACTTTGTTGATGCACGTGCGGCTACTGCGCACACAATTCACAAACACAGAAAATAATTTTTTTTTTGGTTTGGACTGGAGTGTACTTTCGGGGGTTACAGCACCCTTAACGGTCAAGCCAGCCGGCCCTTTACTTATGACACAGGCGCACGCTTGGCACTACTTTGTTGATGCACGTGCGGCTACTGCGCACACAATTCACAAACACAGAAAATATTTTTTTTTTTGGTTTGGACTGGAGTGTGCTTTCGGGGGTTACAGCACCCTTTAACGGTCAAGCCAGCCGGCCCTTTACTTATGACACAGGCGCACGCTTGGCACTACTTTGTTGATGCACGTGCGGCTACTGCGCACACAATTCACAAACACAGAAAATAATTTTTTTTTTGGTTTGGACTGGAGTGTACTTTCGGGGGTTACAGCACCCTTAACGGTCAAGCCAGCCGGCCCTTTACTTATGACACAGGTGCACGCTTGGCACTACTTTGTTGATGCACGTGCGGCTACTGCGCACACAATTCACAAACACAGAAAATATATTATTTTTTTAGCACTTGGGGGGAGCACCCCTGATGGACAGAGCACCCCCTGGACAATACTACAGCACCCCTTTAGGACTGGGACACTGCACAGGACTTTGGAGTGGACACAGCCCCTATGGAGAACTGACTGCACAACACAGTCCAGCCAGCCCCTATGGACTTTGAAGTAGTGGACACAGCCCCTATTAACAACAGCAGCACAGCACAACACAGCCAGCCCCTATGGACTTTGAAGTAGTGGACAACAGCAGCACTACACTACACTACACTACACAGCCCTAACTCCCACCCTCCCTCTTCACTGTCCACAGCCGAGTGAGAAAATGGTGCCGACGCGGGTACCTTATATAGGATCCAAAACCCGCGAGACTCGGAAGGCGGGATGATGACGTTTTGCCTCGATTTCAGATCAGAGTCAGGCGGGAAAAGTCGAGCCTGACTCGGATCGGACTCGGATCGGGGGGGCTCGGGGGGGTTCGGATTTCAGAAATCCGAACCCGCTCACCCCTAATATATATATATATATATATACACATGTATACACATACATACATATATATACATAGACACAAATATATACATATACACATATATATATACATTAGATACTCACAGGATAGTATTGTCACACATTGCAATATAAATATATATATATATATATATATATACACACACACACACAAGCGCTGATAGAAAAGTAATGAGACTGATTTTTTTTATTCAGAATCAGATGACCACAGGATCTGAAAATTGTTCTCTTTTTCAAAGTAGCGTCCTTCGCATTCAACATTTTTTGCAGCATTTCAACAACGATTCAAAGACGTGCAGTAGACTGTTTAGTGATATCGCTTTTAGTGTTGCAGTTATGGTATTTTCTCTTAATCATCTGTTGGGAACTTCTTTCCATGCAGTTGTTTTCTTTAATCAGTGCTGCCAAAGCAACAGCAGTAACATGTGGTCAGCCATTGTCTTGGAGCAAAAACCACTGTTTCATAAGCATATGTGGTCTGTTCTTTCTCATGGCTCCACCCAAGTAGGTTTTCAGGATGTTTGCATAGTAGTCACCATTAATTGTCTGTCCACGGGGAACCAGTGCTGTAGGATCATATCGTGAGCATCAAAGAACAGCAGAAGCATGACTTTACAAGCCGAAAGGAATCACAAGTAAGTTTTGGTGCAGAGGCAAATTTGCATGTTTCCATACAGTGGACTGTTGTTTGGATTCCGGATTATAACGAATCCACGATTCATAACACGTCACAATAGATGTTAGGAAATCGGGTATCCTTGCATGATTCAACTCATCGTCGCATCTATTCTTCTGTGAGATTTCTGGGTACCCACCTGGCACATACGCGATGCATTTTCAGTTCCTTTGTCACAATATGCTGAACCTGTTTGAATGAGATGCCAAGTGAACCAGAAAGTTAGCATAAAGGTAACATTCTGTCATTGTGCAACATCTCCGCAGATTTGGCAATGTTGATATCTGTAACCGCGGCAGATGGTCTCCCAGGACACGCAACATCAGTCACTCACGTATTACCCTCCACCACCAAAATACTGCAGCACGGCTAATTGTTTCTCCACAGTATCCTTTACGTAACATTTCATGAGTTTCATTCCCACTTTTTCCAAGTTTAACACAAAATTCAATCACACATCTCTGACGTAAACTCACAGACATGTCTTCCTCATCCACCATGATGAAATGTACGAAGATCTTCCACTTGTTGTGACCAAACAAAGAAGACTTCGACAGTCCAACCGCAGGTTCAGACACATCGATGTATGAGCTTCACATTAACCAGCATAGCATTGTCATGTCTATCTATGGGACAGAAGCAGTCTCATTACTTTTCAATCAGCCCTTGTGTATTATTATTTTAGGAAAAATCACCGGGACTTGCTCTGACACCCCCGTGGCACCTCCTCTGAGGACTAATTAAGCAATTGGAAGAATCCAATTAGCTTAATTAGTCCTTAATTACTCACTTTCCGAAGTGCTGTCTTCTGCATCTTCTTCTGCATCCAGCGTTGGGAGCCGGCTCTTCTGCAGCAGGGTAAGTATGTCAGTGTGTGTGGTGTATGTAAGTGTGTATGAGTGAGTGAGTGTGTGTGTGTGTGTGCATAAGTGTGTGTGTGTGACCAGTGTGTGTGGCCCCACCGGAATGGGCGCTGGGAGAACTAAATCTCCCAGCAGTCCTTGCTCCTCTCATCAGTCCCCAGGACTCCCAGCAGCCCCCTCTCCAGTAAGAAGAGAGAGGAGAAGCCACTGGGAGCCGTGGAGACCCCCTGCCAGGTAGGTGTTTTTTTGTGTTTTTTTTTTATTTTATGCGGCGCAGGGTTTTCAGAGCTGAAAACCCCGCGACCACTATTATTTTAACTGAATACCGCGGGTAGCCGGAGCACGCATACCCGCGGTATTCAGGAATTGGGCGTGAGGTGCGCAAGTTTATGACTTGCTAAACCTCGCGCCCAATTGTGTATGTCCATTAAAGGGAGTACCTTGATCAGTTAAAATTTCTTTGGGTATTTCCACCCTGCTGAAAACATGCACCTAGCTATGCTCTTGGTTGACATATTACGCAAAGGGATTGTCTCAGGTTATCGAGCATTATCCACTATTACGAGGATATACTGATGTCCCAGAGCAGACTTTAACAAGGGCTCAATCAAATCCATGGCTATCCGTTCAAATGGGACCTCTATAACAGGCATGGGCACTAGAGGACTCTTGAAATGAGGTGTGGGAGCATGATACTGGTACTCAGGGCAGGAAGAACATAACTCAGGCACATCTTTATACACCCCGGGCCAAAAGAACCACTAGAATACCCTCTCAGTGATCTTTTCAGCCTCTAGGTGTCCTACGGTGATGTGACCATGAGCTAGGTCCAACACAGTTCTCCTATATGTCTGGGAAACCACAAGCTGTTCTACCACATCCTCATCCCTTTTTGTCACTTGGTACAAGAGCTCATTGTTAACGGCCATGTGTGGATACGTAATCCTGTTATCCAGATCTATTGGTTTCCCATTAACAACTTTCACATTTTCTCTGGCTCTAATCAAGGTGGGGTCCCTTAACTGTTCAGTAAATAAATCCTCTTTGACTTCATGAGGAGTTATGCTTTCAGCACAGTCTGTCACTTAATTTTGTTCCTCATTATCTATATTATCCACAGCCATACTAACAAAAGGGCAAGGGTCTGAGGGTTTCGGGGTCACACCTGCGGCCAGCATATCACCAGGATGGTCACTGGCTCTATACTGTTCACCTCTGTAGCCATGCAGGATTTCTATAATTTCCTAAAATGGGGAAAGTCTCTCCCTCTTAGAACATCATGTAATAAGGAAGGGACCATTCCCACATTAACCATAGCTGAACCACAAGTGGTCTCAATATTTTCTTCAGCAGTATTATAATCACGGTTGTCACCATGTATGCAAGTTACACCAACAGATGTTCACTGGCCCTTTAAAGAATTTCCCAACCCATCTTTCACAAGTGTGATTACACTTCCTGGGTCCAACAATGCCTTTACCCGGTTACCTCCCATAACAATCTCACACATTTGTTTTTCGGACTCAACAGGTGCAACAGTACAGGCTAGCCTAGCAAAGTAAGACATTCTGCGACATTCATCATCTCCACTATCTGGTCAGCTGTCTTAGGATCCCCATGGCTCACCCACTTGCGTAAAGCCATGGGCAGGGACCTCAAGTAATGGTCCATGACAACTCTCAACCATCTGGGGTCCAGTTAATGTCTCTGATTGTAGCCATTTTTTGGTCAGGTGAATGAGGTCGTGCATTTGTGAGCGGGGAGGTTTGTCCATGTAGTACACCCAGCAATTAAAACATTTAATTGCATCACTGTCAAGTCTTTTAGGCAGGTGAGACCTTTCTGGCCTTACTGACCCATCTATGGACTGAGGACCTGATTCAGAGCCGGACGCTATTTGCGGATGGTCGTTCTGAAAAAGGGGCCGGATATTTAAATTAAGCGCTCGCTCTTTGCGGTCTGTTGACGCCTCTATGTCTGAACGAGCGAATGACACATGCGCTCGCTATTTTGAAAAAACGCCCCCTGGCTGCTCGCATCATACATCATCTCCGCTATTTATTAGATTAATCGAGTACATCGAACAGCTTATGAACTGCATGCTATTCTTGTGGTAGCATTTTCCTACCGCAATCAAGCGAGCAGTTCAGGCTAAAAGACAACCAAGTGATGTGGTCGATGACGCTGCTTTGTTAATTATGCACTCCCATTAAACGCCCGTTTTGACCTTTTGGCACGCCTGCGTTCGGATCTCCACTCCCCGTTTTCAAGCACCTTCCCCTGTTACCACCCACAAACGCATATTAGCAGGCATTCGCTATTTTGCAAGCACACGATTTCCGACCGCACTGACTGGTTGGCGCATGCGCATTGCAACCCATATGCATGCGCAGATGTGCGAACATCGCTCAGAACGGACGAGCAGCCGCTTACGAGCAGCTCTGAATCAGGCCCTGAGCACCCACAGTCTGTTCATTTTTACGTTCTCTTATCCGCCCAGGACCCTTTTCCCATGGAACAGTCTTACCAAGTTTCACCTTGGGATCTAGGGGCAACTGCAGTATAGCCTCATGAATTTCAGTCCAGAAAGACACAGACCTGCTTTCTGCAGGGCTCTCAAAGCTGTTGCTACCTTAACTTATGCGCAGATTAACTTATGCCCACATTCTCCACCTCATGTGACAGGGTTGGGGAACTGGTACCATCTCCTGGGGTAGATGGCAATGCGCAGCTGTTGAGAGATCACACAAAGTCCATTTGTCTGGTGCAACTGACCTCGGCCAGTTTTATTATAAAGCAAAAGCAAAATAACAAAAATAAACACCTTGCCATCCAGCTCTAACTAAACACAGAATGGTCCTAGCTCACTAATAAAGAATATAAGTTTACCAGGCATAGCTCACTTGGTGTCAGCAGCATGTTTCTCTCATAGAGACACTTATTGATTCATTTCCCCAGGTAGTGTGCACAATGATCAGCCTGACAGTCTTAAAACACACATACACAACTGAAAGCCCTAATTAGCCTCCTGGTAGGCCAAAAGCCCAAAAATCCAAACTGGGCCTAATAAATGTAGCCCGACCTCTCTCCATTCATAAATCCCAGGAACCCTTTTCCAGCTTTCTCAAAAAATGTTAACACAGACCTTTTCCTGGGGTTTTGAGAACAAATAGGTTAGGAATCTAGAAGAAATATAGTGAACCTCCAGCACTATACCAGTGACCTGGCTGTGTGCACAGGCGACCTGCCGACAATCCATACACTGGCTGCAGGGACCACTGACATCACAACTAGGCTGGCAAATTTAAATACCTGCCCAGTTGTGATGTCAGGCAAGACATACTGAGTGGCTGATTGGTGTGTATAGACACTCAGATGCTGGATTGTTCTGCTGACTAATCCATCGTCCTAGTGTGTACTCAGCATAAGTCATCACCAGCAGTGGATCCTGCCCTCTTACCTGAGGGGGTGCTGTTGCTCTGACCATGGCCGTCAGGGTCCCGGCACCTGCGCAATGAATCTGGAAGGCGCTGGAACCGGCGCATGCAAATAACACCAGTTTCTGGGGGCTGCATTGGATGCAGCCCAGAGGAGCCCTGAAGGGCTGCCCGAAAGGCAGAGCAGCTGCTCTCTGCTAATCTCAGACTGGACTGGTAGTCCCAGAGGGAGGAGACACCTCCCCTTGGGGCTGCCTGTCCTTTGCATGATTTGCAGGTGGCGCTTCCAATGGGAAGCCACCTCCAGGCACAGTGTAGCCAGTGCAGACACGGTCTGAACTGGTCACTGAAGTAGCGGATTTTACTGGAACCCATAGGTAAAATATGTCACTGGACATCACTTTAAGTTCTAGAATACTTATCTCCACAAAATGCCAGAATTATGCTTCACCTGTGTATTTATAAGCAGCAACTAAAATCACTACTATGACAGCAGTGTGACACACAAGTGCAGGCATGTCAAAAAAGAAACAATTAACTGTACTGCTTGGGTGTGGTATAAGAGAGAGACAGTAATTAGATAGACACCAGATGTTAGACAGGGAATAGTTAGACAGGGACAAAAGTTAAACAGGGACAAAAGTCAGACACACTAAAAATGGTCGACAATTTATTTTATTTTTTTCCCTAATCTTCACCCTAACTGGATACACACTGACATATACATTGGCCGATCAATTGATCAGCCAATATATCTGCTGCCCGTCTGCCTGTGTTTACCCGCGATATGTCAGTGAACGTCGGCGTTCACTGACATATCGGATTGGCTGTGCTGCACAGCCGATGGACAGATATATCTGTAGACATATCTGTCCATCGGCAAGTGTGTACGGTCGGTCTGCAAACCGCCCATACAAACACAGCGGCTGCTGCGAGGAGGATGGTGGGAAATGCCCCAGACCCGCCCAACAGCCGCCAGGTGCTGGGACCCGCGGGCACAAGCAGATGATAGCCGTTCAGTGTGTATGAACGACCATCATCTGCAAATATATCTGTCAGGTGTGTACCCACCTTAACCCTCCCCTTGGTGCCTAACCCTAACCCTCCCTCCAGGTGCCTAACCCTAACCCTCCCTCCAGGTGCCTAACCCTAACCGTCTGGGTAAGTGCCTAACCCTAAACCTCAATCCTGGTGCCTAACTCTAACCATCTGGGTAAGTGCCTAACCGTGCCTAACCTTAACCCTCCAGTAAATATCCCACCCTAACGAAAAAAAATTTAAATGTCAACCATTTTTGTGTTGACCATTTTCATTTTGAACTTTTGACCCTGTTGACCTATTATACCTGTCAACCTTTTTACATGTCAAACTTTAGTGTCTGACTTTTGCCCCTGTCTAACTATTCACTGTATAACATATGGTGTCTATCTAAACATTGTCTAACTAATTACTGTCTATCTATAGTCGGGAACCCATACTGCTTTAAGGGACATATTAATTATCAGGTTCCAGACCTGGTAATTATTATTTCTTATCACAACTATTTGCAGCCTGTGAGTTTGATTATTAGGAGGATATTCTGTAGGCTGGCAGTGGCATCGCTAGGGGGGTGCAGAGCTGTTGAGGGAAACAAAGGTCCTCCTTTGCAGCACATAGGATTTTTTTATATTTTTTGGGAGGGGGCATGGCAACTCTCCCAGATTTGACCACGCCCCCATGAGTTTCCATATATGAAAAGATAGGAAATAGTAACTATTTCATATATTTTCATATATGGGACTATTATTTTTATTATAAACTCAGATCAATAGTTTAAGCCCACTATTCAGATGTGGCAGCAGCTCGATACATTTTATTATTAGTGGTTTTATGTATTATTAGCTACATTTTATCCATCCTTGCATCTATGTTAAGTATAATTTTACTTTGTTACCAGAAATATCCATATTGGGTTTAGAGAAGTCTGTTTTATTGAAATCAATCAAGCATTATATCAGGGGTGGGGAACCTTTTTTCTGCCAAGGGCCATTTGGATATTTATAAAATCATTCGTGGGCCATACAAAATTATCAACTTACAAATTTGCCTGCTATATAGCTACATATATCTATAGATAGTACCAAGACCGGCACTCCACAATGAGAATCCAAACCTTGCCTTGGTGCCCTCCCCGGAGTAGCATCCTCCATTGAAATGTATAATGCAAGCTGCTGCACTCACAACAGGACTTCAACTGTCTTTAAATTATTGACCGCTTAGACCAGCGTTTAATAATTTAAAGACAGTGGAAGTCCTGTGAGTGCCGCCGCTTGCATTTTATATATATATATATATTTACAGTCAGGTGCATAAATATTAGGACATTGACAGAATTTTCATAATTTGGCCTCTATTCACCACCACAATGGCTTTGAAGTGAAACAAACAAGATGTGCTTTAACTGCAGACTTTCAGATTTAATTTGAGGGTAATTACATCCAAATCAGGTGAACGGTGTAGGAATTACAACGGTTTCTATATGTGCCTCCCACTTTCTAAGGGGCCAAAAATAATGGGACTATCAACTCAAAAGATATTTCTAGGAAAGGTGTGGGCTATTCCCTCGTTATTTCATTATCAATTAAGCAGGTAAAAGGTCTGGAGTTGATTCTAGGTGTGACATTTGCATTTGTAATCAGTTGCTGTCGACTCTCAATATGAGATCCAAAGAGCTGTCACTATCAGTGAAGCAAGCCATCATTAGGCTGAAAAATCAAAACAGAGACATAGCAAAAACATTAGGTGTGGCCAAATCAACTGTTTGGAACATTCTTAAAAGAAAGAATGCACCGGAGAGCTCAGCAACACCAAAAGACCCGGAAGACCACGGAAACCAACTGTGGTACATGACAGAAGAATTATTTCCCTGGTGAAGAAAAACCCCTTCACAACAGTTGGCCAAATCAAGAACACTCTCCAGGAGGTAGGTGTATATGTGTCAAAGTCAACAATCAAGAGAAGACTTCACAAGAGTAAATATAGAGGGTTCACCACAAGATGTAAACCATTGGTGAGCCTCAAAAAACAGGAAGACCAGATTAGAGTTTGCCAAACAACATCTAAAAAAGCCATTACAGTTCTGGAACAACATCCTATGGACAGATGAGACAAAGGTCAACTTGTACCAGAGTGATGGGAAGAGAAGAGTATGGAGAAGGAAAGGAACTGCTCATGATCCAAAACATACCACGTCATCAGTGAAGCATGGTGGTGGTAGTGTCATGGCGTGGGCATGTATGGCTGCCAATGGAACTGGTTCCCTTGTATTTATTGATGATGTGACTGCTGACAAAAGCAGCAGAATGAATTATGAAGTGTTTCGGGCAATATTATATGCTCATATTCAGTCAAATGCTTCAGAACTCATTGGACAGCACTTCACAGTGCAGATGGACAATGACACGAAGCATACTGCAAAAGCAACCAAAGAGGTTTTTAAGGCTAAAAAGTGGAATGCTATGCAATGGCCAAGTCAATCCCCTGACCTGAATCCGATTGAGCATGCATTTCACTTGATGAAGACAAAACTGAAGAGAAAATGCCCCAAGAACAAGCAGGAACTGGAGACATTTGCAGTAGAGGCCTGGCAGAGCATCACCAGGGATGAAACCCAGCATCTGGTGATGTCTATGCGTTCCAGACTTCAGGCTGTAATTGCCTGCAAGGATTTGCAACAAAGTATTAAAAAGTGAAAGTTAGATTTAGGATTGTTTAGTTTGTCCCATTACTTTTGGCCTCTTAAAAAGTGGGAGGCACATATAGAAACCATTGTAATTCCTACACCGTTCACCTGATTTGGATGTAATTACCCTCAAATTAAATCTGAAAGTCTGCAGTTAAAGCACATCTTGTTTGTTTCATTTCAAAGCCATTGTGGTGGTGAATAGAGGCCAAAATATGAAAATTATGTTAATGTCCCAATATTTATGCACCTGACTGTATATATATATGCACGCTCGGCACTCCCGCTGTATATAGTAGAAAAGTCCTGGGTGCCTTCCCCAGATGGATATCAAAAGTACAAACACGTAGATATAGGCGGCACTCTCTGTGTATATGAAAAAAATACTAGAGGATTCCCAGCCTTTTGCTCATTCATAGAGTAATAACTTGATAGAGTACTTACTAGAAATAATTTTCTCTTCAACGGTGAATTTTACATCCAAACATCGGGCTGCGCAATTGGTTCTTGCATGGCTCCAGCTTATGCGAACACGTTCATGTTCAAAGTGGAAAAGGGGATGTTCCTGGAAAATCAGGAATACACTTCTAATATCCTTTTCTACACACGCTATATAGATGACGTGTTTATGCTATGGAGGGGTACTAAGGAAGGATTCCTAGATATGATGACAGCGGTGAATTCCATGGATAAAAACATCAAATTTACTTTTGAAATAGACCAGAGAGAAATACATTTCCTTGATGTACTGGTCACATGTGATGAAGGCAAATTGAGAACTTCGGTAGATCAAAAGCCCACAGATGCCAATAATTTTCTCTTGGCTACCAGTTGCCACCCTGGATCACTTAAAAATGACTACTCTATTCGCAATTCTTAAGAGTTTGACGGATTTGTTCAGATCCTGAGGATGAAAAGAAACATATGGAGATTGTATACAATAAATTCCTCCGCAGGGGATATCCCAGATCATTGCTAAAACAAGCAAGAGAAAAAGCTTCAGCTATACCTAGAAAAGATATGCTGCAAAAAACATCAGTAAAGAGAGTCACTGATAACACGATTATCTGGTTAAATTAATTTTCTGTGGCTAGTGATAGTTTGAAAAGAACAGCCAAAAGATTCTGGCCCATCATTAATATGGACGACTCTTTGCCATTGTTGAAACATGCACAACTTTTACCATGTCATAAAAGGGGACGTAATATCAGAGACATGGTCGTTAAGACAGATATAACAAACATGGGTAAAATGAAACCTTCACATTTTTTGAACAAGAAAATGGGAAACTTTAAATGCCTTGGTTGTACCACATGCGGCTATTTGGAGACGGGAGATTCCTTCTATCATCCTCATACCGGAAACAAAATATTAATTAAGCATAGACTCACGTGTAGTAGCCAGTTTGTAATTTATTACATCAAATGCCTGTGTGGTTTATACTACATAGGCAAAACCACAAGACAATTTAAAGAGAGAATGGCTCTGCACAGAAGCGCCATACGTCTGGCACTAGAAGGAAGGACCACGGAACAACCAGTGGCCAGACACTTTAAGGAATTTGGCCACAATTTATCCTCTCTTAAATACAAGATGATTGATTACATTCCACCTAACATCAAAGGAGGAGATCGTGCCAGAAACCTATTGCAAAGAGAGGCTCGCTGGATACATGATTTGAACACTGTCAGACCTTTTGGTCTGAATGAAAACTTATCATTGACTTGTTTTCTGTAACTATACTTTCCTGTATTTGATATAATTCTTTTTCCCATATACTTGATCTTTACAGCATATGCTCTTAAACTTTGCTTGTTCTTAGGACAATTTCTGTTAGCCCTTTAGCGATATTGTATGGCCTGATATAGGTCATAGTTTTTCTATACGCATATGTAATGTCCTTCTGTTTTGTCTCTATCTACTTGGATGTCTTTTAATGTTGGTGTTCATTACATGTGGTATTTTTGTTGTCAGTTCGTGTTGCCTGGCAACCTCGAGTCCGGTGTCTGCCGTCAGCTCCACGGAGATATGGCGTTGTGGATGACGTCATTAGTGCAGTCCGGACACGAGGGAGTCATGATCAGTCACGGTGGAGGGAGTCTTTCACTGATATTTAAGGTAAGAATTTTGCATTATTTCTGTGTTCCTGACGAAAAATTTGAAGTAAATCTGAAACGTTGAACGAGCAAGAGGCTGGGAATCCTCTAGTATTTTTTTCATATACACTGAGAGTGCCGCCTATATCTACGTGTTTATATATATATATATATATATATATATAAATTGTATTTCTTAATGAAAAGAAAAAAAGCACTCTCCAGATTTTCAGCAACATTAATCAGCTTTTAATACCAATGTAATTTGCCAGCCAACGTTTCGGTCCAACATGGACCTTTGTCAAGGCATTGAGTTTCTAGACATCATAGTAACTGCAAGGGAGTACATATAAACAACGTCAGCATGCAAAGTCTAACAGGCCCTTCAATCACACATGTGTATAAATGCCATAATCTCTGTGTTTATAAATGGATCATGAGAGCAGTGTTTAGCCATATAATGGAATAATGAAAATGATCTAGCACGAAGACTGTCCGTGCCGGCAGCTATAACCATAAAGTATATGTCTATTCGTAAATCACACACATATGCTAATCTTGGGTGAATCTTGATATGTATACATCATATACCTGCATAGTATACAGTGACTGTGTATTATGCATATACCTGCACAATACACTGTGACTGACACTGTAGAAAAAACACACCAGAAAGTACATGAAACATGATAATATATATAATAAGTAATAAAAAATACAAAATATTGAAAAATAATGAAAAACTAGTATATATATACTAGGGGTGTGCACCGGCCACTTTTCGTGTTTTGTGTTTTGGTTTTGGATCTGGATCTTTCTTTGTGTTTTGGATCTGGATTGGTTTTGCCAAAACCACCCTTGCGTGTTTTGGGTTCTGGGTTTTGTGTTTTGGATCTGTATTTTTTTGAAAAAAAGCATAAAAACAGCTAAAATCACAGAATTTGTAGGTTTTTCTGCTCCTATGCTATTATTAACCTCAATAACCTTAATTTCCACTCATTTCCAGTCTATTCTGAATACCTCACACCTCACAATAGTGTTTTTATGTCCAAAAGGTTGCACCGAGGTAGCTGGATGACTATGCTAAGCGACACAAGTGGGCGGCACAAACACGTGACCCATCTAGGCGTGAAACTGCAGTGGCAGACAGGATGGCATTGAAAAACTAGGCCCCAAACTGTACATAATGCAAAGAAAAAAAAGAGGTGCAAGATGGAATTGTCCTTGGGCCCTCCCACCCACCCTTATGTTGTATAAACAGGACATGCACACTTTAACAAACCAATCATTTCAGCGCCAGGGTCTGCCACACAACTGTGGCTGAAATGATTGGTTCGTTTGGGCCCCCACAAAACAAGCTGGCAATTTATCTGTCCCTGCACAAACTGGCTCTACGGAGGCAAGATGTCATCCTCATCCTCCTCATCCACCGATTCCTCACCCTCTTCAGTGTGTACATCCTCATCCTCACAGAGTATTAATTCGTCCCTGCTGGAACCACAGGTCCCTCTGTACGTTCTGGAGGCTGGTCTCCCTGGAAGAGTTGATAATTCATTTTATGAACATCATCTTCTCCACATTTTGTGGAAGCAACCTCCTACGCCTTTCGCTGACAAGGTTCCCGGCTGCACTAAACACTCTTTCGGAGTACACACTGGAGGGGGGGCAACTCAGGTAAAATAGAGCCAGTTTGTACAGGGACCTCCAAATTGCTTCTTTTTCCTGCCAGTACAGGTACGGACTGTCTGACATGCCTACTTGGATGCTGTCACCGATGTAATCCTTTAACAGACAGACGCACGCTTGTCGCTGCTGCTTTGAGGATTCAAGTGCGGCTACAGCCCACACAATTCACAAAGACAGAAAAAAAAAAGAATATTTTTATTGTTTGTGGAGCACACTTTGAGGGTTACACCACCCTTTAACAGACAGACGCACGCTTGTCGCTGCTGCTTTGAGGATGCAAGTGCGGCTACAGCCCACACAATTCACAAAGACAGAAAAAAGAAGAAGAATATTTTAATTGTTTGTGTAGAACACTTTGAGGTGTCACCACCCTTTAACAGACAGACGCACGCTTGTCGCTGCTGCTTTAAGGATGCAGGTGCGGCTACAGCCCACACATTTCACAAAGACCAAAAAAAAAAGAACAATATTTTAATTGTTTGTGTAGCACACTTTGAGGGTGTCACCACCCTTTAACAGACAGACGCACGCTTGTCGCTGCTGCTTTAAGGATGCAGGTGCGGCTACAGCCCACACAATTCACAAAGACAGAAAAAAAAGAACAATATTTTAATTGTTTGTGTAGCACACTTTGAGGGTGTCACCACCCTTTAACAGACAGACGCACGCTTGTCGCTGCTGCTTTAAGGATGCAGGTGCGGCTACAGCCCACACAATTCACAAAGACAGAAAAAAAAAGAACAATATTTTAATTGTTTGTGTAGCACACTTTGAGGGTGTCACCACCCTTTAACAGACAGACGCACGCTTGTCGCTGCTGCTTTGAGGATGCAGGTGGAATCTAGACGGGATTTGGAACCGAGGACACACTACCTCCATCAATTGTCTAAATCCCACTGCACTAATGTCGGATACCGGACGCACGTCTAACACCAACATAGCAGTCAAGGCCTCAGTTATAAGTTTTGCTTCAGGATGACTGCTGTCGTACTTCATCCTCATCGCTAGGGACTGTTGGAGGGTCAATTGTTTAGTAAAAGTAGTGATGTTCCTACTTCCTCTCTGGGATGATGAACAACTCCCAGCAGCAGCAACAGCACTAGGAGGAAGTGGTTCTTGATCTTTCCCTATTTTATTTTTATCGGAGAAAGTTTGGTCCTCCATTTATGTTATATTGATATATATACGTGCGGCTAAAGCGCACACAAACACAGAAAATATTATTTTATTTTTGCTGGAGAGTAGTGCACTTTGTGGGTTACACCACCCTTTAAGAAATGAGCCAGCCGGCTCTTTACTTATGGGACACAGGCGCACGCTTGGCGCTGCTCCTTTGTTGATGCACGTGCAGCCACAGTGCACACAATTCACAAACACAGAAAATAATTTTTTTTTTGGTTTGGACTGGAGTGTACTTTCGGGGGTTACAGCACCCTTAACGGTCAAGCCAGCCGGCCCTTTACTTATGACACAGGCGCACGCTTGGCACTACTTTGTTGATGCACGTGCGGCTACTGCGCACACAATTCACAAACACAGAAAATAATTTTTTTTTTGGTTTGGACTGGAGTGTACTTTCGGGGGTTACAGCACCCTTAACGGTCAAGCCAGCCGGCCCTTTACTTATGACACAGGCGCACGCTTGGCACTACTTTGTTGATGCACGTGCGGCTACTGCGCACACAATTCACAAACACAGAAAATAATTTTTTTTTGGTTTGGACTGGAGTGTACTTTCGGGGGTTACAGCACCCTTAACGGTCAAGCCAGCCGGCCCTTTACTTATTACACAGGCGCACGCTTGGCACTACTTTGTTGATGCACGTGCGGCTACTGCGCACACAATTCACAAACACAGAAAATAATTTTTTTTTTGGTTTGGACTGGAGTGTACTTTCGGGGGTTACAGCACCCTTAACGGTCAAGCCAGCCGGCCCTTTACTTATGACACAGGCGCACGCTTGGCACTACTTTGTTGATGCACGTGCGGCTACTGCGCACACAATTCACAAACACAGAAAATAATTTTTTTTTTGGTTTGGACTGGAGTGTACTTTCGGGGGTTACAGCACCCTTAACGGTCAAGCCAGCCGGCCCTTTACTTATGACACAGGCGCACGCTTGGCACTACTTTGTTGATGCACGTGCGGCTACTGCGCACACAATTCACAAACACAGAAAATATATTATTTTTTTAGCACTTGGGGGGAGCACCCCTGATGGACAGAGCACCCCCTGGACAACACTGCAGCACTCCTTTAGGACTGGGACACTGCACAGGACTTTGGAGTGGACACAGCCCCTATGGAGAACTGACTGCACAACACAGTCCAGCCAGCCCCTATGGACTTTGAAGTAGTGGACACAGCCCCTATTAACAACAGCAGCACAGCACAACACAGCCAGCCCCTATGGACTTTGAAGTAGTGGACAACAGCAGCACTACACTACACTACACTACACAGCCCTAACTCCCACCCTCCCTCTTCACTGTCCACAGCCGAGTGAGAAAATGGCGCCGACGTGGGTACCTTATATAGGATCCAAAACCCGCGAGACTCGGAAGGCGGGATGATGACGTTTTGCCTCGATTTCAGATCCGAGTCAGGCGGGAAAAGTCGAGCCTGATTCGGATCGGACTCGGATCGGGGGGGCTCGGGGGGGTTCGGATTTCAGAAATCCGAACCCGCTCACCCCTAATATATACATACATACATACACACACACACACACTGTACTAAAGCCGACTAATTATTCCATTATCTCAGCTTAATGGAATTACATTGCTGTGTATTGATCAAGGTAAATAAGTTATACATCAAACAGGAGAAATGTTTTACTAATCACAGTTATCCTGAATAACTTCTAACACAGAGCTGAATGAATGTGAATAGCGGCACTGATGTCAGGCATAAATTGTTGGCAGTTCAGAACATTATTAATAATGTCATGTGAACCTAAATGACAACCAAGTTCAGTGATAACCACACACAGACCCAGGTAAAACACTGGGCACGGCTTAACACAAGATGTGGCCTACTCACAGTCCAGCTGCTTCTTCTTAAGGGCCAATGAACTCATGGGTTGTGATCTTGCAGTCCGTTATCCTCTGGCCGGACATGGCGGCTCCGGGCTGGGATCTGACATGAAGAGGATTGGGCCCGCCAGGAGAAGGGGGGATCCGGCATCACCTAGCTGCAGACCTAAGCATGGAGCCCAGGGGCACATTGTCTGCCCTTGCGGCGCATGGTACAGCAGTTGTAGGAAAATGGCAGCTCAGCTCCGCCTCAGGGATCCCTGAAGAGAGCCATCACGTGACCTGTCTGTGCATGTTTTTAATAAATTTGGGCAATACTTAACATATTGCCGTGAATAAAGATGATAATTATTGGGTCTAAAATACAATAATATATATATGCCACTTAATGTAACATCCTTTGCTCAGTCTGTGCATATCTTCTAAATGATGAACATTTACATAATCAAATAAACCAATATTTAAATACTATAAATGTAATATTGTAACAATTGAAATAAAGGAAGTCAAGATGTGTGAATTATATGACTTATATAATAAACTAGCTACCTGCCCCGGCTTCCCAGGGGAGCAATTTCATCTCACCACAGCCCCCTGCATCTCACAGTAGCCTGCTGCTTCTTACTACTGCCCCCTGCATCTCACAACAGCATCCTATATTTCACCAGAGCCCCTTGCATCTCACTACAGGCCCCTGCTTCTCACTCCTATTTCTTACCACAGCCCCATGCATCACACCACAACCCCCTGGGGCCTGGCCACTGGGATGTGCTGGAAAGGGCAGGTGGATCATGGATGAGAGATTTGTATTGCAGCTACTGTAAACATTATCAGCAGCATGTCCCCGGGCTGGGGCACCTGTGCATATTTCCGCAGCCTTCATGCGCACCCCTCCCCGGCTGCCGAACATGGCATTGTGCAATTTCCTCTTTGCACAATGTACCTTATATTTCCTGGCCTTTCTGTTGAGCTTTCTTCCTATGGTGCCCCTGTCAGAGAACAGTGTTGACTTCCATGGGAGGTGCCTCTTGTTCACCGGGGCCGTGTGGCTGAGCGGGAACATCATGCTGGATAGAGAGCACTTCACGGTGGAGAACTGGTGGCCACAGTCCATCTGCAGTGTAGGGATGGACATTGGAATCTTATGGTTACTAGCCATCAATGTTTTTGTTCAGATGGCAGTGTTTTTATCATTTGATGGTGGCAGTTTGATGTTTGCCACCATGGAAATCATTTGATTGTGATCCAATGGTTGCTTGTTTTTTTTTAAATTCCTGATTGCTTGCCTCCCTTGGATCCTTTTTGTCTACTGTTTCTGCATCAGGGCATCTTCATGGGTTTGTTGGAGGCTGTCTCTCTCTGTCTGTCTCAGACATGACCTTGCTCAGTCCCTGACTCCCTCCACTCTAGTCTGTGAGAGAGAGAGAAAGAGAGAGAGAGAGAGAGAGAGAGAGAGAGAGAGAGAGAGAGGGAGATATACACATTTCTGGGAGAAAAAAAAGGAAAGAGTGAATGAAATGAATGAGAGAGAAGATTGTGCAAACCATGCATGTTTATCTCATAATACACAAAACTCACTGATTGTTCAAAGTTACACAGATTGTTCATGGAGTAAAGCTGGCCATAGACTGTGTGACAGTGCAAACGAACCAGCTGAAAGCATGACGAGCAGAGCAACAACAACACGACTATTGATGGGCCTGCATACAATGCAGGATGTATGAAAAAGATCTTCACTCACAGTGTAAGTCAACTGAACAACTGTCAGGAGAATTGGACAGGTCTGATAACCAGAATGCCTTTCAGCCATTTTTAAGTTGTGAACAATTATCATTCATATCCATACATTGACATGTAAAAGATTCATTATATTGGATGCTTTAGAGGCTGGAATCAGCTGTATGTTTGTTACGGTTCTCACATGGTGATGAGACCGCAGGACTGCTGACCAAGGATAAGATTGGGTAGAGGAGTGGCAGTCCTTCCACAACTGGAGCTAGGTGGAGTGAGGCTGCAGAATGGTGGCACAACACAGAGAGAACATGGTCTACTAGCAGCGGCAGGTCACTGTGGTCTGAGGAATGTCTAGGGACTGTAGTGCAGCTAGGAGGCTAGACAAGGAATGACTAGACACAGGGTATATGCTGCAGGGCAGGAGTGACCAGGACTGTGGTATACAGTATTTCAGACAAGACAGGCAATACTGGACTGGCAAAGACAAGACAGGCAATACTGGACTGGCAAAGATAAGACAGGCAATACTGGACTGGCAAAGACAAGAGAGGCAGGGCTAGAGTACGGACAAGACTGGACAAACAAGAAACAGACAAGGCACAATTGATGTGGCAAGAATACTTACAGGAGTACAGACAGTTCAAGGTGCGGCTAGCAGGCCGAGGTGCAGCTAATGAGCCGAGAAGGTAGCAGACTATGATGTTGCCTAGTAGCCAGAGACGAGACTTGAACAAAGTGGCCATGTGCGACTGTAATACAACGATGCTGCCTTAAGGGCCGAGACGAGACAGGAACAAACAAAGTGGCCTTGATGGCCATGTGCAACTGGGACCAACTGATGCAGCCTTGAGAGCCGAGGTGCAGCTTTGTGAGCTGAGATGTACTTAATAAGATGCGGCCCAGTGGGCGAGGTGCAGCTTTGTGAGCTGAGATGTACTTGACAAGATGCGGCCCAGTGGCCGAGGTGCAGCTTTGTGAGCTGAGATGTACTTGACAAGATGCGGCCTGGGAGCTGAGATGCAGCCATGATAGTTGGGATGGACTTGACTAGGATGCAGCCTAGTCGCCGTGATGCGACTTAGACAGTCGAGGTGCGGCTACTGAGCCGTGATAGTACTAACATAGTTCAAGGCCTAGCAGACCATAATGCAGGAATCAGACAGGAGTACTCAGACACATCAGGAACACAAACTGGAGGCAGCGAGGTGGGGAACACTGCTGGCACAATAGCTGGGAATAAAGTGACACCGCTAGATGCAGCGGAGTGGAGAATGCTGCAGGTAATATTAGCTGAATGCAGACTGACACGACTAGACAGGGCTCTGGTAGCAATACAGCAGAGCTGAATACTTACAGGATCAGGATACCATAACAGTAGAACTTTGTAGACCGGCAAGAACTCAGGTAATTGTGAACAGAGCAACATACACTGGTAGTCAGTATAACCTGCACTGAGTGCAGGGCTAGCTGTAACTTATGAGATGCAAGATCCAATCAGAGCCATTCCCTGCAGAGAGCCTTTCCTAATTACAGGTTAGTGTGCAGCTGGGTTCAGCACACAGAGAGACAATTAATTAATGTGTAGCTGAGGTCTGCACACAGACAGACAGGCAAGATTACAGCTAGAGCTGAAAACAGACTAGACAGGATTTCCAGCTGCCTGCAACAGCCGGGACAAGGACAAGACATGATGCAGTGTCCCAGTCGCAACTATAACTGGGAACTACCACCAAGATGATCCGCTGTCGCTGATCCTAACAATGTTAAAATAGATGCAGTTGTACCTACACAAAACAGTCAAATGCCACATTTTGTGTAATTTAAATGTCTTTCAAACTTTTTAAAATGCCTGTGTGTGAACCATATATAAGTTCTTCTCAATTCATCCTGTGAATTGTGAAGCCTGAAATAATTACATATGGGGGTATATTTACTAAAATGCGGCTTTTTAGAAGTGGAGTTGTTGCCCATAGCAACCAATCAGATTTTAGCTATTATCTTCTAGAAGGTGCTAGATAAATGATAAATAAAATCTGATTGGTTGCTATGGGCAACAACTCCACTTCTAAAAAGCCGCACTTTAGTAAATATACCCCATGATCTCATGAACAGAATGTGTCCCTGCTGCACTTGACCTTCAGAGAAATGGAATTGGCACTATTTTCCCTTTGTAATGTGCTTTCTCTTAAAAATCACCATGCAAGATCATTATTATCTATTTGTGCTGGGTTCAGTGCAATTGAGCTTAGATGGAGAGAGCAATGTGAATTTTATGAGCAGTGTACATTGCTTAGGAGTCAGGACTTGTTAACGTTAAACTTTTTTACTCTGCAGACTCCAAGAGGTACATGGACACAATACTAAAGCTAAGGGGGTCATTCAGACCCGCTCGTGAGCGGCAGTACGCTCGCAAGCGGGTCGATGTTCCCCCACTGCACATGCGCGAGACCCGGCGAGCGACGGGCTCTCCATCGCTCCGGGTCTCGCACCAAAGGGGGCGTGCTGTCGATGTTGATTGACGTGCCTGCCAGATGTAGGCGTGCCTCTGGAGGCAGACGGAGGCGTGGCAGGCAGGGACATGCCTGCCAGACGGAGGCGTTCCCATGGGAACGCCTACCGTCTCAAGCCGGCCCCACTGACATCACTAGTGATGTCAGTGGGAGTGATTTTGGCTCTGATAGAGCCAAAATCACTCCAGGGCTTGCGGCAGCGAGACCCTACCGCAGGGTCTCCGTCGCAAGCCCGATGATCGCGATGGTCAAGACCATCGCGAACATCATCATGGATGCTCGCTATAGCTGTGGGTGGTAACCCACAGCTATGCGAGCGTCCATGAGGACGCTCCAAAAAAAGGTAGGAGGGCCCTGATTCAGAGCGAGCGCTCTGGTCAGAGCGTTCAGCTCTGAATCAGGCCCTAAGTACATACCATATGACAGTGCGACCCAACGATGTGATGTAACGATACCTTGCGTACACACTGCACAATCCGGTGTACGACGCCATGACTTATCGTTACATGCAGCATGTAATAGCACTGTGTCATTCATTGCAGTACAGAACAGCAGATAGGACGATGCGATGAAGGACCATCATCAATGACCGATCGGGCGTACACACTATACGATGTTTATGATATATTGATTCAATAGGTCCATGATAATACACTAACTCAGTGTCCGTGGTATGTTCATAGTGTATTGAATTAAGGGTAATGAACTATTAGAATAACATGTTTAACTTACCAATAATATATGTAACAGAGAACAAGTGAATGAAATTAATAATTTCTATTGAAGTGGTACATATAATTAATTCTTTAAAATGCCTATTAGAGCTATTAATCAGTATTTATGTTGCTGTACAAAGCAATGTTCTGTTTCATAGACATAAATACAATACTCCATTTAATGTAGTCAATACAAGCCATTATGGATATCATATTTTTCAGATGGAAACTACTCCAGTGCCCATATTTGCAATGCAGCCATACTGATTTATATTGAATTTACTTATTTAGGCCATCATAAATCACACTGTACTCTTGGGACGTATGGTTTGTGATATAGTTAGTCTATCAATTTCCTTTTCTGGCCATGCACTACGGACCAGTCCACAAGAACAGGGGAGGAGTTGACTGCTTAATAATTGTTGCGCCGTCCTACATTACTATATGGAGGCAATCTCCATTCACAACCTGACGTTGACTGAATGACAGTCGAACAGTTTTGAAAGTCAAACTGAACAATCCAGACCGTTTCTCAGATGTTTTCATGCTTTGAATGATTATACCAGTACCGTACCATAAACTTAACGACAATTGGTCAAACCAGTTTAGCTGGCTGGTTTGCATGATTATCGCCAGGGCCGATGCTAGGTTTCTCTGCACCAAGCACCATCCCATGCTCCCCCTTCGTCCCTCCCCTCACAGCTCTCTCCCCTGAGCATAAAAAAAAATAACCACAGCAGGTGGGTGGAGGATGGGGTTTCTACAGCCAGACCCTGGAGCCCCTGTGCGGCCACACGCACGGAGCGTGCCTGGAGCCGGCCCTTATTATCACACGCACTCCAATATGACCTCTTCCATCAGGTGCAAAATGCTCTGCTCCTGAATTTCTCTCTTAGGGCTGTATTCAATTAGAAACGAAAAGCCGGGATCCACGGAAAAGTAGCGCCGATCTCAGCTTTTCACGTGGAAACTTATCTCCGTATTCAATTCCATCCGCTTTTCGCATATGCGGAAAGTCAGTGCAATGTAATAGGCGAAAAAGATTTGCCTCTGAATAGTAGGAGAAAAGTGCTAAACTTTATTTTGGGGTGCAGAGGTGGGGAAACCACTCAGAACCCTTAGGATAGCCCCCCAAAGGACAACGGTGTCAACAAATTCCTGGAAAAAACTGAAGAACACCCCAAAAAAGTAGTTTCATTTTGGGGGTGAATAAGCACAAAGTGGGGGGACAACTTAAAAAACTAACGAAATAAGGTTCTGGGGATGCTCTAATAAGTGTTTTGGGGATTGCAGGTGTTTGTATGACGGAGGAATTTCACTTTTATTAAAACTTCACTTTAGAGACATTTTCAGGTACACCAAATTTGTCAGGACTACTTATTTTCACCAAAAAATACTGCTTAATGCCATTCTTCACCACTTGTGCAAAGATGCTAATAAGAAGCTACTGAAACAAGTTAAGTACCCCAAATAGCTTTATTAGGGCTATTCTGGCACATCTCCATTGATCCCCAATGTTAGTACATCTTTTTGGGGGGTCCAGGCTGATTTCCCCATTTTTTAAAGCAATTTCCGCCTGTTCCGACTTCGCGGCTTGCCGTTTTCGTGTGGTTTGGAATAGAATAGGGCGAATAGTGGGAGCGCACACGATAAGTTTCCGCCTCCAAAACACACGATGTAGGCGGAAAGTCAGGCAGGCGAAACTTTATCATGGACGCAAAACTAATTGAATACGTTCCTTAATTTATGATTGACATCACCTGTGTTAAACTAGTTAATTGATACGAAAGTTGTTTCTAAACAGGTGACGGATGGAAAGGGTCATGTTGGAGGGTCTGTTATCGTACCATGTACGGCCAGCTTTAGCGACAAATGCAATCTCTTAATTAAAGTGTAACAATGATGAGAAAAATATGCATAATAAAACTAATTTGTATATTGCAGCAGCTGTATTTTATGTTAACTAAACAAATATTCTTGTACTGCATGAATAATCCACAAGATGGCGGCATTTCACAAACTCAACAAAGATACGACACGGACACGGGAGGGAAGCACACTGGAAGCTTTGTCTCAAAGAATCGGTCTTCGAAAACATGGCTGCCAATGCCGAGCTCTCTAGGAACATTAAAAGCTAATTTCAGCTTGCTTCACATTGAAAACGAAACGTGACGGGACTCGCACTCCAACATTCGTGTTCTTATACTGATGTGTATTCTATTCGAACTTACTATAGACAAAATGGCAAGCCAAACTCAAAAATGTCCGCTAGTGTCATCATCATCTGTGCGCAGGGTACAGCTTCATCGTCACTTGTTTTCTCCCAATTGCTAGGAGACCAGAGACGCGTTTTGGATCTGTGAGATTGTGAGACTGCAGGAAAACCGGGCATTGCAAAAGCAAGTCAGTGATACGAATCTATCTATCTATCTATCTATCTATCTATCTATCTATCTATCTATCTATCTATCTATCTATCTATCTATCTATCTATCTTTCTATTCTACATGCAGTAGCAAGTACACGATGCTGACATACAGTTTATAGACCCTACACTATTCTTCTGCAAAAAGCCTAGATTAGTAGTTAGTGCATCTCCCTTTGCAATTTTGAAGAGACTGTGCAGGCAGAAAATGTTTCTAATATTTTAATAAGCTATATAATATATATCCTATAAAGAGAGCTTAGGGTGTTGTATGTTAGCAATTTGATAGAACACAGAACAGTCTGGAGTTAGCCAAATTCATGCATACATAGATTAAAATCAAGTAAGCTTTTCTGAAACCATTCTACTTGGAACTCCACTGGTCACAGTTCTGAAGTCCCGATATAGGACCATATTCAACTAGGTGCGAAAAGTCAATTTCTGCGGAAAAGTATCGCCGGTGACGTCATTTCGCCATGCGAAAACTTTTCCCCGTATTAAATTCCGGAGACTTTTCACCGGTGAGGAAACTCAATGGATCCGGCGAAAAAGTTTCGCCTATGAATAGGTGTCGAATAAAAGTGCAGTATTGGGGTTTTGGGGTGCAAACGTCCGCAAACCACACAGCACCCTTTGGACAGTCCCCCAAAGGTAAACTGCATCAAAAAAAGTTTAATAAATACACCCCAAAAAAAGCACTTTGGGGGATGAAAAATACATAAGTTGGGGGACAAACTTAAAAACTAGCGATAGACTCCAAGGGTGTCCCCAAGAATGCCCCGGGTGTTTTTAAGGTTGCAGGTGCTTGCGGAAGGTGGATTATTTTAAAAAAATGTAAAACTTCACTTCAGCAACTTTAGAATATGCTAGTACCTCCAAATTTTCATGCACCCCCAAATTTGCTGGGACTACTTATTTTCTTAAAAACAAACTAAATGCTATTCTTCACCACTTCTGCAAAGACGCTAATTAGCAGCTATTGAGAGGATTTAAGTACCCCAAATACCTTCATCAGGCCGATTCGGGGCTATCAATAGTGATCCCCAATGTCAGTGCATCTTTTGGGGGTGGGTAGTGGGGTCAGGCTGATTTCCCCAAATTTGACAGCAATTTTTGGCAAGTCCAAATTAGCCGTGTCCCGTTTTCGCCGATTTCTAATTGAATACGGGGATAAGCAGGGACGAGCGCGGTACTTTTTCGCATGGAAAACCAGCGATGTGGGCGAAAAGTCTGGTATGCGAAAAGTACAGGACTTTTCGCACCTAATTGAATTTGCCTCTAAGCAGGTATGAATTGGATGGTCTGAAACACCATGAAATAGAGACTGCTCTGGTGCATTACTCAAAACAACTCTTGACATAAAATGCTTTCACAATTAAAACAAAGACTTACCTGTAAATGAGAACCAAGGTGTGGGTCCTGTCGGCTCCTAATCTTAAATAAAAAAGTCCCTTTCTTATCCCAGTCCTAGCACGTGTTATACTTTAACTTTTCTTCTAATACATTTTAACAGGAAAATAACTATATTTAAAATTTCTAAGAGCCTTACCTCTATGGAGGGAATTTAAGTGTGTTGCATGCCAGCGGCCACTAGATGGTGCACATCGGAAGAAAATTCAATTGTTGCTCTATTCGGCTGGGCACAGCCGCTGGCACTGACATCTCTACTCGCAGACCCCGAGCCGCTGAGCAGAAATGACCGAAAAGTGACAGGTTTAAGCACTCAAATGGGACTTTTTGCTGGCTGCTAACTAGTGTATATACTGTAAATATGTGTGTGTAAGAATAAAAAAATTATATATAATCTCTTGCAGTTAGTTTGTAGATTGTTCACTTTAACGAATGAACATACGAACTCAGAGTTTCAATAATATCTCTATTAATCTCACTGAAACAGTTGGTGTATTTCCTGAAGAAGAATGGATTCTGAATATCTGAAGAGATGTCTAGGGAAGTGTCTGACAGAAGGACTGGCAGAAGTAGCAGAGAAAAGACCGATGGATCCTATTCAGTATCTTGCTCACTGGATATACAAATACAGAAACAATTTAGATGAATATGAAAAGGTGATGGTACCCACCTATTTAAAGTTCAATGGGATTGCAAATGCTGATCAGTAAGGAGGGACTTGAAAACAGGGGGGGGGGGATGGGCTGCACAACCTAATTACAACATTATCAGAGGTGTTACCATGCTGAGACCTGTAGCTCTATTGCAAAAAAAAGGGGGAAGCTGATGCACACTCTAAGTACTAAGAATAATACATAATACAACACTGTACAATACATTTATTCTAATACAGCACAGCTTTCTGTTTCTGATGAAATTTCATATTTAGACTATATGACAATATAAGACCTTAACTGTAAAATGCACCAGTCACCTACAGTTGGGACAACTATTTTATGTTCTAACCAATATTATTGTGATTGCTCAGCTTGAATGACTTCACTGAGGTGCTGGTTCCCAGTGAATAAGTTGGTTATATTAACCTTGGTATATTAGTTACTCTGCCTCCACTTGTGTGTCTTTGCCTCCACTTGTGTGTCTTTGCCTCCACTTGTGTGTCTTTGCCTCCACTTGTGTGTCTTTGCCTCCACTTGTGTGTCTTTGCCTCCACTTGTGTGTCTTTGCCTCCACTTGTGTGTCTTTGCCTCCACTTGTGTGTCTTTGCCTCCACTTGTGTGTCTTTGCCTCCACTTGTGTGTCTTTGCCTCCACTTGTGTGTCTTTGCCTCCACTTGTGTGTCTTTGCCTCCACTTGTGTGTCTTTGCCTCCACTTGTGTGTCTTTGCCTCCACTTGTGTGTCTTTGCCTCCACTTGTGTGTCTTTGCCTCCACTTGTGTGTCTTTGCCTCCACTTGTGTGTCTTTGCCTCCACTTGTGTGTCTTTGCCTCCACTTGTGTGTCTTTGCCTCCACTTGTGTGTCTTTGCAGATAATGTTTTGGAGAGTAGAGTCCTTTGCTTGGTACAATTGTTGGTTCTGGAAGGTACCTGGAAACGTGTATACCAATGGCAGTTTATCAAATTCTTTACTTCGTTACAATGATTACATGTTCTGTGTCTGCTGCCACTGTTCTTCAATTAAGTTGCTTATAATATACGTAATAAGACTTAAACCTTCATTTTAACAAGTTTAGTTCAGTTGTGCTGTTATTAATCTTGTTGATCATTTTTTTTATTATATTAGAAGCGACTGGAAAGAGAAGCGCTGGAAATAGAAAAGGAAGAGGCGCGGCAGGAGCTTGAGATGATTGAAAAATTGAAAGAAGAAGAAATGTTGATCCAAAAAAGAATTGAAGAACAACGGGTGAGAGCTGGCAAGGCTGATATATCCCACATCTTACACCACTACATTATATAGATATCACAAGTAGATTATCTGTAAAACATCCTCATGGTGTTCGAGAACTGTTACAAAAAAATATTCAAAGGAACTCTAAACCTGAAGCACTGGTTATTCCAATATGAAAATGTATGTGTACATATATATTTTGTTTACATATACATACATTATACATAGAAATAATATCTGTCTGGAGTTTGTATGTTCTCCCATGTTTGTGTGGGTCTCCTCTGGGTGCACTGGTAAGCTGCCATGCTCCAAAATCATGTTCGTGTTCATAGGATTAGCTGCCGACTAAAATGGACCCTAGTACTGTATGTATGCTTGTGTGTTCAATGGGGCAAAGACTAGCATGAATGACAAATATTGCCTGTAGAGAGCTACATCTATTGATAGAGATATAATTTTTCCTTTAGAAAGTGCTCTTACCTACCAAAATATTTCTTATTTGTTATAATGATACATCATAACTAAGAATCAATAATAAATAAGTAAATACAGTATAATCTTTGCAGTTACCACACTCATGATTGGGTGTGGTATAATATGTCGACTGCCATAATGTCGGCATCCGTTTTGTCGACATGAGAATGTCGACATAGTCATATGTCAACATTGACTGTTGACATTTATCATGTAGGCACTGATGAAATGTAAATATGTTAAAATGTCGACATATCATTCCTGTGGCCAAGCGGTGACTTACATGCTCATGAAGGCTGCAGCGGCTCCAGATCAGCTCGTGTGACCATCACTTCTGGTCATCCAGTGCTGCGGTAACTATTCCCTAATCCTAAACCCTACCCCTAACCCTCCCTCTAGTGCCTTATCTGGGCCATATATCTAAACGCTGATTCCTCTTTCTGCTGCTCCAATCTGCTGATCAGAGTTCTGATCCACTGATTAGCGATTTGTCGGGAGAATCGGCATAAGAAAACATGTTAATAATTCCCAACGAGCCGATTCCATTTTCGAGATAGAATTGAGATTGTCCAACATGTTGGATTTTCAAAATCCCCAGACCCAGGCGTCGACAGAACAGGGAATTGCCACAATAGCGGCTATATGTATGGGTCCAATAACCCTAACGTTTCCCCTCTGCAAACTAACCCTAACCTCGCCCTAGTGCCTAGCCCTGACCCTCCCAATCCCCTGCCTAAAACTAATTTCGACATTCTAAAAATGTCAACAACATAATGACTATATCCCCTCATGATTTTCAGCCAACACGTGATTTGATCTACAGTACAAATAAAACAGAGGGAGACTACAAATTAGTGTAGTGAATAATAATAATGCCATTTGGATATAAGTAGAATATGTGTGCTGTAGGCTGAATGATTGAGTGCTCATCTGGTTTGGTTATAGTTGGCCAATCATAGGGGTCAGGACAAATATTATATTATAGTTTAAGTGGATTCCACTAACAATTTGTTGGTGCCATTTTATATGAAATGAATAATAAACAATAGTCTTCCTTAAGTTACTTTATGTGAGTTAATGTGTTTTGCATCTTACTGTATTTTTGCTTTATATTGCTTGAAAATTGTTTATCTGTAGACACTGGTGATTTTTCTTATTAATGTTAGATTTTTATTTAATTTTCTATTTTATTTTGTAACTCACTGTATTTTACTTTTCTTTTTCCGCTAGCACTTTTATAATCCCTTTTAAATATTTTGAGACCTACCAGCAGCATTGTTATACTTACTTGAGTCTCATACTAACCTGAAGGCTTTAACTGTATAAGCTGTAACTAGTCAATTATATCTTCTTTTTAGAAGAAAATGTTAGAGGAGTCTCCACAAAAGACTATTGCAGAGCTTACAGAGAAGTTTGGTGCACCCCATCTACCTACCGTGGAAGAGACCGACGAAAGTCTCACAGCTGCTGTAAGTATTCTGGAAATTGTCATACAATTAGAAATTAACCTGCATTAAATATAAAAGACAAATACTAGGGTTGTAGCTAGTGGGCCCGAGAACAGTATTTTGAAGGATCCTACACATTGGTGAATATATCGCCGTATACATATATAAAATATCATATATGACTAACCTAATAAAATACCCTGAACTACATACATATTAGTTTTATTCCTAGTTACTGCTATTAACATTTTCAGAATGTCGAGGGGAATTAGGAAATATATTCATCTTAAATTACCTAAAAAGTATTTCATTGTTTCAAAATACATCTTCTCTAAAAGTTACTGTATGGAGAAAGGAGTATCATGGGTTCATAAGATTAACAGGAGTGCTATAGCAGTACATGGTGCGGAAAGGAAAATAAACCATGGCATATCTACTGATTGGTGAGGTCTGTAACAGCCTAACTAGCACTACAGCATGACTACCTAGTAATGTTCTGCTGTATGTTGTTCCTGGACTGCCTTCTGCTGGGAAAAGTCCTTGTGATGTTACTTTTCTTCTCAATTGTAAAAGTGCTTGGTACATAAAGCACACTACACACATTTTGAACTATCTGTGCTACAATAAAGTGTCAGTAACCACAGAAAACTATTCCTTGCATTATCTCTTCATGCTGGTGCACTGACATAGGGCCAGATTCAGAGCCATTCGCTAGATGCGATCGCTCGCTCCCAGTGTATGCAAATCCAGCGCACTCCCAGCAAGGCAGGCGATCGCTTGGCAAGGCATTAGCACGCCCATTTTGTCTTGGTGAACAATCATTTTGCGTAAGTAGACGCCCACCAGCCATTCATAAGATGCCCACTTGCGAACGTCATCTCCGTTAAGTGCTTGAAAACATTGGTACTTCGAGCACCATCGGATGTGCTCATAGCGCTCGAGGTTGACTATACCTGCCCGCAAGCACTGCGATCCGTTCAGTGTGAAAGACAACTAGGTGACGTATACAATGACGCTGCCTGTTAATTATGCACGCCTATGAAACAGCGTTGAAACACACAGGCACGCCTGTGTTTGTACCTCCCTCCCCCATTTCTAGTGGCCTGCCCCTTTTACCACCCACAAATGGCCTCTCCTGTCACTCATTCAACTGGGCTGTCTATGTTGAGCAAGCGAGTGATTACCGGTCTATCGCAGTGGTTCGCGCACGCACAATGTGATGCACAAGCATGCGCAGAACGCAAAAATCGGCCAGCAACGAGCGATCTCATTCTAGCGAACAGGTCTGAATCAGGTCCATAATCTTGTGCTCCATTAGTGCATAGTTCTGAAGTTTCCTCCCCGTTATACATAAAACAGGAGGTCTGTAAAAGTTTACATTAATATTTCCATTACATATGAGTTGTGGCAAGATGGTAATAAAGGATAACTGCACATAAAACTACATGCAGATGTAAATAACTAAATGTTCTCTGGCCTGCTTCATTTCATTTGCTGGATCCTGCATGGCCAATCGGAAGATATCGCATGTGATTAGGTGCCAATCGTGTAGTGTGTATGGCCAACGGACGACCAGACGATATGTCTATCTGATTTGGCCAATTTTGACTTCATATGTTGCCAGTGATTGTTGTAGTGTGTACGGGAGCAGCAATAAATTGTATACGATCAAACGATACAATATATCATTTGGTCGTATGCGATATTGGACAGTGCGTATCCTCAGTATCGTATGTTCTGGCCTCAAGGGAAATTGGATGTAAAATTAGTCCAATTACAAGCTGTTCAGGTGTGTACCCACCCTAAGGGTATATTTACTAAAGGATGATTTTAATAGATTGCAAATCAATATAAATAGATTTTGTAATTTTGGGGCTAAATCACACATTTACTAACAGACAATTTTTTTTTTGTTTGTTTTCAAATATTAGTATATGTGTGATTTAGCCCCAGAAACACAACATCGATTTAGATCGATTCGAAATCGATTACAATCAATAAAATTGAAATCGACCTTTAATACATTTGCCCCTAAGTCACCAAGAGTACTTAAAGGAGAGCTATCCTTTAGAACTACATGTTGAGCTGAGATTTGTCAAAGGCCTTTTTTGTGTTTTTTTGCAAACAAGATTAAAACTAAACTTCATTAATTCCAAATCTACTAAGGGTGGCAAACAGAAGGGCTTGGATATTCCTCCAGAGATTGAGGACTCAGATGAAGCACTTGACTTGGAATCTGTTGGGAAAAACACATTGAAGAATGAGGCAATGGACGTCCAAGAAAACTCTGATCCGGCTATTGGAGTCAAGGAGCACGCAGAGCTTTTGGAGGTTCCTAAAAGTGATGGCGTACAGTTAGAAGATGATGCCCTTTCCTTGAATACTGCCAAAACAAATACAGAGCAAAGTGAAGTAAAAGTGCTGGAGGACAATGAACCTAGCCCTGATGCAGGAGATCAAGAAGTGTGAACCTCTTGCATTAAGTTTGCACTAAACTGTGCCGAATAAATGGTTTAATGGTTCATTGATTATTTGCAAAACTTAACAAAGACACTAGGTGCAAATGGAAGGGAAGTCAGTGTACATCTCATTGTTCAGTTGGAGAGATATCAATCTGTATGAATTCTAATTGTGTACATTGAGGAGTGTGCACCAGTTTCCTTTACACTTCTCTTCACATAATTTAAACTGATTTAAGATTAAAATGAATAAAAATAACATGTACTATAAGGAACCATCACTGATGTCCTTGTCTGGTAGTGTGAATTGTGTTGTACTGGTGAAATCATTCCTTCCAACATAGGAAAATGTTAAATGCTATGATTACTATTTTATTGTTTTGAAAATTAGGATAGGTAGACTTTATTTTTACTCTTTATATATCTCCTGAAAAGATTATGATCCATGTATTAATATATAGTCATAGAAAATGAATAACTATATTTTCATTATTTGGTTACTATGTAATGAGGTTTCTGATCTGTTCAACTAAACAAAATATGTAAAAATGTATTCATCATATTAACAATAATTACAATTTCGAATGACTTTGTCTGATTTTGTATAACATTCAGGGGCAGATTTATTAGCCACCGTTTCCGTCCCCTGTGCTCACGGGATAATATTATGCACACATGGGATATTATCATGGAGAGTGCACACGATACTCGCACAATTCAATTAGTAATGTCAAGTGGTGAAAGCCGCACGCTAATGCTGCAATGTGTGACATATATGACGTACATAAGAGTGGGGAAGTCACCCTGAACTCCTCAAAAGGTGTCAAATAAAATAGCAGGACAGTGTAAAAGGTTGTTAGTTGCCATAAACTAATTATTGGAGGCAGGTAAATGGTGACAAAAGGTTGGTGTTTGAACTTTTATAAATGATGGAGAAATAATAGCCAGCAAGTGTATTTCAGGCAATAGAAGTGTTGTCATACATGTTGCATAACTGCTTTATGTGTGTTGATGGTATCGATGTTTACGCAGGAGAGCGACATTGGACGGATGAGATGGCAGCAGTGGGTGTCCCTATGCCGGCTGTGCTTTGGCAGGCATTAGCATATTTTCACTGCTGCGTGCCATGTGAAATCGTAGCTACGATAGCATTAGTGTCCTCTGCTAAATCAGGCACGAAAATCTGTGTTAACTCCCTTTGAGATATGCATTAATATAATGTGGATATCTAACTGAATGGCAAACAGTCGTGTCTGCAGACTTTTAAACCATGCTAAGCAATTTTCAGCCAGCTCGCAGATATGTATAATAGTTTTTTACATTTTCTTGTATCTCTCATGATATTGTTTTCACTGTTGTAATGCTCATTTGATTGCTGAATGCACAGTTTCTTTCTTTGCACAAGTGTAACTACTTGCCTTCCTAGCAGTGGCGTCACATGGGGGGTGCAAGCCGCACCCAGATGTCACCCGCGGAGGGGTGACACCAAGGTGCAGACTTCCCCCTCAGTGACACTAGCCAGGTATTGCACTGTATAATTACGTGCAGCACTCTGCTCCTGACACAGTGAGGGAGCCGACACTTCAGACAGGCTGGTTTCCGGAGGCAGCCCGAACCTCCAACACTCCAGGTGTGACAAAAAGGGGGTTTGGGACGTGAGGCCATGCCCCCTTCTGCAAGGCCACGCCCACTGCTTCCCGCCGCGAACTACAAACCCACCCACCACTACTCCCCACACCGGTTGTCTAATGATGTAGGGACGCCACTGCTGCCTAGTGCATTTCAAGGTGCACACTCAATTCCCTGTCTTTGGGTGTTCCTTCAAAAAATCACTGTATACTTTTGAGTTGCAGGATTGAAGATGCACCAGAAAAGGTGCATGGTGTAAAAGGTGATACGTCACTTCCACGTCCTGCATATTAACACCTTAGGAACAGGCACTGCATTCTTTAAACTTCTCCATTTCTCTCCTTAACTATTTCTCTGTTTATCCTCCTTTATGTTTCAAATTAATCAGGAGTCATTGGGCTCCTGCACTCCTACATATTTTGTATGTATTCTAGACCAACAGGATCTATATTGTGACGGGTTGGGTATGAGATCCCGGCTGTCGGGATGTCGCTGGTCAGAATACCAACAGCGGCATCCCGACAGTCAGAATCCCGACACCCATTAGGTTATAAGGTAAGACTAACAATCCCTCCCCGGTGCCTAACCCTAACCACCCCCCTAGTGCCTAAACCTAACCTCCCCCTCCCGGCACCCTAAACGTATCACTCCCTCCCCGATGCCTAAACCTAACCACTCTCCCTAGTGCCTAAACCTAACCCTCCCCCCTAATGCCTAACCCTAACCCCCACTCCAACCTTCTCCCTAACGCTCGATACTTACCTTCGAAATACTGCCGGTCAGGATTATGGTGCTGGGATCCCGACGCTGTCGGGATTTCTGCGCCGGTATTTCGGCTGTCGGCATCCCGCACGGCGGGATGCTGACTACATCCCTATTGTGACAACACAACACGGCATAATGCAGCATGGCACAGCACGCAGGAGTATATACAATATACGTTGTATTTTGCTACGTGTTTGTTTTTTTCAAGTGATATTTATTTAATAATGTAATCAATTATCACATCTTGGTAGGACTGTCTAACATCAATATCAAATCTCAGATGGATTTGGTTTGTAATCATCATTAGAAATATAAAAGAGAATTTTTTTTCAGATTTTCCTCATTTGATAAACTACAAACTTGGATATAAATTCAACTCTCAAACAAGATTACACTTTGATTTTTTGCACATCCTTTGTGTTACTGTGGCATTTACAGTTCAGGGATGTGCAACTAAATTACAGTAACTGCAAAGCTCCCAAGGAATAGAGTTAAAACTATTAGTAAGAGTATCTCTTCTAGGTACCCCTGGTGCAAAGATATGTTCTGGTGATTATGATAATCGGCAAAGTCCCTACCAAATTTTTCACTGGGCATCCACTATACAATTTTCTGTCCGATATCTGGCTGGTTGAAATGAAAACCTGGTAATGTATGGGAGCAAATGACAATCGTCCATTTGCTCACAAACACTGGAAAATATACAAAAATGGTTGTTCAGACAAATTGGTTAAAAACACACAAATGTAACCGATTTGAACAATTTTTTTTTGTCCTTTTTTTACAGTGTTTAAAACTATATGATCGACTGTCAGTTGCTCCCATACATTACCAGGTTTTCATTCCAACCAGCCAGATTGGACAGATATCAGAGCGATAATTGCATAGTGGATGCCCAGCTTAAGAGAAACACCAGGACTTATAGACCGGTCTGACTACAGGTAATGCAGGGGGGAAACACTGTCTCCCTCCCCACTGCCGCAAAAGCACAATCAGCATCAGACTATGACAAGCTGGGCTGTTTCCACTGTAACAGGAAAAACAGCAGAATGAGGTTTTCCTGGTGTTCCTGTAGGAACACTGGGCCTGATTCATTAAGGAACGCTATTGCGAACGCAGCTCAGTAATTGCACACAGATCTGCTGCAAAAATATGCCACTGATTGCTATCGCATGCCGTTGCACTGCCAGCATAGAGACGCCAACTGCCTCCCACTACCCGCTATTTCACATCCGTAATACCTTTCAAACCTCCATAAACATCGGTAACATGGAGTACCACTGGCCTCTTACGCAGAATTACAGCAGCCCTGACCTTACTTAGAAATTGCTAACCTTGTTGCATGCAGTGGGCTCTCAAGCTGCGAATGCCATCGCACTGGCTAATTTATGCACACCCACGCAACAGCGTTCAAATGGACAGACGCGCCTGCGTTTCTCCGACCACCCCTCCGTCACCACCCCTCAAATGCTCACTGTCTGTCAATCACTCAACGATGGCTCTGCGTGGTCTGCTTGAACACAGGGCAGCCTACACGCACTGCGATGCATGTGCAGTACGCAACATTCGGCCAACTGTGAGTGCTGTTGCAGTTGCAATCAATGAATAAGGCCCTCAGTCTTGGGTCCTGTGGGACACAGCCACAGGCAGTCCAGCACACAGCTAACTCCCCCCTAGAGTTTGCCAAGTAAAAATATACCCAACCAACTTTCTCCGGAAAGTCAGACTCATGACCGAGGCTTCTCCAACACCCATGGGTCATACATTTTTGGGTAGTAATATAAATAAGTGAAAAAACTGCATTTTCTTAAATCATGTAAGTTTTTATTCAGACACAACAGAAAAGAAAATATACATATAAACATACCAACAAAAAAGACATCATAAAATATAAAAGTATACAGTCAGAGGGATAGCATGAATAAGCCAAGCCTGAGATCAGTACAGGATCATATTATCTGTCCAGCGCATGGAGGTAAAAAGTAACAAACAAACACAAAAAGGAAAGTTAAAACGAAGCATAAGTAAGAAAAATATTTTTTGCAAAGAAAAAATGATAGGTTGCAAGGGGGGGATCACCAACAGGTCAACGAAGGCCCAGCGGTCCTAAAATTTATGATATTTAGGAAGAGCCTTACGGCTAGTATAGACATATCTTTCATGGTCAGTTGTATCTTTAACCAGTGCTAGCCATTTGTGTATATCTGGATGGTATGGGGCCCATAAGGAGCAAGCAATAATTACTTTAGCAAAGGGAGATAGGCCTAGGACATAACAATAAATGGTAACATTAAACAATTCTTAAAAATCTAAAGTGAATAAACAACCATTAGCCTCTGGTGGTGGTAGTGATGTAGACTGAATATTCAATCATACTAGTTTGCAAAAATCATTGACCGTAGGGCAGTCCCATAATAAGAAAAAACTATCTTAGTAAGTGCCAGTACAAATTCCAATACAACCTGACATTCATAAAAATATAATGTATAAAAGGGCTGATGCAGAGTGAGTAATGTGCCAGTTCCCCAGGAATATCTTGCTTTGTGATTGGTTAGAGAGTGAATGCGAGCACTATGCGTCAGTACAGTCCTGCACAGGTATGACACGCCCGCCTGCATCTGAAAAGGTAGCACAGAGGAAAGAAAGGTCATTCTAACATAGGTCGAGCACACTAAATGTGTGTTTACGCAAATGCAGCTTATGCAGAAACGTGCATTTATGCTTCTTATGAGATGTACATCTTACACTTACTATAGGGCAGAGGCATGTACAGCTCTGCGAGTAGCAAAAATATACAATTTTTCTGTACTTTTTTCTTTTATTTAAGTACATGAATATGTCCATTTTACCAACAATGCTGCATCAGCCCCAGAGTGTCCAGCATTCTGTGATCAAATAAAATAAATTTACAAAAATAAATAGTTCCATGTGCCTAGCGCTTATTGTTTACAAAGTTCCCCAAATTTGTTCTGTTGTTAACCAACGCTTTAGAATTTGTTAATGGAGACAGAGGGATATATTTATTAAAGGGCAACAATTTCTAAATAGATAGGCGTTCTCCCTAATTAACAAGACTCCTCTTTCTGCAGTAGCTCTATCCTATTGAACATGGACAAAAGCAGTACAAGTACCAGCCGCTATTGCCACTTCAGAATAATGATAGCAGGGAACCCCATTGGGTGAATGGTGCGCGGTGCACATAGGCCCCTGGGTCCAGGGAGGCGCACACCAGACCACACCCCCTGCACCCATATAATTATACTTACATCTCCGTAGTTCTAATTTCCACAACGGCCAGCGCTGCAGATAGAATTCACAGGAAAAATAGGCAGTAGAGAAGTCTATGGGAACTTAGCCCCAGCACCAAAGTCTACTGCGAGAGGAGGGTACTCGTATGGAGCCTGCACACGGGCTCACTCCTCTTCTTCTAACCACCCCTGGGGACCCCTATTTTATTATTAAACTAAAATATTTTTCCCTTAGAAATGTGCTAAAATTACTGGGGGATTGCAAAGTCAGCACTGCCAGAGCATTGGTGGATCCAGGGGGAAGGGAGGGGGGTATTGGAGCGATCGTGTCTCCCCCCCCAGTCCCCCTGTGCTCAGCTTGTGCTGTGGTCGGAGCCTGTGTATTGCGCTCCTAGTTCGGAGAGAGGCTGTCATCGAGGAGCCAAGGAAGGAGAGAGCACTGCTGGCTCCCCGCACCCTGCTGGTGCTACAAGACTGACCGGAGACTGTTATCCCTGCACAGTGGCGCTATCTGTGCGCTACTGACACTGTACAGGGAGACGTTACAGACTCCGTCCTACACCGCTGCTACTGGGGATGGCTCCTGCTGCTCTCGGGCAGAGGAAGAGAAGGATGGTTTCTGCTCTCGGAAAGGAAGGGGAGTTGCAGGGAGATGGCTGGGGGAGGGGGGAGCAGGGAGATGGCTGCTGGTGATAAAACTGTGTATTCCCACATAGTGAATATATATACATTGTAATAATCAATGTAGCCACAAAAAAAACTGTAAAGGGGAGGCGTTAGGACCAGAAAGGGGAGGTGCCAATACAGGAAAGAGGAGGAATCATAATCATTAAATCGCCCCCCGCCCCTAAAGGAACAGTCTAGATCCGCCCCTTTGTCAGACAGTTCTATGAAATGTTTCTTAATAAATTGCACGACAACTGGCTTTCTATTGCCATAGATGCATTAATTGCACCTTAATTCAAATATGTCATGAATGTAAATCCATATAATACTTGAAGACTGTGAAGTAAGGGCCTGATTCAGAGCCGCTCGTAAGCGGCCGCTCGTTCGCACTGAGCGATGTTCGCCCAACTGCGCATGCGTACAGATTTTAATACGCATGCGCGAACCAGTCAGTGCGGCCGAACATCGTTTGTTCGCAAAATAGCAAATGTCTGCTATTTTGAGTGACATGAGGAGGCGTATGTGGGTGGTAACAGGAGAAGGTGCTTGAAAACGGGGAGTGGAGATCCGAATGCAGGCGTGCTTAAAGGTCAAAACGGGCGCCTAAGGCCCTCATTCAGAGCCGCTCGCTATTTGCGGTAGTTCGTTTAAAAAAAAGGGTGGCTATTCAAATGAACCGTTCGCACTTTGCGGTCTGTTCACGCCTCTAAGTCTGAACGAGCGAGCAAAACTTGTGGTCGAAATTTTGAAAAATACGCCCCCTGGCCGCTCGCATCATACGTCATGTCCGCTATTTATTAGATTAATCGAGTACATCGAACAGCGTATGAACTGCTCGCTATTCTTGTGGTTGGTTTTTTAAACCGCTATTTTGCGAGTAGTTCTGACTTAAAAAAAAACAAGTGACGTGGTCGCTGACGCTGCTGTATTAATTATGCACACCCATAAAACGCCAGTTTTGACCTTTAAGCACGCCTGCGTTCGGATCTCCACTCCCCGTTTTCAAGCACCTTCCCCTGTTACCACCCACAAACGCCTCCTCCTGTCACTCAAAATAGCAGACATTCGCTGTTTTGCGAACAAACGATGTTCGGCCACACTGACTGGTTCGCGCATGCGTATTAAAATCCGTAAGCATGCGCAGTTGGGCGAACATCGCTCAGTGCCAACGAGCGGCCGCTTACGAGCGGCTCTGAATCAGGCCCTAAGTCAACAAGCACTATGTAATTGTAATTTAGCAGCTTGATTCAATTAAGTAATATGATAAACCACTTGGGTATATGGAGATGAAAGTCACCTTTGTGAATTAATTGAAGTCTTTAAAAATTATATTGTAATCATTCATGATGTTTTGGAATGGTAATTACATTTACCAACAAGTAGCCAGCAATATCAATCTGTCACATAAATAGGGTACTGATGCAACCCATATTGGTTCAGAGAAGTACTAGTGGCAGGAGCTCTGGGATGACCCTTAGAAAGCAGTTACTATTAAACTAGGATGTATTAATGCTGTTAATTATAGTACAAATGGTTAGCAGAGAATGATTTTGGCAAGCAGGATACTATTAGCTGAAGAGTATACAGTAGAATAAGTACGAAGTGTGGTCTAATATTGTTCTGGGTCTCATACACTTATGAGCAACAGTTTTAAGGGGTAGACAAAAGTGTAATTTAAAATAGTTCCACTGGTCTGATACACAATGCAGGCAAACAGACTTGGGGACAGTCAAAGAAAATAAATGGCATCCAAGTCAGTACACAGGAAATTTCAGGAGATGGTTAAAGATCATCAGTTAGACTAGATAATCTCCTAGCACTGAGTGCTAGGCCTGGACATCTTTTATAACCAACAGAGGCTGGGACCAAGTTTAGAAAAGACTGCCAGCAACCTTGCACATCAGTGGGAAATCAACAGCATGAATATGCAAACTAGACCAAACTTCCTAACACCACCCAAGAGAACTATGTCATAACCATATTAAGTAAATTCTGAAGCAATTCAAACAACTCTAAAAAACTGAATTAGATGGAAGTTACACCAATTTATAATGGCAGTTATTATTAGCTTACATCAAATCAGAATCAGCCCTTTTATGTTTAGATGCAGGCTACAAAATCGCACATAACTCTAAATGAGGCCCCACACAGTTTAATATTCCATTATCCTTGATGCTTTTCTCTGCTGTTTTTGCTATTTAATACTTTGTTTAATCTTTTGTTTTTTTATACCCTTTTGTTTTTCCTTTTCATACCATATAAGTACTCTCTGCTTAAATTGCAACAATTCTCAGTTGCAAGTTCTTGAAACAAGTAATCACCAAACAATGACCTGCACTACAATGCACTATATAAAAAATATAAAGAGTATATTTATAATATATTTAATATACCTCGAACATTAACTATATACAAATAAATAATATAACTGTAAAATATGCATGCATAAAAATAATTCACAGGAGATATAGGGCCTGATTCAGAGCCGGACGCTCTGACCAGAGCGCTCGCTCTGAATCAGGGCCGGCCTACCTAAAATTGGAGCGGCCTCTTGGACGCTTCCATAGCTGTGGGTTACCCCCCACAGCTTATGCGAGCGTCCATGATGATGGTCGCGATGGTCAAGACCATCGGGCTTGCGATGAGACCCTTGCGGTAGGGTCTCGTTGCCGCAAGCCCTGGAGTGATTTTGGCTCTATCAGAGCCAAAATCACTCCCACTGACATCACTAGTGATGTCAGTGGGGCCGAACCCAGACGGAAGGCGTTCCCTCCGTCGTGTGCATGTGCACTTGGGCACCATCGACCCGCTTGCGAGCATACAGCGCTCGCGAGCGGGTCTGAATGAGACCCATAGTGCATTGTAGCGCAGGTCATTGTTTGGGGTTTACTTGTACTCTAGAGATTCCTTTGACCTCATATTCGCTGCAGCTGTTCTTCGCTATATCTATTTAGATTGTGAATTGTAACATTTTATTGTGCCAAAGGCATTGTTTTTTTTTTCTTTTTGAGTTCATGAAACAGACTAGTCATAATTTGTAATTTTGTGTATGTGTGTGTGAATGTGTATGTGTGTGTGTATGTATTTATTAATTTCAAGTGCAGTGTTAATCTGATTATAACTCAAAACATATAGGAGAGTGTACTCCATGCTAAATAATAAATAAAGTATACCAATTTATAGGTAACAAAAGTGCTAGTGCAAAATTAAATATGATTAAAATGTTGACAAATTATTAATAAAAAACACATAAAAAATGAATGAATGAATGTGACCATATAAAAATAATGACTGGCAGTAAAAAATAAATAAGTAAAAACAAAGTAGAGGTAAGTTGATGTTTAAGCAGCTTATCTGGTTAGAAGAGAGAGGTAATTCTCCACAGTGCATGAGGCAACCAACAGTCCCAATGCGTTTCGTCTCTATGACTTCATCAAGGGGATAATGTACCAGTGTGGTGATCCTGTATTTATACCACGCTATGAGTTCAATAAGGGTCAGGTGTTCACCTTACTTCCTGTATCTTAGGGAGATCTCAAAGCAAAGTAATTTTGTAATCCAACAATTCATCAGCTAGAATGTTATGTATTGAAATGTTTCCCTTAAAAATACTATTTTTGTAAGTTGTCAAACGGCAATCTTACACGGTCCACTTCCGCCCTTTTCAACCTGGCTTCCGCCCTCACTTGTAGCGCGTCATATCCGTTCCTGGCAGCTGTATTAGTCCAGGGCGCGCGCTCTCAGTCACTTCCGCATTGTCCTTTGTGTTTGGAGCTAACCATGGGACTTCCGCCAACCGCTTGTTGACGTGTTCGGAGCTTGGCCGCGTCACTTCCGCCAACCCTTCTATCACTCTTCTCCAGAACGCGGCGTATCACTTCCGCCCTCACTCTATAGACACGTGATGCTCTTCCGCCCCATTGTCTTCTTAGGACTTAGTATTTCCGCCCTTCTTTTCTGTATAGTGAGGATGACTTCTGCCCATATGTAAATAATGAATAGATTGTATCTTCAGTATTCTCTGAAACTAGAATAATAGAGGATAAATATTCCAGTTGGAGAAGATGCATTATTTTAATGTTAGATATATAAGTTAATTCACTAAATACTTAGTCAGGGTATATCATTCTCTCTGAACATATATATGTTAGAATGGCAAATACATAGTGAAAATGTGGTATTTATTAGAATGATCCATATATTGTAAAATATATCTATTTATGTACACGTTCAAAGATGTGGTTGTTTTTTCTTATAAGGAACTATAATAGATGTCATTTTATAATTGGGTGAACTGGGAGAGGATTTCTCTGAAAGTTCTACAAAGAGGAGCATGAATTCAGGGGTATAATTAATAATTGAAGGTTCTTAAAATATGGAGATTCTTCTTCAAATCTTTCTTTTTCTTGCTACTTCCTTCAAAGGAGGTTCCAAAAAGTCTTGAGGTTCCTTGAGTCTTCATATTAATCAGGATCAGAACCCACTTCTCTTCCTGCAGTTGGGTAGGTGTAGTTGTAAAAAGTTCATAAAGTTCTGTTACTATTATTTACTCCTAAGCCTTGTAGCTTTCATTTGTGAATATGCTATGATTCCCTTTTTAGGCATTGTCATTCTCTAGCCTGGTTATATTTCAAACCGCTGGCTAAGTTTGCAGCACCAGGTATTCTCAAGATGTTGCCTTACTTAGTACTAACCTGGCCCAATCATGCTTTGCTTCCAAGATCGGATGAGATTGGGCTCACACATTGTATGGCAGCAAATAAATATTGTCAATGGTCCATAATGCCAAATATTCTACCAAACCTGGACTTCCCTCAGAAGATAAACCTTCAGGGTACTGTTCAGGCCCATCCATAACCTGGTGGTATATTAGTAGATAGGAATTGAACATATCACAAAAAAGGAGCAATTTCATAGTACTCATTGAAGCCTTTAGGTGCCAACGTATCCAGTTCAAATAGCCAAAATATTTCTCTTCTCGATAACAGATTACCCAAATCTCCACCTCTTTCTCCCAGGGTTACGTGTTCTATTGCCTTGAAGGTGATGCATTCGGGATCTGAGTTGTGCTTTGTCGAAAAATGCTTGGAGACTGCATGTCCTTCAACCTTATTTCTAATATTCCTAATATGCTCCTGAATTCAAATTTTGAGTGGTCTCTTAGTTTTACCTATATATTTAAGTCCACATGTACATTCCAACAAGTAGATCACTGATGTAGAATTGCAAATTATAAAGTTCTTTATAGTGTATTCCTTAGATCTGTCCGAGTTCGTAAATGTTTTTCTCTTGGGGTGAAGAAACTTACAAATATTACAATGTCCACACTTATAGCTTCCATTACATTTCAGAGTGTTCATAGTTGATCTTTCTTTTCCTTTATCCCTTAGCATACTTGGTGCTGGTAAGTCTTTTAAATTCCTTGATTTTCTATATATGATCTGTGGTTTTGTCAGTAAGATCTTTTGAAGTAATGGGTCCATCAGAAGAATACTCCAATTTTTGTTGAGAGATTTTTTGATTCGATTCTCGTGTCCATTATATGTAGTGACAAATGGTATCATCTCTTCCTTTTGCGGTTTTTCGGTCTTATATTGTAGTAGATTCTTCCTTTCTATATTTTTCATTTTCTGCATAGCTGTCTTAATAATTGCTTCAGGATACTCCTTTTCTCTAAACCTGGTAGCGTAAATTTCCAGTTGTTCATTACAGACATTGACATCTTTGCAATTACGTTTTATTCTATAGAACTGGGAATATGGGATGTTGTTCTTCCATTTGTCCAGGTGACAGCTTTTATAATGCAGGTAACTGTTTGCATCTACTCCTTTTATAAAAAAATTTGTGCAAATTTGGCCACCTCCTGCTGTTAGAATCAAATCCAAAAACTCAATACTCGAAATATTAAAATTGGCCGTAAATGTAAGATTCATATTGTTATTTGAAATGAAAATTAAAAAATCATTAAAACATTTTTCTGACCCTTCCCATATGATTAAAATTTCATCAATATATCTCTTATAAAAAATGATATTGTCTTTAAAAGGATTATTGCTATATACATAATTATTTTCCCAACATCCCATGAACAAATTCGCAAAACTGGGGGCAAAAGTTGTACCCATTGCGGTTCCACAAATTTGACGATAAAATTGATTTAAAAATTTAGAATAATTATGAGTAAGTATAAAAGACATAAGATCACATAAAAACTCTGTGTGGAACTTCAATTTCATCATCCAATTCTAAAAACATTCTTGATGCGTTCATACCTTTTGAATGCTCAATACATGTATATAACGATTGTACGTCAATAGTTATCCAATTATAAGTTGATCTCCATGGTATATTTTCGATTTGCTGTAATACACTCATAGTATCCTTTAAATAGGATTCAAGTTTAATAACATATTTTTGTAAAAAGATATCAACATATTTGGAGAGATTAGATGTAAGGGAGTCATTACCTGCTATTATGGGTCTCCCTGGAGGTTACGTAAGTGACTTATGTATTTTTGGTAAAAAATAAAAAATCAGGGTTGTGGGGTTTGATTTCATTAAAAATTGGAATTCTTCTTTAGTTAAGATATTCCTTTGTAAACCAAAAAGTAAAATGGTTCTCAGTTCTTCTGTATATTCTTCCACTGGATCTTTGATCAATTTTTTCATAAGAAGTTTGATCATCAAGTAATCTATGTGCTTCTTTAAGGTAATAAACATGGTCCATGATAACCAAACCCCCCTTTATCAGCTGGTTTTAGAACTATCTCACGGTTTTCTTTTACATTGTTTAGTGCTTCCTTTTCTCTATTACTTAAATTTAGTTTTTTTATAGGTGCATAATTCGTCTCATTGCTGCAAAGATCTTTCTTTACCATTTCATAGAAAACGTTTATGTGAGTCCCTTTTGATTCCAGCGGGTAATATGTAGATTTACCTCTAAAACCGGATTTTGAGTTAGGGGCAGTATAGTTCTTTAGAGGTGCTGATTCTTTTCTTAAAAAGTGTCGTTTGAGTGTGAGATTTCTCACACATTTATTTAAATCAATAAAAGTATTGAGGGAAGTCCAGGTTTGGTAGAATATTTGGCATTATGGACCATTGACAATATTTATTTGCTGCCATACCATCATGTGTGAGCCCAATCTCGTCCGATCTTGGAAGCAAAGCATGATTGGGCCAGGTTAGTACTAAGTAAGGCAACCTCTTGAGAATACCTGGTGCTGCAAATTTAGCCAGCGGTTTGAAATATAACCAGGCTAGAGAATGACAATGTCTAAAAAGGGAATCATGGCATATTCACAATTGAAAGCCACAAGGCTTAGGAGTAAATAATAGTACCAGAACTTTTTACAACTACACCTACCCAAATGCAGGAAGAGAAGTGGGTTCTGAGCCTGATTAATATGAAGACTCAAGGAACCTCAAGACTTTTTGGAACCTCCTTTGAAGGAAGTAGCAAGAAAAAGAAAGATTTGAAGAAGAATCTCCATATTTTAAGAACCTTCAATTATTAATTATACCCCTGAATTCATGCTCCTCTTTGTAGAACTTTCAGAGAAATCCTCTCCCAGTTCACCCAATTATAAAATGACATCTATTATAGTTCCTTATAAGAAAAAACAACAACATCTTTGAACGTGTACATAAATAGATATATTTTACAATATATGGATCATTCTAATAAATACCAAATTTTCACTATGTAGTTGCCATTCTAACATATATATGTTCAGAGAGAATGATATACCCTGACTAAGTATTTAGTGAATTAACTTATATATCTAACATTAAAATAATGCATCTTCTCCAACTGGAATATTTATCTCTATTATTCTAGTTTCAGAGAATACTGAAGATACAATCTATTCATTATTTACATATGGGCGGAAGTCATCCTCACTATACAGAAAAGAAGGGTGGAAATACTAAGTCCTAAGAAGACAATGGGGCGGAAGAGCATCACGTGTCTATAGAGTGAGGGCGGAAGTGATACGCCGCGTTCTGGAGCCGAGTGATAGAAGGGTTGGCGGAAGTGACGTGGCCAAGCTCCGAACACATCAACAAGCGGTTGGCAGAAGTCCCGTGGTTAGCTCCAAACACGAGGGACAATGCGGAAGTGACCGGGAGCGCGCGCCCTGGACTAATATAGCTGCCGGGAACGGATATGACGCACTACAAGTGAGGGCGGAAGCCAGGTTGAAAAGGGCGGAAGTGGGCCATGTAAGATTGCCGTTTGACAACTTGCAAAAATAGTATTTTTATGGGAAACATTTCAATACATAACATTCTAGCTGATGAATTGTTGGATTACAAAATTACTTTGTTTTGAGATCTCCCTAAGATACAGGAAGTAAGGTGAACACCTGACCCCTATTGAACTCATAGTGTGGTATAAATACAGGATCACCACACAGGTACATTATCCCCTTGATGAAGTCATAGAGACGAAACGCGTTGGCCTGTTGGTTGCCTCATGCACTGTGGAGAATTACCTCTCTCTTCTAACCAGATAAGCTGCTTAAACATCAACTTACCTCTACTTTGTTTTTACTTATTTATTTTTTACTGCCAGTCATTATTTTTATATGGTCACATTCATTCATTTTTTATGTGTTTTTTATTAATAAATTGTAAAAATTTTAATCATATTTAATTTTGCACTAGCACTTTTGTTACCTATAAATTGGTATACTTTATTTATTATTTAGCCTGGAGTACACTCTCCTATATGTTTTGAGTTATAATCAGATTAACACTGCACTTGAAATTAATAACTCATTTGAGTTATATTGTATCATTTACCATTTATAGTTAAACACATATAGCAAACTAGTCGCCTGATTGTCAATTCACTTTTTTCACTGTCTTTAATATACTCACACTGGTATTACACTATTGAATCAGAGCTGACGCCGGCCCAGTTGCTATAAACTATATTTTATATACACTATACTTGGTTCACTCAGTAAGATATACAGGTAGTGGCGCTGTACCCGTCCATTTCTTGGTATATATATATATATATATATATATATATATTCAGCAGGACGGGTCAGTTTTGGGAATGCATATTGATTAAAATTCAAAACACATCTCAAAAAAACATCTGTTAAAAATTATCACAATAGCTGTGATGTATTGATTACTTATTAAAATGACATAATATAACAATAATGCATCAAAAGGTGAATTGGCAATATCAGGGAATAATCTAAATTAAAGTGTGTGGTCCCGCAAATTAAGGTGCCTGTTATTACCTTAAAAGCGAACAGTGGTATATCAATTGACAGTTCCAGATATGTATATAAGGTAATAAACTGTCAAACTGTGATTAATAAATGTTGATATGCTTGATATAAGCTTATTAGCAATAATCTCAATATTTACATTTACAAAAGTAAACCATGGGGTATATTTACTAAAGTGTTGTAAATATATAAAATTAATGTAGGACTTGTTATTTGCATATTTGTAAAGTTTTTACAAAATAGTTATAAAAGCAGATGGTGCTATAATGCACAAATAGACATGTTGGGAAATCTCAGTTATTTGTCACTTCTTCCTCTTCATTTGAGAGATTAATATAACTTTTGTCCTTTTTGTGAATTTCAGGTCCATATAGATTGATGGTTCAATATACAAGTCTCCTAGCATTTGACGAGGCACAGAGCACTGTACGATGTGTAGTCAGTAAGGGCATATGTACTGTATGTTAACAGCATCAAAATGTTTAAGATTACAGCAAAGTGATTGCTCCTCTTGTCAAACCCATGCAGGAAGACTCTACCCACTCATTAAAAATGAATAAAGTTATGTTTATTCTTGTATTCCATAGTTAATTAAATTTAACTTTGCTTTATTTTAAAATCTAAACTTATACATTTGAATGATAATATTATATATAGCACTTTTCTCCAATAGGACTCAAGGCACTTTACAGCTACAATAAACATAATACATAGGTTTAGATTTGCATAAACTACAGAAGCCATGAATATAATACAAGGGTGAAGCAGCCATTTTGAGTAATCAGTTTTAAGGATAATTCATCCTACCCACGAAGGAACCAGATGAGACATCTAATTTAGGTGCACTATTTAGGATTACATTGGGCAGTTTGGGCAATGCCTGGACTGAGATGACACAAAATGGGGGAGATAAAGTACTAGATAACATACATAATCCTTGTAAAATCCTCAGAACCATGGATTGTTTATCCTACACAAGAGAACACCAGTCAGAGGCAGATTTAGACCTCATGGGGCCCAAAGAAAGACCGATTTGGGCCCCCCCCCCTTACTCAAACAGTCCATAACACTATATTTTCATTCCTAATTTATTCCCCTTACATTATTTGTCATTTTTTTCTCCTGGTGTTCAACTTTTTAAAACTTAAACAATTACTGACATTACAAGAATTAAAAAGGAACATAAAAACAGAGGGTCTCATTCAGACCCGCTTGCGAGCGCTGTACGCTCGCAAGCGGGTCGATGTTACCCAAATGCGCATGCGCACGACGGAGGCACCTCCGTCGTGCGCATGTGCGAGAACTAAATAATAGGGGGTAGCCGGCGTCATGGGTCTCGCACCACAGGGGGCGTGCTGTCGATGGTGAGTGACAGCACGCCCCCTTTGGTGGGCGTGCCGGGGGCGTGGCTACCGTCTGGGTCCGGCCCCACTGACATCACTAGTGATGTCAGTGGGAGTGTTTTTGGCTTTGATAGAGCCAAAAGCACTCCGGGCTTGTGGCAGACGAGACCCTACCACAAGGGTCTCGTTGCAAGCCCGATGGTCACGATGGTCATCTTTTTGGCCGCTCGCATAAGCTGTGGGTGGTCACCCACAGCTATGCGAGCGGCCAGGAGGCCGCTCCAGTGTTAGGTAGGCCGACCCTGATTCAGAGCGAGCGCTCTGGTCAGAGCGTCCGGCTCTGAATCAGGCCCAGAGTGTAAATACCATATCATTTATTAAAACTGTAGGTCACACACAAAGAAAAGGGAAGGCATTTTCCCAATTGACCAAGCCATTGTGAAGTATTAGGTAGTGTCCACTGTAGAATTTTTTTAGGGCTGGGTGCTGAACACAGATGAGGATACATCTGTGCCCACCAAAGCAGAGCCGTAATTACACATTTTGGTGCATAATGAGCATTGGTGACCCTATCCATAATTGAAGCAGGGAGAGCACGCACCAAAAAAAACAGGTGTAGTCTCGCTGGGAAGGGATCTGACCACACAATAGTACCCTAATTCAAATGATGCCACACTAGTGCCCCTTATAGTGCCCATACATGGTGTGATTTGCATACAATGCGATCTCGTATGCAATCACCCTTGAACTCTCTCCGGCAGCTGAAGTGAACGATGTGCAGCAAAAGCTGCACGATGTACACCCAATCTATCGTGGCACGACCTAATGATTTGAATAATCATTAGATCAAGTGCGATATGACACAGATGCATGTAGCACGGACCATGGAGAACCATGCTATATGCATCTGTGTCATTGACACAGAAGTATCGACGGGTAAGTGTGACCCGTCTGTGCTGCTGTGTATTTCAATGACACAGATGCACGCACAGACCAGGAGATCCGTATACTACATGCATCTGTGTCATTGACACAGAGGGCCTGATTCAGACCCGGTCGCAAGCGCTGAGTGCTCGCAACCGGGTCGATGGTGGCCCACAGCGCATGCGTACGACGGAGCCGGCTCCGTCGTGCGCATGCGCAAGACCCGGATAGCGACGGGCAATCCGTCACTCCGGGTCTCGCACCAAAGGGGGCGTGCTGTCGATGTTGAGTGACAGCACGCCCCCTTTGGTGGGCAGGCTGGGGGGGTGGCTGCCCAGACGGAGGCGTTCCCATGAGAACGCCTACCATCTGGGGGCGGCCCCACTGACATCACAAGTGATGTCAGTGGGAGAGCTTTCGGGCTCTGTTTGAGCCGAAAGCTCTCTGGGGCTTGCGACCATGAGACCCTACCACAAGGGTCTCGTCGCGAGCCCGATGGTCGCGATGGTCTTGACCATCGCGACCATCATCCTGGCCGCTCGCATTAGCTGTGGGTGGCAACCCACAGCAATGTGAGCGGCCAGGGGGCCGCTCCATAAAAAAAAAAAGACACCCTGATTCAGAGCGAGCGCTCTGTCAGAGCGTCCGGCTCTGAATCAGGGCCAGAGCACGGACGGGATCAGAGAGACCAGTCTGTGCTGCTGCAGTAAAAAAAAAACCTGTGTAAAATAAGAAAAAGAATAGTGTGCCCTCCCCCCCCAAAAAAAAGCAACCAGCCCCGGGCTTTTAGTGACCCAGTGCTGGTTATGCTTAAAATTACTGGGGACAAACAATGTAGGGGTCCCCTGTACTTAAGCACAACCAGCACCAGGTCTAGTCAGAACAAGACCTGGTTGCCAAAATACGGCGGTTTGGGGGGGTTCTTGCGAAGTTCGGGTCCTCTTCATACCACAGTAGGCAATCCATGGGGTCTTGGCAAAACAAAAACACGGAAATACACAAGCCACTGGACAATAGTACCATCCTGTAAGGACGGTACATCCCGAATGAGAGTTCAGCGGTGGGGTATCACTATGCTCTTTGCCTGAAATAGGCGAGCCTTCTGCATCTCAGCCAATGAACGGTTCCCACTACTGACTTCAATGGTGGGAACCGCTCATTGGCTGAGAGGCGGAAGGCTACTATTGTCTGGTACTATTGTCTGGTGGTTCGCGTATTTCCATTTTCTTGTTTTGCCAAGTCCGGCAATTCAATATTACTTTGCTGTGGAACTACAGGTACCAGCGGGCCCATAATGCCCCGCATGCTGGTACTTGTGGTTCTCCAAGTACCAGCATACGTGGGAGACTTTCTGGGACCTGCATTTCCACAGCAAAAGACAATATTTTTAACTATTTGAAATGCACTACACTACATAATCAACCCAACACCCACTGCTCAGGGGTGCCGATGATTGCCCAAGACAATCAGCCTAGGCCTGGGGTGCCCTGGAGAGAGTGATCCCTTTATTTGGGGATGTCCAACCTGGGCTGACTAGCGGTCAGGGATAATCGTTTGGCTGGGGGGCCCGGTGAAAGGGCTCCCCTGGCTGTGGATTAGAGCCCAGTGCTGGTAGCGCTAAGTACGGGGTACACCTGCGTCATTTTCCCCCCGTATTTTGGAAACAATGGCTGGTTCTGACTAGCCCGGTGCTAGTTGTGCTTAAGTACAGAGGATCCCTATGTGGTTTGTCTCCTGTATTTAAGAACAACCAGCGCTGGGTCACTAGAAGCCCGGGGCTGGTTGCTCTTTTGGGGCACGCCATTTTTTTACTTTTTTAAAACAGATTTTGTATTCTTTATTTTACTGCAGCAGCACAGATGGGTCTCTCTGATCCCGTCTGTGTCTGCGCAGCGCTGGATTTCTTCTCAGCTCCTCTATCTCTCTGTGCATGTTACCTCACATGCAGCACAACACAGTGCGGGGGAGAGGAAACAGTGAGACAGAGCGGCAGATGTCCATATAAATGTGCACTACTGACAGTCTGCCGGGGCCGGAACTATCAAGCATACATTATACAAACCTGTCGGCGAGCCCCCTGGGCCCCGCCGGACCCTAAGTGGTCACTTGGGTTGCATAGCGGTAAACCTGCTACTGACACCAGGCAATGCAGCCATCTCATACGCACTGTATAGTTTATAATTTACGAAATAAGCAATACATGGTAATAGGACATACAAGGTTTAAATGAAAATTAGAAAAATAGTTCCACAAGTTGTTCATCCTGTCCTTGAATGTACCAGGTGAGGTAGCCACTTAAAGAGCAGTACAAAATGAACAGTTCATAGAAGTAAAATATGCAGGGGGGAAGTACAGAAAAGAAAAAACAAAATGACAGTAGGTTACAACGGGCAAGATATTGGGTAAGTGAGATTGGGAAGAACTGGTGCAGGGTAGGGATGGTAGAATAGGGGGCCCATAATGCATCAGTAAGTGCAGATGTAGAAAGCAGTCAGTGTATAGCAATAAGTAGTACATTGTAAAATAGATTAATAACAGGTGCCATATTGCAAAATGAGTGAAGATAGAATGCAATAATTCAATAATTATAATAGTCAATGTTAAGCAACAAGAATAAATGTACAGTATGTTGGGATAATATACATAGAAGGACTAGGAGTCATGAATATAACACAGGCAGACACAGTGAGCAAAGAACACAAATATATAGATTAACTTATTTTATAACAATGTGACATGAAGTATCCACCTGGTGGCAGTTAGGTTCCAAGTACCTAACCTAAACGGCTAGTGCACCAAAACTGCTAGTGTTCATCGAACATTTATCTTGAGCTTATGATGCAGTATCTGTTGTACTTAACAATGTTCAACTCAAATTCTTACTAATGTTACTTTGGCTACAAAAAATATTTTTCAGTGTGTAGAGTCTGTTGGTAGCTGAGCCCATATGTAGTTGGTGACAATACAGAAGACAAAAAGATTTTGAAAGTTTTTAGACTTTTATAATATGAGTAGTACTTCTCAAACTATCTTGTATTTTATCTATTTACAGATTATGGGGCTTATGTATTAATAATCGCTGTACTGCCACAAGTATTATCCCATGCGATATGGATTGTTATTTTCATTTTTATGCTGAATGCAATGCTAAATTGTCCCCATTGTTCACAATGTTTCTTCGTTTTTATATAAAATGATTTCTGTGTGTAAATCTTTAACAAAATTCCAATATCCATAATTGTATTCTACAACTTTGTTACTACTGTATGCTACTGAACTGTTTAGCAAACAGTGCCATAGCAGGTGTCACAGCACGCCTGAACCTGGCTCTCGCTTACGGGGACCGGCAGCGCTGGGGTACAGGTCGACGAAGGGCAGCGGGCGGGGAGTCCCTGGAGCCTGCTGCTAGTATCCCGGCTTCTGGTGTCTCCTCTCCGTCCATCCCAGCAGGTGTGTGCTGGTGGCCACAGCTCAGGGGTGTAGCGAGGGTGGCTCCACTGGAGCATTAGCTCCGGGCGCCAAAATGGACAGAGGGCGCCATCCAGGGTTCCGGGGTTCATGGGGCGCTGCACAGTATGATGGCCACCTGTTAGTTTTATCTCGTTTTGTTTGCTCTATATCCTAAATAAGTTACGGATCCGAGATCCGTTTCTACATTTCATGTTCCTCAAGCTGCCCAGATTGCCTCCCCTCCGGCCCTCCCTCCTCTGTGATCATCTTCTGTCACCTCACTTTTCCTGTCATATTGATTACATTCACTTCTCACCTCTTTAATTCCCTTCCCTCACTAGCCTGTGATCAGCTCTTTGCCCCTCCCCTCTCCTTTTCTTATTGGCTTTTGTCACTGGCCCTCTCTGCTTGGCTTTGCCCTTCCCTTCTCCTTTCTTACTGGCCTAGGGATGGCCATCAGTGGTGTTACCAACGATTGGTAAATATCAAGTAGCCATCGATGGCTACAAACTATTCAATGGATGACCATCGATGGTAACACCAACTGATGGTCATCCCTGTTATTTGAATGACTGGCCCGTGGGCCAATCAGAATGTGGGGGTTGGGCTTCGCGGATGCCGAGTCTCGGCACCTTGAAAAAAAAAAACTCTCGGTTATGCTTTGACATCGATGGGGGAGAACTATCTGGTTCTCCCCATCGATGTCAAAAGCATTCGACATCGGCCATATACCATCGATGATTCTGAATCATTGATGGTCGATGGCTATCCCTATACTGGCCTCTGTCACTTCCCCTCTCTGATCAGCACTTTCCTCTCCCCTCTCCTCTTTGATCCCCTCCCTCCTTCTCACCTCATTAATTCATTCATTCATTCATTGTGCTTCAATGGACTTAATAGTTACACATCTGAGGTAAATCCTAAACTTCAATTATAAGAGTCACTGCTTTGCTAGTTAATGTAATGGAGGTGTTCTCAGGCATGACCATACAATGTTATTTGAAGGTCTATTTGAAAGGAAAATATTAGGAGTCCTGAAATAATAATAATGGTGGTAGACAGAACATGGTTAGTAGTACTCACATTAATATAGGTGCAATGTAAATTTGCAAAGTAGGAGCATAGTTAAGAAGGGAGTTTCCTATAGGTGTTCACACTCCAGTGATAGCTGCTTGGGGCAGTAATTGCAGTAATAAGCTGTGCACCCTGTGGCATCTCACTCTAGCACACGTATTTGTCAATTTAACTTAAATGTCAGAATATATAATACAATCTCTATTGACCAATAACAATGATTCAAAGAAGCAAAAGTCAGATACTAGGTGCTATACATAAATAAAGCAGTGCCAAAGGAGCTACCCCTTAATGTCAGATAATGATAGCGCATCACCAAAGCATTCTATTCCCCAATGGGACCTCAACGCCCAGCGCGATACTACCACTGTTTGCTGTTTTTCTCTTCACTTGGCCATACCCCACTGGCACAGTTCAGTGCAGGGGGGGTTTGCTATGACATGCACTGTCTCCGGGCGCCATGGTTCCACACTACTCCTCTGCCACAGCTCCCCCTAAGGGTGCGCGCACTTACCTGAAAAGAATTTAAAGAGACAGCCAGACAGAATCGAACTCCTCCTTATATATGGGGGTCCATGGACACTAGGCTGGTGCCAGAGTATAGGCTCCCAAACCTTTCTCCAGTGACCCAGTGATTACATTTGCTCGTTGCTAATCTTGGCTTTGTGACCTGACTCCATCTCCATTCTGTTACTGCGCTTGGTATTCCGGCTTCGACCTTGGCTTTTCTCTGTGACCTGTTTACATCTGCTCCCTGGTTCTGACCTGGCTTGTCGACTATGTGGTACACCTGCTGGTACTCAACTCTAATCCAGAAGAACACCAGCACCTGTACAAGGGAACCAAGTTTGAGGGCCGTGACCTGTTTGTCGGACGAAGCCTAGTCCAAACCTCCTTGCGGGGGTCACTGGTAAATACCACTGGCAGGTTGAATCCATGGCTCAGTACTGGGTCTCGCCAATCCCGAAGTATGGGCTAGCATCCATTATCTGCCTGTGAGTTGTGACAGAATACTCTGGCCAAACATGGATGCCGCTGGTAATCCTTCACCTCGAGATCTGCTGGAGAATCTGTTAGCCAGAGTCGAGAAGCAAGATCAAGACAAGACCCAGATTATGCAGTGCCTACAGATGCTTATGAAATGATGTAGCATAAGCAGTGTAGCTCAGCAAGCTCCAGTACAACCAGCATCATCTCCTGTGGTTGCCGTTCAAGTGCAGGTGCCTCTGCACCAGTACAGATCGAATCCATCGAAGTATGATGGGGATCCCAAAGGCTGTCGAGGATTTCTGAATCAGTGCTGATTCAGTTCGAGGTCCAGGTGGCGAATTTTCCTTCCAAGAGGAAAAAGGTGACTTATCTCATTTCACTGTCATCTGGACAGGCTTTGGCATGGGCTTCTCTATTATGGGAGAGGAACGACCCACTGGTCAATAACAGTGTTGATTTCCTAGCAGCCTATCGAAAGGTCTTTGAGTATCCTCTGCAGGGCAGCCATTCTGCAGTTGAAGCAAGGCAACCAAACTGTTGGACAATATGTTGTGCAGTTCCAAACCCTGGCCTCAGCGTTATGGTGGAACAATGAAGCCCTGGTTTCTGCATTTATGCAGGGTCTGTCAGAGCAAATAAAGGATGTACTGGCATCCAGAGTATTGCCAGCATCTCTGGATGACCTGATATCATTGTGTATCCGGGTAGACCTTCACCACAAAGAGAGGGCACGAGAGAGGAAACAGTCTGGGCGCTTCAGTTTTAAGCTTGCTCTGCATTTCACAGCTCTGCTTGAGTCTCAAGAAGAGCCCATGCAGATTGGGAAGGCTCATCACCCTGCTGTGGAAAGGGAAAGGAGATTCAAGAATAAGCTGCATCTGTACTGTGGCAAATCAGGTCACCTCCTTGCCAGCAGTTCCAAGTATCCGGGAAACAAGAAGCCCTAACTGATCGAGGGGTGGTTTGGTTAGGTGCATTTAATCACACCCCAAAAGAGGACAGTTATTTCCAGTTTTCTATTGATGTGACCTTGCTATTAGAAAAGACTCCGTAGACTCTCAAGGCCTTCCTGGACTCTACTGCCAATGGCAGCTTTATTACAGAGAAGAAGGTTCAGGAGCTAGGCATCCCTAGTGCGCCATTACAGATGCAATTCTGTATCATTGGAGTGGATGGGAATGAGCTTCCCACGGCTACCATCCACTCCTAATCAACAGAAGTTACAATGCAAGTGGACACCCTCCATCGGGAGTTGATAGCTTTCTATATACTCCCATCGGCCAAGAATCCGATTATCCTGGGTCTTCCGTGGTTACGGAAGCATGCTCCCACATTAGATTGGTGTAAGCACCAAATCCTGTCATGGGGAGTTCAGTGCCGTCAGTTGTGCTTGCCAACTATTAGACCTCCACATCATGTCACCCAGAGTTCGTTCATCTCCCCCGACGACCCTCTTCCAGCTCCATACCGGTCCTTCAGGGATGTATTCAGTAAGAAGGCAGCTGAAATTCTCCTAGCTCATCAAGAATTGGACTTCTCTATAAATTTACTGCCTGGGAAAATGCCCTCATGGAAGAGTGTTTCCCGTCTTGCTTCCTGAGGCCCAAGCAGTATCTGAATACATCAAGGAGAACCTTGAGCGCGGGTTCATCAGGGAGTCTAAATCACCCACATGAGGGCTGAGACTATGTATTGGTTATCGGGGTCTGAACGCTATCACTGCCACTACCACTAATCTCTGAACTCTTTGACCGTATAAAAGGGGCAAAGGTTTTTACAAATTAGATCTCCATGGTGCCTACTCTATAACCTAATCAGGCCTTTAACACTTGGTCATGCATTTTAGTTTAAACAATGCACCTGCTGTTTTCCAAAAGTACATAAATAACATCTTTTGACACATGTTATACAAGTACGGAGTGTTCTATCTGGATGACATCCTGATCTTCTCTGAGGACATAGGACTTGATTCAGACCCGGTCGCTAAGTTGCACTCGCTCGCTCTGAGCGATTTTCGCCCATCTGCGCATGTGTATAATTCGCAGTGCGCGTGCGCAAGCCAGTCTTTGCGATCTGATTTTGGTTGCTCATAAGCCACTATCAGGTTGCTGCTTTGAGTGACAGTGCCGTTTGTGGGTGGTAACAGGGGAAGGTGCTTGTGAACAGAGGAGTGGATGTGCGAACGCAGGCGTGTCAGGCCACCAAAACACAGTTTAAAGGGCGTGCATAATTAGCAAGGTAGTGTCAATGTACACATCACCTGCATGTATTTCAGGCGGCACTGATCGCAGTGCTTGCGGTGGGGAAAGGCAACCTCAAGGGCTGCGAGCAGCTCCGATGGCTCTCGATGTTACCGATTAATCCTACAATTCCTGGAGATGACGTGTGTTGCGAGTGGAATGGGGGAGTCTTTAAACACTAGCGAGCGGTCTTTGCCTTAGCTTGCTAAGACATAGAGGGCGTCCTTACGCGACACAGTGCGATTGCTTAATTTAAATATTAAGGTTCACCAGTTCTTTTGCAAGTTAGAAAAGTGCTCCTTCACATAAAAGGACCTGCCATTCCTAGGGTACAACATTTCAGACTCTAGTCTCCAAATGGACCCTAAGAAGCTTTCTGCCATTGTCAACTTCCCCCGTCCGGTGGGGTTAAAGGCATTACAACGTTTCCTGGGCTTCTGTAACTATTACAGGCAGTTCATCAGGAATTATTCTCCTGTTGCAGCTCCCATCACCGCACTCACCAAGAAGGGTCAAAACATCTGGGGTTGTGGCCTCCTATGGCAGAGGAGGCATTTGACCGCTTAAATCTGTGTTTCACCTCAACTTCTATTCTGAGGCAGCCTGATTATGACCAACATTTCTTTCTGGAGGTGGACACCTCTATGGTCAGGGTTGTGGCAGTGCTCTCGTAGAAGGTCAAAAAGGGAAAGTGGTACTCTTGTGGGGGGTTTTCAGCTCCAGAGAAAAACTACGCCATTAGGGATAAAGAATTGTTAGCCATCAAGCTGGCCCTGCAGGAATGACGACATCTGTTGGAGGGGGCAAAATTTCCTGTGACTGTTTACACAGAAAACTCACTGTCTGAACTATCGTCAATCCAGATGGTCACTGTTCTTCGACCGCTTCAATCTGGTGATCACTTACCGGCCAGGCAGCAAAAACATCAAGTTGGATGCATTATCCCAAGCATTCAGTTCCACAGAGGAGGACAAAGTTTGAGAGGAAAAGCTCATTCTGAACACAGCTTGCTTTGTAGTAGTAACCACCAAGGTCAAAATTCCTCGAGGGAAGATATTCATAGCACTTGAGCGTCATGCAAAACTGCTACAATGGTCACATGGTTCACACTTCACCGGTCACGCGGGTGTGAAAAGAACCCTGGAGCTAATTGGTGGCCAATGGTCAGTCAAGATGTTAAGGACTTTATGGCAGCTTGTTCTACCTGCGCTCAACACAAGGTTCCACCTCACTCACATTCGGGTCCCCTGCATCCATTTCCAGTGCCTGACTGTCCTTGGACCCACTTTGTCACCGATCTGCTGTCCTGTAAAGGTGTCAATACCATTGTTATGATGTGGCCTGGGATCGGCTGCTACTCACCACTGCGCTGGCATCCTTGAGCTTAGGTGTTCAGTCACCAGGGGTGGAGGTGAGTGGTGGGCTGAGTATTCTCCACAGGGTCTGCTAGGGCTTCCATGCGTGCGTCCTGGTTCCCGTGGTGGCGGACATTGGCACAGCCACGTTGGTCTGTGTCACCTGACTAGTCTCTCCCAATGGTAGTCCTGCGGTTACTCAGCTGATCTTCTGATCCAGTGACCAACTGCCTTAGGGAATTTAGTCTGACACTAGGAACAGGAAGCGGCTGTTCAACTTTACTTTTCCAGAGACTGTGATTACTAGCTGTTGCAGCTTTCCAAGTTCTACATTCTTTCCTACCAGTGTTATTTCCTAGTGTCTGGATTCGCTCCAAGCTTTATACTGTTTATTTCCAGTGACTCCTTCCAGTGCTTCTCAGGATCAGACTCCTCCAATGATTTCTTAAGTACTTGTCTCTGTGCTGAAACTCCAGCACTAATCAGCATCTAGTTCTCCTGTGTATATGTCAGCACCTGTCTCTGTGCTGAATCTCCGGTTTAATTACTTCAGCACTGATCAGCATCTAGTACTCCTGTGTATATGTCAGCACCTGTCTCTGTGCTGAAACTACAGTTTAACTGCTTCAGCACTAATCAGCATCTAGTTCTCCTGTGTATATGTCAACACTTGTCTCTGTGTTGAAACTCCAGTTTAACAACTTCTGCACCAGTTCTGCGTCTGGATCACCAGCATGTGTACTCATCACAGCATCTGTGTACTGATTCCAAGTGTCATTCTCCTGTGTCTGTGCTCGCATCTGGATCACCAGCATGTGTACTCAGTACAGCATTCGTGTACTGACTCCTAGTGCCACTCTCCAATACACTCCTGTGTCTGGATTATCAGAGATACTCTCTAGTGCAAGCCCTTGCTGGGATCTTCACATTTCAAGTTTCCTTCATTGTAGTCCAGTGTATGAACTCACATTATTTTTTACATTCATTATCCTGCATATTCATTCCTGCTAATCTCTTGTTCTCCTTGTCACTCCCAGGTACCTGACCAGAGGGCCGTAATCTGCTCACTTGGTGCGGCGAAACCCAAATCCCAATAGGAGGGGTCACTGGTGAAGACCACCAAGTGGGTTAGACTCTGCGCCTCTGGTCAGGTCGAGCCCACACCTGGGTTTGACCAATAAAGAGTACATTATTATTGATTCTCCTAGCCACCCTAACCCCTCAGCTCCCAGTCCTCCAATTGAGGAATTCCTTGTAGTGGTCTGTGACAACCATCTCGGTAGTAGTGGACAGGTTTTCCAAGGTTGCTCACTTCATCCCATTAAAAGGCCTACCTTCGACTCCAGGGCTAGCACAGGCTGTCATAAGGGAGATCAGGACATTGTTTAGGACGATGGGGTGCAATTGACCTCCAAATTTAGGAAGGCATTATGCAAGTGTTAACCTGAGCTTTTCTTCAGTCTACCATCCCCAAAGTAACGGTCAGACGGACAAGTGAATCAGGATTTGGAGAAATTCATCCGAATGTACGTGTCGGCCAATCAAGATGAGTGGGTCTACTTGCTACCATGGCCTGCATTTGTGCATAACATACTGTTCCATGAGACATAGGGTCACTCTCCATTCTTCATCCAGTACACTTTTCACCCTGTATTACCGGAATTACCAGTCCTTCGGTCAGTATCACTCCCAGTCATCCGTGGCACACTGAAGTGGTTCCTCACTATCTGGAAAGAGATAAAGAAGGTAAAGAAGATTTGCATAGAGTCTCTTTGAGGTATAAGATGTTTGCAGGAAGAGGGTACCTTTACTGAGTGCTGGTGACAGAGGGTCTGATTCAGAAGCGCACGCTATTTGCGTGCGCTTGCTCTGAATCAGGGCGTACCTTTTTTTTTTACCCGGCCTCCAGGCCGCTCGCACAGCTGTGGGTGACCACCCACAGCTTGTGCGAGTGGCCTGGCGATGGTCGCAATTATCGCGACCATCGGGCTTGCGGCGAGACCCTGAGAGTCTCTGCTCCCACCAGATCGGGTGGGCTTCCTTAGTCCACTACTAACATCACGAGTGATGTCAGTAGGGCCGCTCACAAACGGCAGGCATTCCTAAGGTACTACTGGCATCTCTGGTGCTTCCCTCTACTTCCTGTCAGGTCAGCACCCTCTGCAGTTCTCATTGCTCCTGGGCTGCTGCACATCCTGTTTGGAGCATTGCTGCTGCATATTTTTTATCAGCAGTAAGACTGCAGATCCTAGTATAGCAGTAAGATGTGTCTCATGTGTCCAGGAGCACTGAACTGTCTCCAAGCTGCCTACTGTACTTGTTGTCCAGCCACTCATCTGCCCATTGATACCCACTACTGCAGTTATAGCTCTGCAAGCCTGGAAGCCAGAAACCCAAAGCTAAGATGTCCCGCGGACCCCTTCATTCTTCAGGCCATGACCTCTTGCAGTCCAGTCCACCTTCTATCACAGTCTGGACTCCTTTGGAAAATTACTTAGCGGCCTGGACCTATAAGCTGCAGTAACCGGTACTGCCTGCTGTGCCTCCTACTTCCAAATGCTGAGGCTCCCAGCATCCCTGAGGTGAGCCTGCTATCAAACAATTCTGTGCCTCATCCCAAATTGTTGCCACATTTACCAAGCTCTGCAAGCTAATGCCATCTGAAGATGTGTTAGTCATTGTAGCCCATTGTAGCCTATAGGCTACAGTGCGCAAAAAGTACCAATCCTTGCTTGTGATTCTTGATATATCTTGGCAGTACATAAGCTCTTATTGCCACGATAAGCAGCGATAAGAAATTATAATTATCGGGTTTATAAACACAATCTATACTGATATAATAAGAGCCTTGTGTCTCACTGTTTATTCCAAATTGGCGCAAAAACTACGTAACCGATTTTCAAGAAAATGCATAATTTTGTAGTGCAAAAAACTCCTAGAAATAACCTGCACGTTTTATTTTGATCCGTCAAGTTACAGCTGAGTAATAACAAAAATAAAAAATGATTGACATCCAGGGTCGGCGTTACCAGAAGGCAGTATTAGACAGCTGCCTATGGGCGCCAGCCACTAGAGGGCGCTGCTGAATTAGACTACTATAAACATGAAGGATGTCTCTGATTGAGGCATCCTTCATCTATTTCATCATGCAGCCGGAAACTGCAGGTGCAGTCACAGCTCTCACCTGCTCTCTGTCTCAGTCCAGCATAGACTGAGACTTTAAGCCTGTGCTGTGACTCTAAACACTGACAGCTCTCCTGTCCCCTGCTAATTCCTCCCCTCCACCTCCTGTTCCCTCACTCTCAGACAGGCACAGAGTAGCTCCACCCCCTAGAAGAGACAGAGGGACTGATTCAGAGCCGGACGCTATTTGCGGACGGTCGTTCAGAAAATGGGGCTGGATATTTAAATTGAGCGCTCGCTCTTTGCGGTCTGTTGACGCCTCTATGTCTGAACAAGCGTCCGAAACATGCGCTCGCTATTTTGTAAAGACGCCCCTTGGCCGCTCGCATCATACATCATCTCCGCTATTTATTAGATTAATCGAGTACATCGAAAGGCGTATGAACTGCTCGCTATTCTTGTGGTAGCATTTTCCTACCGCAATCATGCGAGCAGTTCAGGCTAAAATACAACCAAGTGACGTGGTCGATGACGCTGCTTTGTTAATTATGCACACCCTTAAAACGCCCGTTTTGACCGTTTGGCACACCTGCATTCGGATCTCCACTCCCCGTTTTCAAGCACCTTCCCCTGTTACCACCCACAAACGCCTCATCCTGTCACTCAAATTAGCAGGCATTCGCTATTTTGCGAGCACACGATTTCCGACCGCAATGACTTGTTGGCGCATGCACTTTACAACCCATACGCATGCGCAAATGTGCGAACATCGCTCGGAGCGAACGAGCGGCCGCTTACGAGCGGCTCTGAATCAGGTTCCAGAGACTGAGACGAGGAGCTGGCCTGTGCTGGGATCAGAGCTGCAGTGCAGATTATTACTGGACAATGACACACTGGTGGTAAGTCCAAAGTGCCTGTGCAAGAAATGTAACTGACACCTGTAATTTACTTTTATTTGATATGTTTTGCAAACACATCTGTGCCACTCCTTCTCTGCTGCTGCTGGGGGCTCTCTCTCTCTCTCTCTCTCTCTCTCTCTCTCTATATATATATATCTATCTATCTACCGATCTCTCATATCTATGTATCTATCATCTCTATCTAACTATTATTTTTGCAATTTGGCTGCAATTTTTCACAGATGCAGTGTGTACTATTAGGGATCTGGAGTAGATATGTATGTGAGGGGCTGGGCAGAGGGTTTGGGGGTAGCAGGGGCGGCTTAGTGAACCTTTGTCTAGGGTGCCATAAAACCTTGCACCGGCCCTGTTGACATCATCAATGCAAAAGATAGGTGTGGTACTATGGGCCTGATTCAGACCCGCTCGCGAGTGCTGAGCGCTCGCAAGCGGGTCGATGGTGCCCTAGTGCGTATGCGCATGACAGAGGGAGCTCCATCGTGCGCATGCGCGAGACCCGCATAGCGACAGATAAGCCGTTGTTATGGGTCTCGCACCAAAGGGGGCGTGCTGTCGATGGTGAGTGACAGCACGCCCCCTTTGGTGGGCATGCCGGGGGCGTTGCTGCCCAGACGGAGGCGTTCCCATGGAAACGCCTACCGTCTGGGTCCGGCCCCACTGACATCACTAGTGATGTCAGTGGGAGTGCTTTTGGCTCTGATAGAGCCAAAAGCACTCCTGGGCTTGCGGCAGCGAGACCCTACCGCAGGGTCTCGTCGCAAGCCCGATGGTCGCGATGGTCTTGACCATCGCAACCATCTTTTTGGCCGCTCGCATATGCTGTGGGTGGTAACCCACAGCTATGCGAGCGGCCAGGAGGCCGCTCCAAGCTTAGGTAGGAGGGCCCTGATTCAGAGCGAGTGCTCTTGTCAGAGCGTCCGGCTCTGAATCAGGCCCAATGTGTGCAGCTGGTAAGGGGTGGTGGAGAGGTGCTTTGGGCCTGCATTCACTTGAATAGGATAGGCTACATAGCATGTCACAGTGACATTGGTGTGAGTGATGGGTGACTGCTGCCACCAGTCTGTAAAGCGCTGCTGGTCACATGGGCCACTCCCGTGAAAGGGCATGCAATGCAACCTATGCAAAGCAATACAACTAGAACACCTCAAATAAAAAAAATGTTGGCAGGAGTGATTTAATTGTGGGTGAAGCCACAGGCAACAGCTAGTAATTAATAAATGGTCTCCATAGTGCATTATATCCACATGTATGTATATATAAAATTAAATTCCACGTGTAACAAAACTGTAGGACATCTAGGGGTAGAAAAATTCACAGAGAATTTGACAGCATTTTTTTCTGGCCTGGAGTCCATAGAGATGTGTCTCTATTCTTTGCATCCTGTCCTAAATGTCAGTACCATGCTCCATTATTGAGGTCCCCATTTGAGAGAATAACTGTAGCTATGGATTTGGTTGGACCTCTAATAAAGTCTGCCCAGGGTCATCAATACATTTTAGTAATTGATTATGCTACCAGATACCCAGAAGCAATACCATTTTGTAATATGTCAACAAAGACAAATGTTAGGGACTAGTACATGTCTTTAGCAGAGTGGGAATATCTAAGGAAACCCTAACTGATCAGGGTACCCCATTTATGTCAAGAATCATGAAAGAGTTGTATCACCTGTTTAAGGTTACTCAGCTAAAGACCTCTGTGTATCACCTTCAGACTGATGGTTTGGAGGAGAGATTTAACAAAACTCTAAATCATATGCTAAAGAAAATGGTAGATAAAGCTGGGAAAGATTGGTACTATTTATTACCATATTTATGGCATTAAGTAAGGAAGTTCCACAATCAAAAGATTTCTCGCCTTTTGAGTTGCTATATTGGAGACACCCAATAGGATTGCTGGATATTGCAAAAGATACATGGGAGGACCCAGTCCATATAAAATGATTATTGAACATGTTTTTAAGATGCGAGAAAGAATAGCTGCAGTGGTGCCGATAATGAAGGAGCACATGGAACAATCATAATGCAGAGTGCTTATTTTGGTTCCCACAGTAGAAAGTACTGTCAAAGCCGGATGATTGGCTGATACCAAATCGTGTAAATTAATACCTGGCGACGCCATTTTGTGTCGCCCGTGAAGACGCCATCTTGCGTCGTCAGCACGAAACCATTGTGGACGAGGCTATATTTGATTATTAGCGTCGTGTGTCTGTTTTGCTACCGCACATTGTTGAAAGTCCAATCAAAACCTATACGCACATTACATAATACATATAAAACATACAAGGCGCACAATGCATAGTAGCGCTGTACATCAACGCAGATAAGCACAAAACACATAGACGCACAACGCATACTAGCGTCTTTACACAATATTCTCACACTCACACATGCAATCACTTATAAAAAGGTTCCCAAGCATTAAGCTTAATATTAGAGGTTTTATTAGCTAATACTTATGTTGTGAAATTTAATGTATATGATATTTAAGGTATAGAAACTGGTAGACATGTCATGTTTGGTACCATTCTAAATCACTGTTTATTTGCAGATCTCCGGTTCTATCGGCAAGGAGATAGCATCATGCGTCTGCAAGTAATGAATTATAGAAAATTAGTGGTTAGAAGGTAAATCTGTATGTAGTGTCTTTTACTAGTTTAAACCAGTTCTTCGGTGGGAAAACCACACAAAGCAACAACTGAGGAACTGGGACATACCCCTAGTGACGCTGTATGAACTGCCCAATGACCTGCATCGTACCAGAATGTCCAGGAGCAAGACCCAATGGAAACCTGTTAGCTAGTTTCTTTGTTCTGTAAGGTATACAGCCTGGGTGCTGGTTATAGTATACAGCCATTCTTCTTGGATGACCACAGGCTTCTGGATAGACGACTGTATACTGGGAGCAGTGCGCACGCGTTTGTATCGGCTTGTACCTTTTGTATTTACTTGCTGTTTGCGCTAATTGCTTAGATCACAGCGTGTTATACTTTTCATTGAACAATATAACTTTTTGTGCTTTGGAACCACAATTGGATTGGAAAGCAGTTATTTCTTATGCGAATTGTAGTGCAAAACTGCGACATTTGGGTATATAGATTTAGGGGAATCAATAGTACATTTTTGACAAAATTGCAAAGACCAATTGAAATCATCGAAAAAGTGGGTGTGGCTAAATCCAAAGTTTACCAGCCTGGGAAAATAATGCATGAACAGATCTACCATGTAAATCTTATAAAACATTGGAAGGATAGAGTAGCTCTGTTAGCAATTTCGGTCCCTACAGTATATTAACCTCAGTGCTTTTGAAAATAGTAAATGAATGAACATTCTAGCCCCCCTTCCATCAACCAGCCATTGACATTAAAATTAAACACCAGAACAACAACAAAAAGTACACACAATAAACAAAATAGTTATGTTCTACCTGCATGGGTGAATTAAGAAAGATGGGGTCCCTTGTACAGTTTCCGTCTGGCCCCCTCCTCTCTAGCAGGTGGTGCATGGAGTAGACTCTGGCGCTATGTCAGAGTCTACTGTGCATGCACAGGTCTCTGGGAAAATGTTGCTAGATTCCCTCTCCATGTCCCACATACTCCTAGCAAGTGGTAGATCGCCACCCACCATTGCCCCAACAAACCTTATTAAAAAGATGCAGGTGACCTCTCCTAATCCTGCATCAGCAGACAGAAGCTGATGCCATTAGCCAGTTTCAGGCTCCTGGCAACATCGTGCTGTGAGGGTGAGGATGAATTAACGAGGATGCGATGCTGCCTGACAGAGTAGCTGGGAGAAGAATGCAGGCAAAAGCCGGTCTTTGTGTAGTAAGTAGATAATACAAGGGGAGGCACAATGCGGGACATGGATGGGAGAACATATGGACCAGACTCTTAATGCTAACTAGAGAAGGGCGTGTGGTAATAATATACTAAAAGGGGTTTTGGTGGGAGTGACACAATAAAAACAGGGGAATATGTGTTGGGGGGCGATGAGAGCCACAGGGATGTAAAGGACTGGAGTGACACAGGAGGGCCTAAAGATACAAAGGGGGAGGCTGGAGAGACACAAGGGAGCCTGAAGAGACACTGAGGGGTGACATGTGGGGCCTAGAGTGACATGGGGGAGCCTGGAGAGACACAGGGGGAGACTGGAGAGAGACAGAGAAGGCCTGGAGAGACACGGGGGACTATTTAATTACTTGGCTGGTTAATATTTTTTCCAAAAATGTCAAATTACGAAGAGCCATTTAAACCCAATTCAGTATAATTTTAATAATAATATACATATTTGTTAATAAAATTATACTGAATTAGGATTAAATAGCTGTTATTTACAAAATTTGACCATTTAAAATATCCACAATTATGGGGACATTTTCAGAAAAAATTGTTTTATAAACTGCAGGAGAGGTGGGTTAGGTTTAGGGGCAGGGTTAGTAGAAGGGTTAAAATTACCTGCATGCATCAGGATTTCAACCATCAGGATTAAGATGCTGGGATTCTGACAGCAGGCATTATAAGCACCGTGGTTGTGTACCCAACCCATCCTAAGCCCTTCTGAACCCTGCACGGGAAGAGGAGGATGGTGGGAGGTTGCAGTGACAGCTGAGGGCCCGCTGGGTGTGCTGAGCCTAACGGTTGCTGGAAGATTACCTAACAGGCATCTCTCACATGGTCACACAAAATGTTTCCATGTCAAGGAAAGCCCATCTCCACCATCTACAGATACAACATAGTGGGGCTTACCTGAAGGTGGACCCCACATTCCTTTAACTTTCTGCAAGTCTTACCTCCTCAGATGGGGTCTCCCTCTCTGAGACAATCCCCAGTCATGTTAAGCTTGGACTGACTGTCAATCCCATCCCCACCATCACTAGTGTATTGTATTGTCTCAACACACCAGGTAAATGGTTAATAAGTGACAGATAATTGTGTGCACCCCACACTACAGTACATCTGCAACAGCCAACACAAAATACTAGTATGCATGATCTCTCTCAATGCTCTTTTATGTCTCTTATTGCCACCTCCATCCATAGCTCTCCTCCATATGTACCTTATTACCCCCTTGATAAGCTCCCTTATTAACCTTTCCAAAGCTCTATCATTGCCATTTTCCTCCATATATCACTGCCCTCCCACAGCTCACACTGCTTTACCCATTGCCCCCAACAGATCACATTGACCCATTCACACCTCACTGCTCTCACCAGCAGCTCGCTGCCACCATAGTGGTGACACCCATCACACTTCACTGTCCTCCAACAGTTTACTGCCCCCTACTGCTCACAATGCCCACCTAACTGCTCCTCCCCTTCCACAGCTCACTGCCCCATTACACCTCACTGCTCCCCTCCAGAGCCACCTGCCCAATCACATATTACAACCCCCCACAGTTTACACTGCCTCATTACACCTCACACCTGAAGCTCACTACCCCATCACAGCTTAATGCCCCCGACAGCTCACACTGCCCCTCAAACATTCCTTCCACCACAGCTCACTATCTCCATCACATCTCATGACACCCTCTTCCCCCGCAGCTCACTGCCCCCTTACTGGTTACTCAAACTACACCCTCACCTCACTGTTTCCCCACCATGGCTCACTGTCCCCATCATAAATCACTACTCTGCCCCCATACAGGTGATACTGCCTCTGTTATTCCTTTCACAGCCCCCCTGCAGCTCACTTCCCTATCAACACTCATTGCTCACATTACTTCACAACTCACACTGCCCCCCTTACACCTCAGACTGCTCCCCTCATGCCTTAGAGCCATTCATGCCCTTGACATCTTCAATCACGTTGATTTCTCCCACTACCCTAATTTTTCCCAGCACCTCAATTGCCCCTCCCTCCCCCCCCACAGACACACACACACAGTTAACTTGATTCTACCCCAGCTTTCAGACAGAGGCTCACATGCAAGTTCCACACTTACACACAATACTTACACATGTGTTTCTGTCTTACCTCTCTTAACTTCCAGCAATGAACAAAGTAGTTATGTCTCTCTCTGGTTAGGCACTGATGGCTGATGATTTGGTCATTGATGGTGAAGATCCAATGGTGCACCACCATCGATGTCACAGAGCCCCGAAATGTTTTGTTTTTTCTTCCTGGCACTGGGACACGGAGCCGATTCTGTCCCTGACTTGCCCCATGAAGCTTCAACTCTGATTGGCCTATTGTCCACTGAGTAATAGAGCCGGGATGACCATTGGTGGGCAAAACCATGGATGGTTTCCAATCGATGGTTTTATACCATTGAGGTTAACCGTCAATGGTACCATTGATGATGACATCAATGGTAAACCCACAGATGGCCATCTATACGGAACCAGTATGATTGACCACCGGCCGCATGGCCAGCAGTTCAAGTCCCAGCAGCAGTGAAAATCCCGATCGTCCCAAGGTAAGTATTTCCTAACCTATTCTACCCCCTAACCCTCCCTTAGGGGTGCCTAACCCTAACCTCCCCCCCCCAAGTGCCTAACCCTAAACCGTCCTCTAAATGCCTAAACCTAACCCCCCATTCCCCACTGCCTGAATCTAAGTCCCCCATGGAGGTGCCTAACCTTAACCTCCCCCCGGGGGTGCCTAACCCTCCCTTCCCCTAGCCTAACCCAAAACTCCTGGGAAGGTGCCGGGAACCCTAAATCTAACCCTCCCCCCTCACGGCTGCCTGCGCCCGGCTTACCTTCGATTGGTAAGCCAGGTGTCGGGCTCCCGGCGTAGGTAAAATGACAGACATCGGGATTTTGACGCCTGTCATTTAACCCCTTGCCGAGATTAGACAGTCGGGAAGCCTACAGTCGGGATTCTGGGCCTGATTCAGACCCTGAGCGCTCGCAACCGGGTCGATGGTGGCTCAGAGTGCATGCGCATGACGGAGCCGGCTCCGTCGTGCGCATGTGCGAGACCCGGATAGCGACGGGCAATCCGTCGCTCCGGGTCTTGTACCAAAGGGGGCGTGCTGTCAGTGTTGAGTGACAGCACGCCCCCTTTGGTGGGCAGGCCGGGGGGGTGGCTGCCCAGATGGAGGCGTTCCCATGAGAACGCCTACTGTCTGGGGCCGGCCCCACTGACATCACAAGTTATGTCAGTGGTAGAGCTTTCTGCTACCACAAGGGTCTCGTTGCAAGCCCGCCTCATCCTAGCCGCTCGCTATAGCTGTGGGTGGTCACCCACAGCTATGCAAACAGCCAGGAGGCCGTTCTAAAAAAAAAAAAAGACCGGCCCTGATTCAGGGCCTCTGTCCATTGGCTTCCCGACTGCTTCCTATCCCTACTGTTCTGTCCCATGTAGCTGCACCCCCTCTGCTCAGACCATCCCCTCTGCTCCATCAGTAGCACAAAAGACATGTAATAGGAGTGACCTGGGGCAGTTGCCCTTCTGCCCGTGTGACCACTTCTCTCCTGAACCATGTGAGCCAATTTTCATGATGGCCTGGAGCTGCAGCTCCACCCGCCCAATGTGTTAATCCGGAACTGCCAAAACCCTTTCAGCTGTTCAACGGCATGAGGCTAAATAATTTTTCGTAACAAATACATTTGTTTTCTGAAATAGCAGGTAAAACTACTGTCATTAGACATGACAATCACTGATCCGGGGTGTTTCGGACTGGAGTTTTTGTGTACCCGGGGTGGAAACAGAATAAAAGCAGGAACAGATTTAAATTGGAAAGTCGGTTGTTTTATATGGTTATTGGTAGACATGAAAATATACAGGTAATAATTGAATCCAAATGTGAATAAACTTAGAACTGGGGAATGTGGATGATATGTCACTGTAGTGGGAGAGAACAAAGTCAATGTCCAGAAAAGTGGCAGAGATGTCTAAAATGGAATCCAGAAATGATGCAATATTGGCTGAATGAGATATCCTTGATGAATGGCTGAACGAGATATCCTGATATCATACAGAGTGGCTTGAATGAGATATCCTTGATGAATGGCTGCACGAAGGGTTAACGACAGGTTCAAACCACAGGAGTGGGTACCCGGTGGGAGACGGGGCAGTCACCACCAGACTGGAGACTGTTGGACTGGTCAGAACGGTGCTGGGAGATCTGTGGTAGACTATTAGCTGACAGGAGACAGAAATAGCACCGGAGAAGGAACAAACCGCAGGAGCACAGGGAACTCTCTCACAGCAAGCTGTGAAACACGTTGCACTGGCAACAACAGGGAGCTCCAAACTCCCTTAAGTACACAGTAGCAGAGCGTGAATGGTTGGGAGAGATCACCTGATGCATCAGGATAGGCCCACTATGTCACATGACCTGAGGCAAGAAGGCCATGCCCAGACACTCGCAGCATGGTGATGCTGACAGCCTTACCCCTGCCAGCAGGACTCAGACATCAGACCCCTGTATGCACCCCATGCCAGTCTCCAAGCACCAGCTCCCCCGCCGGAAGGGCCACGCCACTGCATCCGCACTGGTAAGCACCGCCGGCTCCTAAGAGATACCCTGTTCGTGACAGTACCCCCCTCCTTTCAGGTGGCCTCAGGACACTCCTTTGGCTTCTCAGGATGGGTCAGGTGAAACTTACGAATGAGTCTAGGAGCGTGGATGTCTTCGGCACTGGTCCAACAGCGTTCTTCCGGACCATAGCCTTTCCAATCCAGCAGATACTGCAAGTGACTATGACGAATGCAGGAATCCAGTACCTGTCCCACCTCAAATTCCACCTCCTTTTCGGTTTGGACTTTAGGAGGAGTAGGAAGGACGTGAAGGAATTTGTTGAGGATCAAAGGCTTGAGCAGAGATATATGGAAGGAGTTGGGTATCTTTAAGTATGGCGGGAGTTGCAAACGATAGGAGACTGGATTAATAACTTCTGAAATCAAGAATGGTCCAATGTATCGAGGGGCGAATTTCATAGATGGTACTCGAAGACGTAGACCACGGGTGGAGAACCACAATTGGGACCTCATTCATAGGTGGTCGTTAGATGCAAGTGGTCGCACTGAATCAGGGCTGCCACTTGCATCCTGAACGGCCGCCTCCTTGTCAATCGTTAAGCTGTGGGTTACCACCCACAGCTTAACGACTGACCAGGTTGATGGTCGCGATGGTGATCACCATCGCGACCATCGGGGCTTATGACCAGACCCTAAGATGGAGCAGGAAGCTCCCCACTGACATAACTGATGATGTCAGTGCGGCCACCCACAAAACGGTAGGCGTTCGTAAAGGAACACCTCCATTTTGGAAACCACCCCCCCCGGCCCTCCTACCAAACGGGGGCAGCTGTCGATCAACATCGACAGCCGCCCCTTTGGTAGCGAGCTCCGGAGCGACAGAGTTTCTCTGTCGCTCCGGGGCTTGCGCACGCACAGTGCGGCCGCTTCGCATGCGCAGGCCTAACCATCGAGTCGGTTACGAGCGCATCGGCGCTCGCAACCGACTCTGAATGAGGTCCTTGATCCCCTACCTGCATCCTAGGAACCACTCTATGTTTCCTATCAGCTTGTTTCGTGTATTGCCGTGAAGCCTTAAGGGCTGTCTGAACTTGAGACCAAATCAAAGAGAAGTTCTGCACAGTAGTATTCACTACAGGCACATCAAAAGCAGGCAAGCTTTTAAATTCGGGAACCCTTGGGTGAAGGCCATAGACCACAAAGAAGGGGGATTGTCCAGAGGAAGAATGGTAGGATGTGTTGTGTGCAAATTCGGCCCAGGCAAGAGACTAAGACCAATTGTCTTGGGATGAGGACATGAAGATTCTTAGGAAAGTTTTGAGGTCCTGGTTCACCCTCTCAGTGGAACCGTTGCTTTGAGGGTGATAGGCAAGTTAAGTTTAACCTGTAACACAGAGCAGAGGGCCCTCCAAAACTTTTGCCACAAACTGAACCCCCCGGTGTCATACAATTTCTGTTGGAAGTCCATGCAACCTAAATACAGTATGTGATAGACAAATAGATGAGCCAAGTCAGGAGCAGACGGTAACTTTTTGAGTGGAGTATAGTGGACCATTTTTAAGAAACGATCCACTATCACCCAGATGGTGGTATACACATTGGAAGGAGACAGATCAGTTACAAAATCCGTGGACAAGTGTGTCCATGGGCGAGATTATACAGAAAGAGGCATCAATTCACCAGCCGGAGCAAGTTGAGGGGATTTGTGTTGAGCACACTGGGTACAAGATGACACAAACTCAGTTACCTCAGACTTCATTGCTGGACACCAGTATGACCTTTGCACTCCATGGTTTTACGGATGCCGGAGTGACCAGCAAAGCGGTCACTTAATAAAAAATAGAGAATAAAAATATGCACTTGGTGAATGCAGCTGATTTGCCTAGATTGCAACCCAATAAAACATACCCAATAAGAAGGTTGAGCCTTTATTCAGCTGAGATTATAGCCTCAAGTATATTGGCTTTGGGTATACAATTGAGTTAAAAAATCAGTCCAAATATTCCAGTCAGAGTTAAAAGTATATTAACAGTTGGTGGTGACAAGTATCCTATCTGTCCTTTAGCAAGAAGTCCTCGTCTTATACCGTCTGCTGGTTGTCCCTTTAACTGGTGTATAGTGAAGAGGTCTTGGAACTGGTCCGAAATATGAATAGAGGTTGCAGTAATGGCATCATGGTCAGCCATGAATCCCTTGACGTGTTTCGCCTAGGTATTGACCCTCAGCTTCCTCAGAAGCAAATGATCAGCAGGGCCAGGATGGATCACAGTCTCTGATGATCACCGTGACGAGGAGGATGTCCTGGCCACCTTCACGGAGGCTGCTGTGTAGGTTAGGATGCAGTGGTGGGTCGGCACCTATGGTATGTCACACGGTGTGATATGGCACCAGGAAGGCACTGAAACACTATGCACGCACTAAGCAGGGCTTGTGCATCCATTCAGTGCATCGCAATTTGTATTTGACACCCTGGTTCTAGTGAGTGGGGCTTCGGGTGGCCAATAGCTCTTCTGCTGGAGACAGGAAAATAAATATAATTTCCTGTCTCTAGCAGCACAGCAATTCTGTGAGCCTATTTTGATGGAGGGCCTGGAGCTGCAGCTCCACTCATCATATGGACAAATGACGATTAATTGTTTCTTTTTTCCATCTTATAAACAGACATTTTGAACTTTTGGTTGTGTATCATATCTCATAAATTGGGATAATTAATCAAACAATATTGCAAAAGCTTACAGTAACCTAAACAATAATTACTCAAAAGAGGATTTCGGGCATATATATGAGAATACTTATATAATATACTCAGCACACAGTTCCTATGTAGGTGGTTACATTCATTTTACATCTATTATTTATAATAGAATACGTTTATTATTGTTGTGTAAAATTATTATAATGCTTTTGTGGAAGTATTGTTAATATGTGATGTCTATTAATTGATAATAAAATTAATTTATATTTTTGGCACTTCTGAGCTTTTACTATCATTGGCCCTCATTCAGAGCCGTTCGCTATTTGCGGTCGTTCGTTTAAAAACAAGGGGTGGCTATTCAAATGATCCGTACGCACATTGCAGTCTGTTCACACCTCTAAGTCTGAACGAGCGAGCAAAACATACGCTCGTTTATTTGTTAAAAACGCCCCCTGGCCGCTCGCACCATACGTCATGTCCGCTATTTATTAGATTAATCGAGTACATCGACCAGCGTATGAACTGCTCGCTATTCTTGTGGTTGGTGTTTGCTACCACAAATTTGCGAGCAGTTCTGGCTATAAAATAACCCAGTGACGTGGACAATGACGCTGCTGTTTTAAATATACACACCCATAAAACGCCCGTTTTGACCTTTAAGCACGCCTGCGTTCGGATCTCCACTCCCCATTTTCAAGCACCTTCCCCTGTTACCACCCACATACGCCTCATTCTGTCACTCAAAATAGCAGGCACTCGCAATATAGCGTACAAACGATTTTCGGCCGCACTGACTGGTTCGCGCATGCGTACTAAAAACCGTACGCATGCGCAGATGTGCAAACATCGCTCGGAACGAGCGTACTGCCGCTAACGAGCGGCTCTGAATGAGGGCCATTGTTTGGTGTATAAAGTGCAGGTTTAAATTCTTATCTTAAAGCTGGCTCAAAGATTGGCCTCTTAAAAATGCTAAATCAATCCTCACTGCTTTGGGACATTATTATCAGGACAGCTGATTTTGACTGACATTTCTGCATTGAGAAATTGTGGTGATAAGGGTTTTTTAACACTTTAATTAGCAGCAAAAACAAATGACCACAAAATGATGTATTGGTGTTAATGGAAATAATAATCATCAAGCTCTCTTGCCATCATGATAACTCTAGATTAGTGCTATCAAAATTGCATTGCTAAAGAAACACAAAAAATGAATTCATAATTTTATTAAATTTAGCTTCCTTGACGCGTACATTCATCCCAATCAGTCAAGGGGAGTCTAAATGCATTACCGGGCAAACAAACAGCAATGCAAGGTGTCCATGTTAATGGATTCTGGGACTCATTCAGAGATGTACGCAGACCCAATGATGCCCCTCAGCCAGGGGCAAATCCAGGGAAGGGGGTCCGATCAGCCCAGGGTAGACTGCTGATGATGATGATCAGTGGCAGCAGCCTACCTTGACCCACTGTAGCCCAGTACACAGCAGCGTGTGCTGGGCTGTGGATACACAGGCTGCTGCTGCTGACAGGTAAAGGTGGGGGGGCAGGCGGTGGACCCATACTTCTGCCAGCCCCTACATCAAGCCCAGGCCATTAGTACTCGCTCCCACACTACTCTGCGCATCCGTGTCCTGTTGTGTGCCCCCTTATCTGCATGTTCAGTAATGTACCCCCATCATTTGTGTGCCCAATATTCTTTTAACCCATTATTTGTATTGTGCTCCCCATATCTGTATATCCTGAATTTTTCCCCCTCACCTGTTTGATGTGTATTATGCTCTATACTCCCCCCAAAAAAGTAAAAAAATATGTCCTATATTTTGGCCGTGCTCTTCTCCTAATCTCATCTGTATTTACTGTAGAGTATATAACCATTACTATGTTTTTGTACTGTGCCACACTGCTATCTGTATGTCCTGTACAGTGCTGCCGTCCCCATCTGCATGTTTTTTTTGTTATTGTCCACTCTCCCCCACCCAGTCTCAATGTTTTCTACTGTGCTCGCAACACCAAATCCCCTCACATACTTACCTCATTCATGCCGTCCTCCAGTCCTGTCTCTCTCCTCTCCGCGGCCCCCTCCAGTCCTCTGCAGTGATTATACCAGTAGCTCTTCAAGTCTCTGACCGGCAGTGTCACAACATAATTATATCATGTCTGCAATGCTGCTGGGAACTCGAGGATCTGCCCACTGCTGGGATCAGCATAGGCTTCAATTAGGCACCAGCTGGTGGAGTGGTGGAGAGCTACCCCTGCACTGCTGCTCATCACCAAAGAGAGAAAAACCTCAGCAGCGAAAGGGTTAAAGTATTTGGTGTTTTCAGAACATATAACAAGTAACAACAAAAAACACAAGTAACGTACACAGCTTATCGAGATATACACATTTTTGCAGATGGTGATTATCTATTTACAGCATTTGCAAACACAGTCACAGTACAAACATACTTTATTTAGAGGATATTTAAGGACAACAGTGGGCTCTGAGACAGTTGTTAAGGATATTTCCCCCCATTCCTCAAGACTTGGATTTTATTGATTTCAGAATTACTAGCTACTTATTGTTTTTTCATTTTATTACTGTTTTGTTTTAGTTTTTAGACTATCTTGAATGTGGGAGGCTCCAGTTTTACGTATGTTCTGGATAAGTGAGAGTTTTTAGAAGTGAAGATGTTGCCCAGAGCCGCAACTAGACTTTTTGATGCCCTGTGCCAGAGAGAGCATTGGCACCCCCCCCCTTCATTTTTTTAAATAGGGACATAGGATAGTGCATCTGAAAAAAGGGCAATGGCCTCATGGGGAAGGTCCAGGGAAGAGATAGATGGAGGCCAGGAGGTGCTGGAGATAAAAGTAGAGAAAGCTGCAAGTGAGAAAGATAATAAACAGGAAAATTGACAGGCCCAAACAGCACCCCTGCCCTGCGGTGCACTGGTCGCACTACCCTAGTTACTCCCCTGATGTTGCCCATAGCAACCAATCAGATTCTAGCTTTGCGAGCGGCCAGACAAAGCCCACAGACCCCGCGAGTTGCCTGCAGCAGCGAGTGGGTCTGAATCAGGGCCACTGTCTTAATAGATTATATCTAAACCAATGGCGCTACACTCTAGAGCAGCAAAGACGTTCTCAATAAGTCACCAAAACTTATATAGACAAATACAAAAAGAAAAAATTGAACAATCTCACTTGCGCTCCAGATTTTTTCAACTTCAAATAACGATGGTAGTAATTTTTCCTCAAGCCATAAGACATTCATAAAAAATAAAATAAAAATATATTTTTAACAATGGTGTATAGTTATTTCACAAAAAAATGTTCCAATGGTGATGTAGGAGAAAGGATCAGTGCATATAGGTCCTCTTCAAAGATACATGCTGTACCAAATTCCAGAGAAATAGTTCAAAACGATCCGAAAGGCACCCCAAACTCGTGAACAAGTAGGATATATATAATGAATCCTCACATGAATGCTTACTTCAGAAAGGATGGTGCAAAGCACATAAAGGTTTCTTTAGTCCCAATAATATGCCAATGTGTAGGTAAGAAATGGATATATTCCAATGAGCTCCATTATAATGCAACATCAAAAAGGAAAAATATGAAGAAAGTTGTGGTATGGGTATATTCACACATGTTTATTGAAAACTACAACCAACTAAAACCATAGGTAAAAGGTAGTCATACCATATAATTGACATAAGAAACACTGAAGATGGAACCCGGGTATATTCAGTATAACACAAAATATGGATAGGCTTCCTGAGACCATAGCATAACACTCTTTTCTACGCGTTTCGACGCACTGCTGCGTCTTTTTCAAGTAGAGTGTTGTTATGAAAAACTAAAATAAATGAATAATATATTAAGACATAATTCTCATATATATATATTATAATAAAATGCATCAAACTTATAAATAATAATTCACCACTCTTTGTAGTTTAATTCCTGAATTGCGGTGTTTGTATACTGAAGCAATCCTGAATAATGAAAGACACCACCCCAGTTAAATAGGGTAGGGTTGACATAGCAACCATAATGCCATTGCCATATATGGGCCTATAATGACATCACATCCTCCCTTTTGACAGGAAGTAGAAACATTAGGACCACGAGGACTAGGAGAATTCCCGCCCTTAGCGTGTCTAAAATTGTGTGCAACCCGGAATCCCCTCCACCCCTTAAGCACGTGATTCAACAAGAGGTCTGCGCACACAGCAACCTCAGTCCCGACCAGCTGAGCGGGCACAACGGCACCCGTACTCAGCATGACCAGCGCGACGTGACCAATCGGGGCCTTACAAATAAGGAGCTTCCGGATCCTCTACACCTTATGGAACGCAATCATGCGTTCCAAACTCTGAATCCAAGATGGAGCTGAAAGACCAGGTCTATGCGTATAGCGTGGAACGCAAACATGCGTTCCATATCCTAATACCCGGAAGAGGTGAAAAGAACACACATATATACCCGATTTTCATCTTTACAAACTAAATATAAATATAATAAATAAAATTACATAAATACATCAGCAATGATAAAAATACATAAATACAAATCCATATATATCATGATAAAAAATATAAATATAAAAATCACCACTTATAGAAACCATCTAATCTCAAATTCATGGTTAAGACCTGTGGGTTTGAGAGTATTTAAATCATGTATATATATCATTTCTGTTTTCGCCAACCTGATATCCCTTTCTTTTGTTCTCCAATTATTTTTAACCCATGCTATCCCAAAAACACTTTTTAGCCCCTTTACTGATTGATCATGTTTCTCCTTAAAATGTAAAGAAAATGGGTGATTAATATTACCATTAATAATGTTTCGGACATGTTCTGCCCACCTAATTTTAACTCGTCATTTAGTTTTCCCTATATATGTCATATCACATGTACATGTGATAGCATATATTACATAATCCGTATTACACGTAATAAAATCCCGAATTTTTACTGTCTTATTTTGAACATTGAACTCAGTGATTTTAGGATAAGGGCTATGACATGCTTTGCACATCTTGCAGTCTCCACATCGAAAAAAAACATTATTTCTAGGGAGAAATCGTTTCCCATCCATAGGCAAGGCACTAGATACAATTTTATCCTTAATAGTCGGGGCCCTTCTATAAATAAATTTAGGTCGTGATGGTAATATTTCCTTCAATAAGATGTTCCAGTTCTTCTTTACAATCCTTTCAATTTTTCTATATTCCTGATTAAATTGTGTACTAAAGCATATCTGAAAATCTGTACTATTTTCAGTATTGTCATTACATTTAAGTAATTCATTCCTATCTTTTTTCTCCACATCATCTATAATTTTTTGTAATTGTGTAGATTGGTAACCCTTCTTAATAAAATTATTTTTCATAGAGGCTGCTTGTTCCTTAAATTTCATATTATTAGAACAATTCCGCCTAAGTCTTAACATCTGTCCTTTTGGTACATTATTTAACCACAGCGGGAGATGATTGCTACCTAAATCAATGTAAGCATTGCAATTAGTAGGTTTAGTATAATTACTTGTAGTTATTTGACCATCTACCACCTCTATATTTAAATCCAAAAAATGAACAGAAGTTTTACTGATACAAAAACTTAAAATAATATTTAAAACTGTCTGCTTGTTAACTTAGAGAACCCCCTACCCCTTAACATTACTGCTTACTGCAGAGAGATGATCGAGAGAGCATGTTAAATACAATTAGTCACACCATGGGCCGTTACTAGGGGTGTGTGACCAGTGCCACCTCACAGAGCAGGGCTCTGTGTGCAGAACTGTTGATGCCCTATGGTTCTTGCTTTTGGCTAGCAGGGTGCTTGGCATGGCACCCTCCATCCAGTAACACTACAGCAGTGCTGCCCATAGCGCTTTTTGGGTGCTACAGGCAGGTACCCTGCCGTGTAAGCAGCTGCAGGAGTGTCTTGTAAATGCTCTGTGCACTGCCGCGTCTCCAGGTGCTGGCTGACCTGCACTCTATGCGTGACATCATGACTTCATGAACAAAGGGGGCGGCACAGTGTATTAAAGCCTTGTTGCGGCTCTGGTCACACCCTTTCTTCCAATATATTATACAGGTCCATAGTAACAGAATAACTTTGCTCACTCTTTAAGTCTGCAAATTCCTGCCAGGTAACAGTTAGGGGTGTGCACCGGCCACTTTTTGTGTTTTGGTTTTGGATCTGGATCTTTCTTCGTGTTTTGGATCTGGATTGGTTTTGCCAAAACCACCCTTCCGTGTTTTGGGTTCTGGGTTTTGTGTTTTGGATCTGTATTTTTTTTTAAAAAAGCATAAAAACAGCTAAAATCACAGAATTTGTAGGTTTTTCTGCTCCTATGCTATTATTAACCTCAATAACCTTAATTTCCACTCATTTCCAGTCTATTCTGAACACCTCACACCTCACAATAGTGTTTTTATGTCCAAAACGTTGCACCGAGGTAGCTGGATGACTATGCTAAGCGACACGAGTGGGCGGCACAAACACGTGACCCATCTAGGCGTGAAACTGCAGTGGCAGACAGGATGGCAGTTTGAAAAACTAGGCCCCAAACTGTACATAATGCAAAGAAAAAAAAGAGGTGCAAGATGGAATTGTCCTTGGGCCCTCCCACCCACCCTTATGTTGTATAAACAGGACATGCACACTTTAACAAACCAATCATTTCAGCGCCAGGGTCTGCCACACAACTGTGGCTGAAATGATTGGTTCGTTTGGGCCCCCACAAAACAAGCTGGCAATTAATGTGTCCCTGCACAAACTGGCTCTATGGAGGCAAGATGTCATCCTCATCCACCGATTCCTCACCCTCTTCAGTGTGTACATCCTCATCCTCACAAAGTATTAACTCGTTCCCACTTGAATCCACCACCACAGGTCCCTCTGTACCTTCTGGAGGCTGGTCTCCCTGGAAGAGCTGATAATTCATTTTGATGAACATCATCTTCTCCACATTCTGTGGAAGCAACCTCCTACGCCTTTCGCTGACAAGGTTCCCGGCTGCACTAAACACTCTTTCGGAGTACACACTGGAGGGGGGGCAACTCAGGTAAAATAGAGCCAGTTTGTACAGGGGCCTCCAAATTGCCTCTTTTTCCTGCCAGTACAGGTATGGACTGTCTGCCATGCCTACTTGGATGCTGTCACCGATGTAATCCTCCACCATTCTGTCAATGGTGACAGTATCATATGCAGTGACAGTAGACATGTCAGAAATTGTTGCCAGGTCCTTCAGTCCGGACCAGATGTCCAAACTTGGTCCTGCCTGCCCTGCATCACCGCCAGCGGGTTGCTTAGGATACCTAAGTTTTTTCCTGGCAGCCCCAGTTGCAGGAGAAAATGAAGAAGGAGCCGTTGACGTGTCACGTTCCGCTTCAGCTGACAGTGTGTTCACCAGCAGGTCTTTGCACCTCTGCAGGCTTGTGTCGGCCGGAAAGAGAGACACCACATAGGCTTTAAACCTAGGATCGAGCACGGTGGCCAAAACGTAGTGGTCTGATTTCAACAGATTGACCACCCTGGAATCCTGGCAAAGCGAATGAAGGGCTTCATCCACAAGTCCCACATGCCGAGCGGAATCGCTCCGTCTTAGCTCCTCCTTCACTTTCTCCAGCTGCTTCTGCAAAAGCCTGATGAGGGGAATGACCTGACTCAAGCTGGCAGTGTCTGAACTGACTTCACGTGTGGCAAGTTCGAAGGGCTGGAGAACCTTGCACAACACGGAAATCATTCTCCACTGCGCTTGAGTCAGGTGCATACCCCCTCCTTTGCCTATGTCATAGGTGGATGTATAGGCTTGTATGGCCTTTTGCTGCTCCTCCATCCTCTGAAGCATATAGAGGGTTGAGTTCCACCGCGTCACAACCTCTTGCTTCAGGTGATGGCGGGGCAGGTTCAAGAGTGTTTGCTGGCGCTCCAGTCTTCGGCACGCAGTCGCTGAATGGCGAAAGTGGCCAGAAATTTTTCGGGCCACCCAAAGCGTCTCCTGCACGCCCCTGTCGCTTTTCAGAAAATTCTGCACCACCAAGTTTATTGTGTGAGCAAAACATGGGACGTGCTGGAATTTGCCCAGATGTAATGCCCGCACAATATTGGTGGCGTTGTCAGATATCACAAATCCCCAGGAGAGTCTAAGTGGGGTAAGCCACTGGGCGATGATTTCCCTCAGTTTCTCTAAGAGGTTGTCGGCGGTGTGCCTCTTACTGAAACCGGTGATACACAGCGTAGCCTGCCTTGTAACGAGCTGGCATTTCTGAGATGCTGCTACTGGTGACGCTGCTGCTGTTGCTGCGTAAGGTGATACATCTACCCAGTGGGCTGTCACAGTCATATAGTCCTTAGTCTGCCCTGTTCCACTTGTCCACATGTCCGTGGTTAAGTGGACATTGTGTACAACGGCATTTTTCAGGACACTGAGGACACTTTTTCTGACGTTTCTGTACAGTCTCGGTATCGCCTGCCTAGTGAAGTGGAATCTAGACGGGATTTGGAACCGGGGACACACTACCTCCATCAATTGTCTAAATCCCACTGCACTAATGGCGGATACCGGACGCACGTCTAACACCAACATAGCAGTCAAGGCCTCAGTTATACGTTTTGCTTCAGGATGACTGCTGTCGTACTTCATCCTCCTCGCTAAGGACTGTTGGAGGGTCAATTGTTTAGTAAAAGTAGTGGTGTTCCTACTTCCTCTCTGGGATGATGAACGACTCCCAGCAGCAGCAACAGCAGCAGCGGCAGCAGTAGGCGTAGCAATGCAGGATCCTCCAGAGGAATCCCGGATAGGAGAGTCAGTCATGCCAGTGACATGGCCTGCAGGACTACTTCCGATCCTGACTAAGGAGGAAATTGACGAGGAGGGAGTTGACGGTGTGGTTTGCAGGCGCTTGGATACAACAGGACAACGGGATTTAGGTGTCCCTGGACTGCTTACGGTCTTAGCCAAAGTTTCTGAACTTGACAGTAACTTTTTATGAACGCGCTGCAGGTGCCGTATAAGGGAGGATGTTCCTAGGTGGTTGACGTCCCTACCCCTACTTATTTCACCTTTACATATGGTACATATGGCAAGACAGTTGTTGTCCGGATTTGGATAGAAATATTGCCAGACCAAAGAGGTGGAATGTTTGGTCTTCTGCCCAGGCATGACCGTGATGGGCTTTTTCATCCCACGGACAACAACTGTCTCCCCCGGAGCCTGATTTAAACAAACCACATCACCATCAGAATCCTCCTCGCCAACTTCCTCCTCAGCGCCAGCTACACCAGTATCCTCATCCTGTTGTACTTCAACAGTGACATCTTCAATTTGCATATCAGCAAGTGGACTGTGGGTGCTCCTTTCAGCACTTGCAGGGGGCGTGCAAATGGTGGAAAGAGCCACCTCTTCCCGTCCAGTGCTGGGAAGGTCAGGCATCGCAACCACCACCACACTTGGACTCTCCTTGGGGATTTGTGATATCTTCTTAGAAAGCACAGTTCTTCGCTGTGCTTTTGCCAGCTTAACTCTTTTGATTTTTTTAGTGGGAGGAGGGCTTCCATCGTCATGTGAAGCTGAACCACTAGTCATGAACATACTAGGGATCGACCTTAGCCGTTCCTTGCCACTCCGTGTCGTAAATGGCATATTGGCAAGTTTACGTTTCTCTTCAGCTGATTTAAATGTCTTTTTCAAGGTCATTTTCCAGAACTTTGCCATTTGGGATTGTATGTGCCCTCTACTATGACATTGGGCATCGGCCTTGGCAGACGACGTTGATGGCATGTTATCGTCTATGTCATGACTAGTGGCAGCAGCTTCAGCACTAGGAGGAAGTGGTTCTTGATCTTTCTCTATTTTATTTTTATCGGAGAAAGTTTGGTCCTCCATTTATGTTATATCGATTTGATATATACGTGCGGCTAAACACAGAAAATAATTTTTTTTTTGGTTTGGACTGGAGTGTACTTTGTGGGTTACAGCACCCTTTAACGGTCAAGCCAGCCGGCCCTTTACTTATGACACAGGCGCACGCTTGGCACTACTTTGTTGATGCACGTGCGGCTACTGCGCACACAATTCACAAACACAGAAAATAATTTTTTTTTGGCTTGGACTGGAGTGTACTTTCGGGGGTTACAGCACCCTTTAATGGTCAAGCCAGCCAGCCCTTTACTTATGACACAGGCGCACGCTTGGCACTACTTTGTTGATGCACGTGCGGCTACTGCGCACACAATTCACAAACACAGAAAATAATTTTTTTTTTGGTTTGGACTGGAGTGTACTTTCGGGGGTTACAGCACCCTTAACGGTCAAGCCAGCTGGCCCTTTACTTATGACACAGGCGCACGCTTGGCACTACTTTGTTGATGCACGTGCGGCTACTGCGCACACAATTCACAAACACAGAAAATAATATTTTTTTTGGTTTGGACTGGAGTGTACTTTCGGGGGTTACAGCACCCTTAACGGTCAAGCCAGCCGGCCCTTTACTTATGACACAGGCGCACGCTTGGCACTACTTTGTTGATGCACGTGCGGCTACTGCGCACACAATTCACAAACACAGAAAATAATTTTTTTTTGGTTTGGACTGGAGTGTACTTTCGGGGGTTACAGCACCCTTAACGGTCAAGCCAGCCGGCCCTTTACTTATGACACAGGCGCACGCTTGGCACTACTTTGTTGATGCACGTGCGGCTACTGCGCACACAATTCACAAACACAGAAAATAATTTTTTTTTGGTTTGGACTGGAGTGTACTTTCGGGGGTTACAGCACCCTTTAACGGTCAAGCCAGCCGGCCCTTTACTTATGACACAGGCGCACGCTTGGCACTACTTTGTTGATGCACGTGCGGCTACTGCGCACACAATTCACAAACACAGAAAATAATTTTTTTTTGGTTTGGACTGGAGTGTACTTTCGGGGGTTACAGCACCCTTTAACGGTCAAGCCAGCCGGCCCTTTACTTATGACACAGGCGCACGCTTGGCACTACTTTGTTGATGCACGTGCGGCTACTGCGCACACAATTCACAAACACAGAAAATAATTTTTTTTTGGTTTGGACTGGAGTGTACTTTCGGGGGTTACAGCACCCTTTAACGGTCAAGCCAGCCGGCCCTTTACTTATGACACAGGCGCACGCTTGGCACTACTTTGTTGATGCACGTGCGGCTACTGCGCACACAATTCACAAACACAGAAAATAATTTTTTTTTTGGTTTGGACTGGAGTGTACTTTGGGGGTTACAGCACCCTTTAACGGTCAAGCCAGCCGGCCCTTTACTTATGACACAGGCGCACGCTTGGCACTACTTTGTTGATGCACGTGCGGCTACTGCGCACACAATTCACAAACACAGAAAATAATTTTTTTTTTGGTTTGGACTGGAGTGTACTTTAGGGGGTTACAGCACCCTTAACGGTCAAGCCAGCCGGCCCTTTACTTATGACACAGGTGCACGCTTGGCACTACTTTGTTGATGCACGTGCGGCTACTGCGCACACAATTCACAAACACAGATAATAATTTTTTTTTGGTTTGGACTGGAGTGTACTTTCGGGGGTTACAGCACCCTTTAACGGTCAAGCCAGCCGGCCCTTTACTTATGACACAGGCGCACGCTTGGCACTACTTTGTTGATGCACGTGCGGCTACTGCGCACACAATTCACAAACACAGAAAATAATTTTTTTTTTGGTTTGGACTGGAGTGTACTTTCGGGGGTTACAGCACCCTTAACGGTCAAGCCAGCCGGCCCTTTACTTATGACACAGGCGCACGCTTGGCACTACTTTGTTGATGCACGTGCGGCTACTGCGCACACAATTCACAAACACAGAAAATAATTTTTTTTTTGGTTTGGACTGGAGTGTACTTTCGGGGGTTACAGCACCCTTAACGGTCAAGCCAGCCGGCCCTTTACTTATGACACAGGCGCACGCTTGGCACTACTTTGTTGATGCACGTGCGGCTACTGCGCACACAATTCACAAACACAGAAAATAATTTTTTTTTTGGTTTGGACTGGAGTGTACTTTCGGGGGTTACAGCACCCTTAACGGTCAAGCCAGCCGGCCCTTTACTTATGACACAGGCGCACGCTTGGCACTACTTTGTTGATGCACGTGCGGCTACTGCGCACACAATTCACAAACACAGAAAATAATTTTTTTTTTGGTTTGGACTGGAGTGTACTTTCGGGGGTTACAGCACCCTTAACGGTCAAGCCAGCCGGCCCTTTACTTATGACACAGGCGCACGCTTGGCACTACTTTGTTGATGCACGTGCGGCTACTGCGCACACAATTCACAAACACAGAAAATATTTTTTTTTTTGGTTTGGACTGGAGTGTACTTTCGGGGGTTACAGCACCCTTAACGGTCAAGCCAGCCGGCCCTTTACTTATGACACAGGCGCACGCTTGGCACTACTTTGTTGACGCACGTGCAGCTACTGCGCACACAATTCACAAACACAGAAAATAATTTTTTTTTTGGTTTGGACTGGAGTGTACTTTCGGGGGTTACAGCACCCTTAACGGTCAAGCCAGCCGGCCCTTTACTTATGACACAGGCGCACGCTTGGCACTACTTTGTTGATGCACGTGCGGCTACTGCGCACACAATTCACAAATACAGAAAATAATTTTTTTTTGGTTTGGACTGGAGTGTACTTTCGGGGGTTACAGCACCCTTAACGGTCAAGCCAGCCGGCCCTTTACTTATGACACAGGCACACGCTTGGCACTACTTTGTTGATGCACGTGCGGCTACTGCGCACACAATTCACAAACACAGAAAATAATTTTTTTTTTGGTTTGGACTGGAGTGTACTTTCGGGGGTTACAGCACCCTTAACGGTCAAGCCAGCCGGCCCTTTACTTATGACACAGGCGCACGCTTGGCACTACTTTGTTGATGCACGTGCGGCTACTGCGCACACAATTCACAAACACAGAAAATAATTTTTTTTTTGGTTTGGACTGGAGTGTACTTTCGGGGGTTACAGCACCCTTAACGGTCAAGCCAGCCGGCCCTTTACTTATGACACAGGCGCACGCTTGGCACTACTTTGTTGATGCACGTGCGGCTACTGCGCACACAATTCACAAACACAGAAAATAATTTTTTTTTTGGTTTGGACTGGAGTGTACTTTCGGGGGTTACAGCACCCTTAACGGTCAAGCCAGCCGGCCCTTTACTTATGACACAGGTGCACGCTTGGCACTACTTTGTTGATGCACGTGCGGCTACTGCGCACACAATTCACAAACACAGAAAATAATTTTTTTTTTGGTTTGGACTGGAGTGTACTTTCGGGGGTTACAGCACCCTTAACGGTCAAGCCAGCCGGCCCTTTACTTATGACACAGGCGCACGCTTGGCACTACTTTGTTGATGCACGTGCGGCTACTGCGCACACAATTCACAAACACAGAAAATAATTTTTTTTTTGGTTTGGACTGGAGTGTACTTTCGGGGGTTACAGCACCCTTAACGGTCAAGCCAGCCGGCCCTTTACTTATGACACAGGCGCACGCTTGGCACTACTTTGTTGATGCACGTGCGGCTACTGCGCACACAATTCACAAACACAGAAAATATATTATTTTTTTAGCACTTGGGGGGAGCACCCCTGATGGACAGAGCACCCCCTGGACAACACTGCAGCACTCCTTTAGGACTGGGACACTGCACAGGACTTTGGAGTGGACACAGCCCCTATGGAGAACTGACTGCACAACACAGTCCAGCCAGCCCCTATGGACTTTGAAGTAGTGGACACAGCCCCTATTAACAACAGCAGCACAGCACAACACAGCCAGCCCCTATGGACTTTGAAGTAGTGGACAACAGCAGCACTACACTACACTACACTACACAGCCCTAACTCCCACCCTCCCTCTTCACTGTCCACAGCCGAGTGAGAAAATGGCGCCGACGTGGGTACCTTATATAGGATCCAAAACCCGCGAGACTCGGAAGGCGGGATGATGACGTTTTGCCTCGATTTCAGATCCGAGTCAGGCGGGAAAAGTCGAGCCTGATTCGGATCGGACTCGGATCGGGGGGGCTCGGGGGGGTTCGGATTTCAGAAATCCGAACCCGCTCACCCCTAGTAACAGTACTGTTATGGCTTATAAATGGGATAACTTTTTATATTATACCACCAAGCTACCTATTGCTTGCCATAATTTATTGACAGTGTATTTGAATATAGGATAATTCTTCTTTGTAAACCATGTAACAGATTCTTCCAGTAGGGGTCAGGATGTTGAGGTTTGTAACGTTGCCAGAGAGGATGTATATATGTCCAAAATGTTTAACCCACTTCCTTACAAAATGTAAATTTGCCACATTGGTAGCTTTTAAGTCACAATTACAGGACAGTTATGAAAAGCCTTGATTGGAACCTGTATTGAAGTCTTCAGAGGATTCAGTGTTACTATGTGCGGAATTTATATTTGGAAAATTGGAATACAGGTATATACTGTAGATCTTGTCGACTAGCATAATGGGGACCTTGGAACTCAATCGCTGTGAAATCAACAAGTGTGAACTTACAGCATTTCACAAGTGCTGGCAGTAAAACTTTATATGTGATGTTTAATCATCATGCTTACAATTATGCTGCCAATACGTGCCCAAGTGCTTGTCACCATTATGAATGTCAGCAAGAACATTACATATCGTGAAATTCAGTAAGTTTTGATGCAACTAATGGTTATATCATTAAAACTTCTAAATATTAACACAGTAACCATTCCATGTGTGATATTATAAAGATTCTAGTTCTATTGGTAGAACCAAATCCCTCACATTTGTTAAGCTACAATTTCTTAATAAGCTTCTCTTGAACCAACCTCTACCTTGACATAGAGAAATTCAGTCCACAACTTTCTGGTATTGTCCAGACACTATCCACAGCAGCTTGGGTCTGGTAGAACCCCAAATCCTGTTTTTCAACTCCAACATAGTGATGGGACAACACAAAGCCATCCTTTTTTCAGACATTATTTCTTACGGAGGCAGGTGACAGTTAAGTTTATGTAGTAGAGTGTACGCATGAAATGGAATCTACAGTAAAAAAGGTCTTTCTGATTTCAAAATATGAACTCCTGGTATGTTTTTATAGTATCGGTGTTATTGAATCGTACATGGAATAACAATTCAGCAGCATTAAGGGCCGGATTTAATTAGCTGCGAAAAGCTGCCGTTTGGGGAAAACTTTTTGCACAAAATTGCGTATCGTGCAATCCTATTGCCGCAGTTGTTGCATGTGGGAAAACTCCATAGACAAAACCCGGCGAACTTGTCTCAGACAAGTTGAAAACTTGTGCAAAATCCCTATTTTTGGCTAAAAATATGGGGATTTGTTTCAGACTTCAGTACCTTTGGACACTCCCCCTAAATTAGGCAAAAATAATTTTTTATTTAACTTAATTCCCCCTAATATAGACGTGTCATATTTGGGGTAAAAATGTAATTGTGTTGGAAAATGGTTTAAAAGTACTGGGTCATGTATTTTGGGGGGCTGATTGGATTGGACAGGTGTTTTAAACATTGCAGGTGGATGCAGCAGGTGTGTTTTTAAATTTTTTTAAAAGTGTTCTTTATAGACACAAAAATATACTAGTACCCATTTAAATGTACCCCCAATTTAACTGCAGAAATTATTTTCTCCAAAAAATATTGCTTTTTATAATTTTTCCACACTTCTACAAATATGCATATAACAGCCATTTAACACAATTTAAGAACCCAAAATATTTTTACTAGGTCCACTAATACACTTTTATATTGATTTCCAATGTTGGTTAGCCTTTTTATGGGGTACAGACAGATTTCCCCAAAATGTGCTGTACTTTTAGCTGGTATCACCATGCGCAGTTTTCGTACAAATGCGTTTTTGCGTCTTTTGTAATAAGCTAAGGCAAAAAATGGGTGCGCACATAGACAAAAGACAGGAAAATATTGCACCAAAATGCGCAAATTGTGTGAATACTTCTCCGACATTAAGTCTTCGCTCTAAGAGTGTAACAGATGTAAGTGTACATGATGCATAAATTCTTAATAAAAAAGACAAATTCAGTATAATATATATATATATATATATAATTATTATTGATTTGTTATATAGCGCCACCCATATTGCACAGCACTGTACAGATAATACACATATCATTCATACCAGTCTTTGCCCAATTACAGTCTAAATGCCCTGCCACAAATTCACATACACACTCTAGCATCCATTTTCTGTCAAAATGCAGTCAACCTTGAGTTGGAGAGTAAACCAGAGTACTTGGAGCAATCCTATGTAAACATGGGGAGAACATACAAACATCACACAGATAGCACCTTAGCTGGAAGTAAACTAATGACCCCAATGCTGTATGACAGCAATGCTAATCACTAAGCCACCATGTAGCATCAGTATATGTACAGAATTCTTTAAGTTTCAATAGATATTGCAAAATGTGTGTCTACAATTACATTACATTATAATAGACCATCTGTTCATGTGCATGTGTAGTCAGTGAACACATGTGGTCTAGTTTTGCTTATATGTCGAAAAACTAGGAACACCCAATATCACCCTAAACATGCACAAAAAATGTTTGCATCTGTATGCAGTTTAGACCTTATCTAACATTAGGGACTCTGTAGGCTTAGAGAGTTGGGGCTATGAAAGGGTGGTCAAGTGTATCTCAAGAACATTAAGGGTGTGTTCACACAAATGTGACTGAGATAGTCCTGGACACTAATATATATGTGCCAATAATGAGTTACAGTATATCTCTTGCTGGTGCTCAGACTCTGTTGCAAATACACAGTGATGATGATGATGATGATGATGATGATGATGATGATGATGATGATGATGATGATGATGATGATGATGATAGTCAGCCATTTGTGTTTGGCTGATAACATTGTTAGTATATAAATCTTAGTGTGGCTTATGTATTATATGAAGTTGCTGACAACTATTCACATTACTAAACTGGAAATTGCATTTGGGCCATAACAGTTAAAATTTGCCTCATTTGAAGACAAAGTTTGTATTTGTAGTTTTATTTATGTATTTGTGTGTATATTTTATTGTACTTTAATTGACTTTCACATTAATTAGTAACACTGTCCAGACACTTTTTATGTTATCTATATGATATTTCATTACAGTATTATGCTTAATGTTAAACTTCATATTGCTTTTCATTGCCATTTTTACCTGTTCCTAGCAAAAATCAGCACACAGGAGGAGACCAGCCTTCAGATGAGTGGAGAATCTATAAAGTAGGGGTGTGCAGCGGCCACTTTTTGTGTGTTTTGGTTTTGGATCTGGATCTTTCTTCGTGTTTTGGATCTGGATTGGTTTTGCCAAAACCACCCTTCCGTGTTTTGTGTTTTGGATCTGTACTTTTTGGAAAAAAGCATAAAAGCAGCTAAAATCACAGATTTATTTATTTTTTGTTCCTACGCTATTATTAACCTCAATAACATTCATTTACACTCATTTCCAGTCTATTCTGAACACCTCACACCTCACAATAATGTTTTTAGGCCAAATGGTTGCACCGAGGTAGCTGGATGACTATGCTAAGGACACAAGGGGGCGGCACAAACACGTGGCCCATCTAGGAGTGGCACTGCAGTGGCAGAAAGGATGGCAGTTTGAAACACTAGGCCCCAAAGAGTACATAATGCAAAGAAAAAAAAAAAGAGGTGCAAGATGGAATTGTCCTTGGGCCCTCCCACCCACCTTTATGTTGTATAAACAGGACATGCACACTTTAACAAACCAGTCATTTCAGCGCCAGGGTCTGCCACATGACTGTGGCTGAAATGATTGGTTCGTTTGGGCCCCCACAAAACAAGCTGGCAATTAATCTGTCCCTGCACAAACTGGCTATACAGAGGCAAGATGTCATGACAGGTGTGCTGATGACCATGACAGGTGTGGCTAACCCGCACACAAAAATAAAAATGTTTTTTTTAATTATTTATTTTTTGGGCAGCAGCCTTGCCACAGAAGAATCCTTGAGCATGACTGCTGGTGCTGCTGGGAGTTGATTTTCTCATCCCAGAAGGGGACCAGGAAGAATGCTTTCCAAAAACAAATAAACAATTGACTTAAATAATCTTTTGCAAACCTCCTAAAGGCATTTCCCAACCTGTACAGGGACATTAAAAAAACATAGTTAGTTAGTGGCCTCAAAGTGCCACTTAACCAGCACAGATATGTGGAGAAGCGTAAAATCTATGATTTAAGGCAGGGGTAGCCAACCCTGGTCCTCGAGAGCTACCAACAGTGCATGTTTTCCAGGTCTCCTCACAGAATCACAAATAGAATAAATAATTAACTCCACCTGTGGATCTTTTCAAATGTGGTGCTGAGTAATGAACACACCTGTGCACCAGCTAGGTCATTTGGAAAATGTGAGCTCTGGAGGACCGAGGTTGGCTACCCCTGATTTAAGGCCTTACGTTGTGTCTTTCTTGAGAATCCTGCACCTGCTTCTGCAGCTAGGAGTGGATTTTCATCCCAGAAGGAGACCAGAAAGAGTGCTTCCAAAAACAATTGACTTAAATAATCCTTTGCAAACCTACTGTAAAGGCATTTCCCAACCTGTACAGGGACATTAAAAAAAAACAGAGTTAGTTAGTGGCCTTCAAACTGCCGTTGTTCCCACTGTCCACTTTACCATATCAGATATGTGAACAAGCAGAACTGAGCATTAAATGCAACATTTCAGATTTAAGGTTTAAGTCTTATGTTGTGTCTTTCCTGGGAATTCTTTCTTGAGCGCCATGCCTACTTGCTGGGAGTGGATTTTTTTCATCCCAGAAGGGAACCAGGAACAGGAAGCATGCACTCAAAAAATAAATAAACAATTGCCTTAGATAATCCTTTGCAAACCTTCTGTTCTGTAAAGGAATTTCCCAACCTGTACAGAGTTAGTTAGTGGCCTTGAAATTGCCGTTGTTTCCACTGTCCACTTAACCATATTACTTAGATATGTGAACTAGCAGAACAGAGTATTAAATGCAACATTTCAGTTTAAGGTTTAACTGTTACGTTGTGTCTGGAGATCATTAAGAAAGCAGAGAAAGAGCTCCACCACAAGCAGCAGATGACTAAACTCACACACAAAGGTTAAATAGAATTAGATACAACACCAGATCAGATGTTTACCCTGGAGGATCTGTCTGACTCATCATGGTGCCCCCAAGATTGTGCAAATTCTGACAAAAGAGAGACTGACACCACGGCTAAACATAAGAGTCACCTTCTGGATGTGAATTGTCTCATTTGCATGGGGAAAACCCAACCCTCAGATTAGATGGATCTCAGCCAGTGGACAACATTGAAATCACCATTAAAAGTCACAATGGAAGACTACAGTGTGGAGAATCTTTCATCACAGTCAGGAGAGGCCTCAGAGAACATGAAAAAAGATGCTCTAGGTGCTGAACTTCAAGGGATTTCTCCATCATGTTCTGCAGTGTGGAAAGGTTTCATTCACATGTTTTCTATAAAGCAGTTAAAAGTTACAGCTTTCAAAGTGTCTGGCTATAACACCCATCTTGGGCATTTTTGGGCAGCGTAGCCCTGCACCACACAGGATAGCACCTATAAAAATTGAAGAAAGGCAGCGGCCTACACCACAACACACAGGACAGCACCTGTAAAAATGATTTGTGATTTTGGGCAGCGTAGCCCTGCACCACACAGGACAGCACCTGTAAAAAATATTTGTATGAGTGTACCCTACAGCAGACAGGGCACCCCCTGTAAAAAAATATTTGTATGAGCGTACCCCCACAGCAGACAGGGCACCCCCTGTAAAAATTATTTGTATGAGCATGTCCCTACAGCAGACAGGGCACCCCCTGTAAAAATTATTTGTATGAGCATACCCCTACAGCAGACAGGGCACCCCCTGTAAAAATAATTTGTATGAATGTACCCCTACAGCAGACAGGGCACCCCCTGTAAAAATTATTTGTATGAGTGTACCCCTACAGCAGACAGGGCATCCCCTGTAAAAATTATTTGTATGAGTGTACCCCTACAGCAGACAGGGCACCCCCTGTAAAAATTATTTGTATGAGTGTACCCCTACAGCAGACAGGGCACCCCCTGTAAAAAAATATTTGTATGAGCGTACCCCTACAGCAGACAGGGCAACCCCTGTAAAAATTATTTGTATCGTGTACCACTACAGCAGACAGGGTACCCCCTGTAAAAAATTATTTGTATGAGCTTACCCCTACAGCAGACAGGGTACCCCCTGTAAAAATTATTTGTATGAGTGTACCCCTACAGCACCCAGGGCACCCCCTGTAAAAATTATTTGTATGAGTGTACCCCTACAGCAGACAGGGCAGCCCCTGGACAACACAGCACTACAGCCAGCCAGCCCCTATGGACAAGACAACAGTATCCAGCCAGCCCATATGTATTGTATATGGAAAACAGTAGCCAGCCAGCCCCTATGGTCAGCAACAGCTCTCTCCCTCCCTCTTCACAGTAGCCAGCTGTACTTTATTATTTTTTATTTTTGTAACAGTCTGTTTAACACACTAAGCTCCCAGCTCCCTCCTAACTCACAGCTGGAATGAAAAATGTTGGCGATCACGGGACCTTTTATAGAATCCAAAACCCGCGAGAATCCGACAGTGGGATGATGACGTTTTGCCTCAATTTCAGATCCGAACCAAGCGGGAAAACCCAAGCCTGACTTGGTTCCCAGCTTGGATTGGTGGGGCTCGGGGCGGGTTCAGATATCAGAAATCCGGACACGCTCACCCCTAGTATAAAGGGCAAATCACTACAATTGGAATGGATATCAGCAGTGCTCCTTTCTATTAGCATGTATATTTCTTCATCCACAGAGGTCTTTTTCTTTTAGCTGCAAAATCAGGTGTCGATTCCCATAATGTGCTTGGCTAGGTGCAAGATTTGGCAACGGACAGTTCTTTATGAGCATGTGAAGAGATCAAGGCAGGGCCTGCTGCATTTCAGGATACTCCCTTGAGATGGATAATAGTCACTGCTTCTCCATTAAGCCACATTGCTCCGTCACCTCTGTCAGCCTCACAAGGAAGTCCCAGCACCCACGCGTTCCGACCCTTCCTGGGTCTTTTTCAAGGTAAGCCAATTAGTCTTACCTTGAAAAAGACCCAGGAAGGGTCAGAACGCGTGGGTGCCGGGACTTCCTTGTGAGGCTGATGGAGCGGTGTGGCTCTAAGATCATCAGTCCTGTAGATTTAATAGCATACTTACCTACTTTCCTAGAAAGTCCAAATGGACTCCCACATTTTGTGTGGACCTCCTAAACTCCAGGGAGAGTAGGCTAGCCTCCTGGATGATGCACACTTCCTGAGTGAAAGTGGGTGGTCCACGTTGCGATCTTCATTGAATTATGGCATAGTGGCCCTGCTCCCTTTGTTTTCAACTTAGCAAATTGTGGCTTTGTATTGCTGAAGGCCACGATGATGCAATCTCCATACCATGACTCCTGGAGTGGCCAGCAATAATATCAGTAAGTATGGGTAAAAGTTGTTCAGCCAGATGAGCCATGACATGAGCTGTTTTCTAAATGCTCCTGTTCAGAGGAACTTCAATTTCAATAAAGTTCTCCACCCCCTTACTTTATCCAATTGTCTACATCTACGGGATACCAATATCGCTTTATGATCCTTTGCTTTGTTGACTGACTACCATGGCTTCATCTGACAACCACTCTGGTTCTGCTATCCCTGGTTTGTTACCAGTGGCGGCTCCAGAGGTGAGGCTGTAGCGCAGTCCAAAATTCAAATAGGGGAGCCACACCAACTGCCAGTTAGTTCTAGCCAGAGATGTTTGGCAGCTTTTGAAAAGGCTCTCCTTTTTTTATTCCTATCTATGCGGCTCCCCTATTTGAATTTTGGACTGCGCTGCAGGCCCACCTCTGGAGCTGCCACTGGTTGTAAATGACTTTGTTCATGGGACTCCTCCCTGGCTACCAACAATTGGGATCCTTCCCTGAACTTTACATAGTAGCAATGGCCATACTTTATGATATTAACAGTATATACAATGTGCCATATGATTGTTATCAGCAACCCTTAAGTGTTGAACTTTCCTTAGTGGTGAAGAACATCTTACTGTCCTATGAGTTAGGATAAAAAAAGAATAAAGAATCACAGTTACGATCCTTATACATTTACCAAAGGAAGGAAGGTTCTCATACTGCTTATCACATTGGTGACATACTGTAAGTTATTGCATCAATTTAGACTGCACCAGGTGCCATACCTATACACTATTATATCTAGAGATGTGCGTAAACCCCCATGTTATGGTTTTGGCAAAACTACACTCAAATGTTATGGTTTTGGCAAAACCATCCTCAAGCGTTTTGGTTTGGTTTTGGTTTTGGATTTCATTAAAATTGAAAAAAAAAACAGCTAAAGTCTTGTTATTTAGACCTGTTTACATGCAATCCAAACTCAAGAGTTTTTAGAGTTCCGAACTTCTGGGAAGACCTGAGCCGGGACTCAGTTCTACTCAGAACCGCAAAAGTGATCCAAGCTGTAACACGGTCCGACTCGGAACCCTAAAGTTTGGGTGTGTTCAGTTTTCAGTAAAACGAAACCACACATCTCTTATTATATTATAACATGTTATAATGCCTGTGTTGAAAGGGGTGTTGTACCTCTATATTCCCATACTAAGCTGGAGTTAAGGCCCTGTTGTGAATTCATCACTGGTCAACACAAATTTAACATATAAACCTTCACCTCTTTTATTTATGTCCAACGTTTACTGGTCTTAAATATATTCATATGGTCTTGTTGAACGTACAACATCAAAAGTGCTCTCTTGTTCGTTACTGATGAGATATACACCCAGACACACTCTCTCAAATGTTACTTCAAATATTACAGTTGTTCCCATTTCATTATTGTACCTTATAATTCAGTCCTTATTCGTAAATTAGTTAATAGTGTATAATTTGCAATACCTTTGCAACAAACTTGTAGAAAAATCTCCCATACCATGTTTACACTACAGCTATATCCATGAAGATTAACTGGTTCACATAACCAGTGACATGAACATCACAGAAAAACAATTAACTGGAGGGATCATTTACCAGGCAATAAAACCCATCCCAATGACTAAGAGAGGAGTGTATTTATCATTCCATTATTTAGAGAAACTTGTCTGAACAATTAGTCTTAGTTGTCTCCTTTGTTGATGCTTCCTGCTGATACAGTAAATGCTGTATTTTGTAATAGGTAAATAATTGTGAGTCACACCCAGTGCCCAGGGCCATTGAGATGTTTTGCACCAAACAATCTGATCTCCAAATTAAACGCTAGAATGATACAATTTGGATGGAATTCCATATAGATCTGGTTGATTACTTACAAACTAGACCATAAAGTACATTCATTATACAAATTACCATTATAATGGGAATAAAACTGGTTTTAATACAGTAAAATAGATAAACAATTAAAGTGATCAAACCACATTCTGAATTTCCATATATATTTTAAACTGATGTGCATTTGTTAACTACCTATATTACAATCCATAAAAAATCCCTTTAAGTAAAGGGTTAAATCATTACAGAAAATCAGTATTACCTGAACCCTTCCAAAAGGATTTCACACTCTGCATCCATACTTGAGAAGAAAAGTTAGTAAGTGGACTAGTTCAGTGAGGAGACCTTGAAATCGGCATGATCTTATCTGTGAGAATAACTAGATCTAGTTACCCCATCACTTGGCACGTATATTGATAGGAGCATTTTTTCCACTTAAAACCTACTTGCAACATCTATTTTGTGAATTTCAATTTAATTGGTTGCATGGAAACATGTATCAGCAAGTATTTTGTAGTTTTCTCTAGAAAACAGATATTCTGTACCAGTAAACTTAGCCATCTGCAGTTATTGTGACATCACATGGGGTGAGATCTATCCGATAAATATTTGTAGGCTTTAATGTGAAAAAACAGCATGGTGCCAAACCATATCATAGAATTGTAGTTAATCATTGATATACTTAAACATGAGTAAAGGTTGATATGTTCCTTGGTTAGTAATAAATTGTTCTTTGGAAATCTTGCCATGTTAGGTGTAACTGATACCTACAGCATAAGTTCCATTTATGCTAACTTTATGAATAAAGCTATTTGTTAAAGTAAATGCAATCATATGTTACTGCTGAGTCTTCTCACCCCTGTGCTAAGGCCGTTCATCCAAGTTTGAGCCTGTCACATTTCAACATCAATATAATTGACATTTTTCACTCAGTACCCACATAAATTACAGTATACTATACCTTGTTTTTTTCAGAAGACTTTGTATTTTCTGGAAATACCATTTGTCGTTTTGCTTATTCTAACACAGCAAATTAACATTAACCAAAATGTTTTGTATTTTTTATTGAAAATTCAAAAAGTGAACCAAGAGCAAGCGTGATTTTCTTTTCATAAACACCACAAAGAAATGCTTTGTGGTCCCAGCTTCGGCATTAATACACCTTTTCCAAAACAGCAAACAGTAGGATTCAACGTCTAGGTCAGGGGTTCCCAAACTCTGTCCTCAAGGCACCCTAACAGTCCAGGTTTAATGGATATCCATGCTTGTGCAAAGATGGTAGAATCAAAGTGACTGAGGTACTAATTAATTCACCTGTGCTTAAGTATGGATATCCTGAAAACCTGGACTGTTAGTGTGCCTTGAGAACCAAGTTTGGGAACCACTGGTCTAGGTTATAACAAATAAATCACTTGAAATTGATATTCACTTGACATTGATTAAGCATTTTCTTTGATCATTTTTGAAGTCTACTTTTAAAGTGTAGGTATAATATGTAGGAAAAGTTTGGTAGCCGAACATGGCCTTTATTTTTTAAAATAGAAAATCCACTGCATTAAATGAGTTAAATTTTTTGAGGCAAGAAGGGGGAGATTTGTTTTACCCACCAAAACTGTGGAGGAAACAAAATATGTACTGTTTCACTCATTGGAGGGGGACCAAGTAACAGTCTCACTTCCTTTCACCTGGGGAAGACACCTGTGCTGACTCATGTGCTAGGGCCACTGCCCCAGATGGCTTCCCCAGACATCCAATGTGTGAGGCAGGTGGATGTGGCCCTGCTGGTCATGTGACTAGCTATAGGGAAGAGTAGGATGTGCATGTCCCAGGACCCCAGTGCCGCCACTGAATATTGGTTTACCCTACAAATTGGTTACTTCCACTTTGGGTAGGTGACAGGTACACTTTAAAAATACCTAAGATGGAGAATCACAGAAATAACATATATATTTTACTGTCTTATGTACCAGTGTTTTAGCTATAATTATATAATTTGTGTAAATATGTGTGCTTAACTGCTGTGTTTTTATTGCTGCGTGTTTTATTGACACAAATGCTTACATTCTCTATGCTTAATAATTTCGTTTTTGATGGATTGATTGATCTGAGTTTTCCTCCACCCTGTCCAGTTAGGTATAGATGGGGGAGGGTTTTGTTTACTTTGTACTCATGGCTGAACAGGGTGGAGACAAAGTTCCTGAACATTACTCACTGCAGTATATTAGCCCTTAGGTGTCTTACTGTACATACTTTCCAAATTGGTTGGCTAACATCTAACTACTTTTAGATTTTTTCACATTCAACTTATAACATTTGCCCATAATTATATACCACAAACCAAAGTTGATAAATGTACGGAAGGTGTGCTGCCCTCTATAAGATATATTTTGCAGGGGGCACTACTAGAAGGGGCGCTACATGAAGGGGCACAACTACAAGGGGCACTGCATATGGGCACAACTACAGGGGGCACTACTTTAAAGGGCACAATTACAGGGGGCCCTGCATAATGGGCACTATTACAGGGGGCATTGCATAAGGGGCACTATTACAGGGGGCATTGCATAAGGGACACTAGTATAGAGGCATTGCATATTGGCCACAACTACAGGGGACACTACTTTAATGGGCACAACTACAGGGGGCCCTGCATAATGGGCACTACTACAGGGGACATTGCATAAGGGGCACTATTACAGGGGGCATTGCATAAGGGACACTAGTATGGGGGGCATTGCATTTTGGGGCACAACTACAGGGGGCACTTTATAAGGGGCACTAACTTGATACACACAGTTTACAGGTTATAAACTATGTTCCCAATAATCTGGTTCTACACGGACATAAAAACTGTCCAACCTGTCTTGAGCTGAGGTGACAGACTGGCAGGAGCAGAGAGGAGGATTGGTGAAGTAGATCTGTCAGGGTGGGATGTAATGGGCATTACTGTTTGGCATAATGTGTATTTGGCATTACTGTGTGCACAATGTGCTAGTAGGGGCATTACTGTCTGGCATAATGTGTAAGGAGCATTACTGTGTGGCATAATGTGTTGCATGTGGCATTACTGTGTGGCATAATGTGTTGTATGTGGCATTACAGTGTGGCATAATGTGAAATAGGGGCATTACAGCATGGCATAAATTTGTTATAAGGGCTTTACTGTATGTCATTATGTGTTATACATGGCATTATTGTGTGGCATGTGTAAGGGGCATTGCTGTGTGGCATAATGTGTTGTAAGGGGCATTCTGGTGTGGCATAATGTGTTGTAAGGGGCATTCCGGTGTGGAATAATGTGTTGTAAGGGGCATTCCGGTGTGGCACACTGTGTTATAAGTGGCATTACTTAGTGCATCATAATGTGTAAGGCACATTGCTGTATCATGTAACCACACACCTTAAACGTCATCTTTGGGTGTGTTTGATCTTTGGGCTGGGGCGCCTGAAACTTTTTTGGCATGGGGGAGCAAAATTTATAGTTACACCACTGTAGGGGATGTGTGAGGAGTGAGGACCAATCACAAGACTCCTCACACTCGCGACCACTGGCATTTTTAATTGGGAAATAAAAGTTATATACTGGTTGTCTTACAGCAGTAGTGGAGTTCTCGGGAAAAAAATGCATAAAGCAGCATCCAAAGCTTCAGCTATGGAACAAGACAACTAGTAAAAATGACTGAGACGGTGGTAGTATAACTTTAACATTCATACATTGAGAATGGCCGTTCATACATACACTGTGCACTACCTGCATGTAAAACACTTTATAAGAGACAAAAGAAATAGTAAATAGTGTTCCTTCATTACTAAATAAATGAATAGATCTAAAAACTATAATTAAATAAGTTTTAATAGAGTATAAACTTAAAACTAAGGACCTGATTCAGTAAGGATCGCAATTGCGTACGCAGCGGCGAATTCGAGGCATATCGGCCCGTCATGCAGCATTTACACCAGGTCTGACCAGTGGCAGAAACTGCAAGCCTTGTCGCACGCAGTGAGTACTCAAGCTGCGTATGCAATCGCTGTGGCTAATTTACGCACGCCATGAAACAGCGCTCAAATGGACAGATACGCCTGTGTTTCTCCTACCACTCCCCCCGTCACCACCTCCAAATGCTCACAGCCTGTCACTCGCTCTGCAATGGAATCCTCTGTGCATGCTTAATCTCAGTGCGATCGCAGCGCTTGCTCAATGCGGCTTATAAGCATGCACAATGGCGAACTATCACTCGATCTGCGTACATAGTTGCATTTGCGAACGCTTTTGTAATATTTTGTAATATTGTAATATTTTTTTTTGGAGATAAAAATACCCTGTATTTATTAGACATAAAAAGCTGCAGGCCGAAGATATTTTCTCTTATGCAGCTGTCACTTGCCTAGTTTGTATTATGAAATGCTTCACAGTGGTCAAATTAACTGTTTGGTTTCACCTCTTTTGTGTCTTAAATTAATCATTAGTATGAGAAAATAATCAGGACTGTCCATAATTAATTTGTTATTTTTGTGTATTTGAAACCATTATTTCAGTGGCTTATAAATGCAGTTATTGCACAAGTACGGATTATGGGCCAGATTCACTACTGATCGCAACAGCGATTGCAAAAGCGATTACGTACGCAGTCCCACTGCAATAGTATGCTAATCCATTGCGATCGCTATGCCATGGCAGCACAACATAATAACGCCCACTTCATCTTACACACATCCGTAATGTTTAGCAAGACTGAGAAACCATCGGTAACATCGCAGCCTCACACACACTTGCACAAGCTCTGACCTTGCTCAGAAATTGCTAACTTCATCGCATACTATGGGCCAGATGCAATTGGGCATGAGGTTTAGCGAGGAAAAACCTTGCGCCCAATTTTGGAATACCGCTGGTATGCGTGCTCCCGATACCCATGGCATCCAATTAAAAAAGTAGTGGTCGCAGGGTTTTCAGCTCTGAAAACCCTGCGCCGCGTAGAAAAAAAATAAAAAAGGACTTACCTGCCATGTGGTCTCTGCGACTCCCGGTGGCCTCCCCTCTATCTTCTTACTAGAGAGGGGGCTGCTTGGAATCCTGGGGGCTGCTGGGAGGCTCCAGGGGCTCATGGGAGGGGCAAGGGCTGCTAGGAGATGTAGCCTGCGCCCATTCCGGGAAGGCCACACTGTCACTGGGTGGGCGGTGGGGGGGAAACACATACACGGGGGTCACACATACACACTTACAAACACCGCACACACTGACATTCTCCTGCAGAAGAGCCATCTCCTGACTCTGGATGCAGAAGACAGCACTGAAGAAGGTGAGTAATTAAGGACTAATTAACTTAATTGGAAACTTCCAATTGCTTAATTAGTCCTAAGGGAGGGGGGGTTCCGCCGGGCTCCCAGAGCAAGTCCCACTGATTTTTCCTAAATTTAATGATTTTAGGAAAAATCACACATGCTCTGGAGGTGCGAGGATAAAACCTCCCGATATGGGAAAAAAAATCCCGCACCTGCCGGAAAAACCTTGCACGTGTTGGATTTTTGATAGACTCGCACCCAATTGAATATGCCCCTATGAGTCCTCAGGCTGCGTAAAGCATCGCAGTGGCTAATTTATGCACGCCCCTGCAGCGGCGTTCAAACACCCTGCATGCCTGCGTTTCGCTGACCACTCCACCGTCACCTCCCACAAATGGCACTTCCTGTCGATCACTCTGTGATGGGTCTGCATAGTTACCGTGATCGCAGTCTTGATCGCAGTGGCTGGTTCGCACACCTATGATGCATACGCATGCGCAGTACGCAATAATCGGCCAATTGCATGCGTATTAGCAGTTGCGATCCTTGCTGAATCAGGCCCTATGTTCTTTATTCTTTTTGTTGCAGGTAGTGGAAAAATAAAGTCCTGAAGGGAGAAAAGAGTTGTGTATCCTCATGCAAAGTACCCATGTGGCTCCTATACCTATCAATATATAGCAAGGAATGCTCCCATATTTGCACTGTCCTCCCACCAGACAGTGCAAATTTTTGCAGCCCTATCCTTTTGGCCATCTTAGGATGGGTACACATCAGACGATCATGGAATCATGGGCGATGGATCAACCTAATGTAACGATACACTGGTTGCACGTACACACAGAACGATATGGCGCACGATATATCGTTCATATCCAGGAGTATGCCGTTGGCCGCCAGATCCTCACATCTGCTGCCGAGAATAGTAGATGTGATGACCCCGATGTTCGAGGGCGGGAGCGAGCTATCGTGGATACACATCTGCGGGTTAGGACGACATATCGTCTTATGTGTACCCACCCTAAGGCTGCATTTCTGTGTAATTACTAAAATTGCTGCTACTGAGAAAAATCAAGCACATGATGTTACACAGCAGTATATTAAGTGAGCTTTGCATGTTTGTAAATAAGCCTCAGGCTGTTTAAACAAATTGGGCACACCATTAAACTTCCTAGAATTGGAGCTTGGATAGGAGATGCTATTAAGTATTTTAAAGATATTCTAGGTCAATTTAAAATCTAAAATAAATATATATTAATGCATCCTTTTATAGCACTGACATTAGTTAATAATAACTCTTTCCCACCCAAAAAATTATTACACCTATTTTAAATTTAAGCTTTAATACAAGCATGATTCCTAACCATCAACCTTTATAGTTCTAAAACTATCCAAGGTCGTTTTGACACGGATTTTACCTCGCGCCTACATGAGGTAAAGTCTGACTGCGGGGACTCGCGCACGGGTCTCGGGGACTCCCACGTGAGGAATTCCTCTGATTGAATAGGTCCAGCGCGGCAATTAGCCACGGGGTAAATCTTGCGGCTAATTGAATCTGCCCGACTTGTATATTAGTTCTCATGTTTTGGAGTTGTCAAAGCGCTTCATGAACATTTTGATTGATACTGCGTCAGTGTTCAATAGCATCACTAGGGGTGTGTGGACAGAACTGGGTGACACCAACCAAGGGGGTGACACCAAAAGAAACGAATCTGGGAGCGAGCTCTGCATGATAACGTCACAGTGCAGCGCCCAGCTTCCAGTCACTGAGGAGGAGCTGGCAGTGCGAGGAAGTCTCTGGGGGCAGCCCAGCATCTCCAGCAGTGTTGGGAATGCCCCCAGAGTGATGAAAGGCCACACCTTTTTCGGGTGCGCACGCCTGCAGTGCCCGCGGGGTCCATTTGCCGCACTGGATGACACCACCCTAGTGACGCCACTGCTTTATTGTAGAAGTGTTTCCTGGTCAGAAAATGGCAGTGTTCTAAAATGTTTCTTTGACATTTCCCTAAGACTGCATTCCCTTTTTTATGGATGTGCTGGACATGTTTTCATGCTCTACCCATACTAATTTGCTCCTGCATACCGAAAACCATCCCATGTGAATAAAACCTAAAACACTGTGAAAAAATGACGTTCTTTTTGCACTTATGTGTCTACCATGCCTGTACACATATGCACTTTCTTGCAGATTATTTGTGACATATTCAATTACGAGCGATGTGTGGCTGTATACACAAACCCAGAATTATGGTGAAGCAACATCGCTCATTTTCCTGGGCGAAAAGAGCAATGTTGGGGTTCCAATGTGACACCATTCTCATGGCACATTGCTCACATCACTCAGAATTGAATTCTCCTAAAATACTGCTACTTCTAGCCATATTTCTACTATAATTTAGTTATCTTTATGTTTAAATTTCAATATTTTACATACATTGGTTTACAGGGGTATACATTAATGCTTTTCCCATATAAAATGGTTCTAGATTGCACAATAGGAGTCAGCTTCCAATCACTGAAAATGCAGTGGTTAATGGCCACTGGGGGATCTATAAAGAGATCTTTACATGTTGTATGTCTAGTGAAGGGGACATGGACACGCTGTCTTGAGGTTATGGCTGCATCCTCTCAGCAGACAGAGGGTCTGGGCAGGCATGGGCAAAAGTATTCTGTATATACTCCCCTTTCCGTCTTGGTGTCCCTTCAGAGGATGTGTGCACATCAAAAAATATATCCTACTCATTAAAAGCAAACTTGGTATTCTTTTTTGTCAGAGAATCAGGTGCGTTACTGCAGCTAGCCTACATTAACCAAGGAGCATCAAGTCTGTTTAAGAAGAATATCCTTCCCTCATATTGACATGGTTAACTAGACAATTGTCCATAAAAGCTGACAGTAGCACAAAAAGGAGACATTGCATTTCCCAATATTTGTAAATGAAGTTTGCATGTTGCTTTCTACTTTTCTAAGACAATTTGTTTTACAAATAGTGTTTTTCTTCAGGCTACAAGCCTTAAAATGTTCCTATGTGTAATACAAGTAGCACACACTATTATTATTATTATTATTAGTTTTAGTATTAATAATTAGCCTTTATTTCTATGGCACCACAAGGGGTCCGCAGTACCTTACAATGTACATAGACAGAAACAGTATAAACTAAACAAGAACAAAGTAATTTATAGTACAGAACATTGCAGGACATGGTTTATAAATATTGCATCAGCAGTCATAATACCCAAGGGGTAGGTACCGTGGGTAGGAGATGATGGTATAAGTAACTTAAGGCAAACCACATGAGTGTCCTGCTCATGATATCTTACATTCTAAAGGTGAGGGGCAGACAGACAGGGGTGACATAGATGGGGTAGACAGTTAGCAAGGAGCATGGGGCAGTGGGTTAGGATGAGAGCTGGATTGCTTTGATAAAGAAGTGAGTCATGAGAGGCCATTTTATAGAGAGGTGGAGAGAGAGTTCCAGAGGAAAGGAGCAGCACGGGCAAAATCTTGGGAGGTGAGAGTGGGAGGAAGTAATCAGTTGGGTGGAGAGGCGGCATTCATTTGTGTAGCGAAGTGGGCAGGCAGGGGTGTAAAGGGAGATAAGGTGCAAGATGTAAATGGGAGAGGATTGGGTCAGGGCTTTGTAAGTAAATATGAGGAGTTTGAATTGGGTTCTGAAAGGGAAGGGGAGCCAGTGTAGGGCTTGTAGGAGAAGGAAAGCAGATGTAGTGTATTTGTAGAGGAAGATAAGCCTGGTAGCAGTTTTGAGGACAGATTTGAGTGGAGAGAGGTGGTAGTCAGGTAGCCAGATAAAAGGAGGTTACAGTAGTCCAGTCAGGAGATGACTAGTGATGGCTTTAATTGCCTCATGGGTGAGAAAGGTTCTAATTCTGGAGAGATTTCTGAGCTGGAAATGACAGGACTGGAAAAGGTACTGAATGGGTGGTTTGAAGGAGAGGGAGGAGTCAGTAATAGCTTCTAGATAGCACACACTTACAGACTAGAAGAGATGGTGGAATTGTGGAAGGAAAGGTAATTCGGGAGGGTGATTCTATGTTGATGACACTCCTGGGTAGATTTTCAGCTCAGTCGACGACATGTTAAGTTTAAGAAAGTGCTGGGACATTTAAGAGGAAATGGCAGAGAGACAGTTGGATATGCGAGTGAGGAAAGAAAGAAGAAAGTCAGGGGAGGAGAGGTAGATCTGAGTGTCATCAACATAGAGATGAAATTGGAATACAAATGAGCCCACCTAAAGAGAATGTATAAAGGGAGAAAAGAGCCTTAGGGTACACCTACTGGTATAGGAACTGGGTGTCAGGTTGTGGCCTAGGATTGGTCATTACTCACCTCAGCACCGGCTTCCCCTGACCTCTCGAGCGGTCAGATGCCAGGAGCAGTGGCGAGTGACACGCTGAGGATTATGCCTGGAGTCTGCTAAGACATCCATGTGCTGCTCCGTGATTTGGTTCCTGCGGTTGCTGTCATGGACGCAACCATGACAAACTACATCACCTGAATAGCCCTTTACCCAATGGTAGCATTAGTTGCTGTCAGCTGATACTATCCTCTAATGGACTGCTACCTTAGGGTATTTAGCCTGGCTCTGGACAACAGGAATTTGCCTGTACAATGTCGTTACTTCCATTGAATACTTGCTGTTGCAGCATTCCAGGTTCCAAGCTCCATTCTTCTAGTGATATTTTCCTAGTGTTACCCATAGTGTTTGTGCTCAGTAAGTCATCCAAGTACTATCTTCTAGTGTCATCCTCCTGTGCCAGTTCTGCATCTGGATCCACACTATGTGTACTCAGTATGTCATCCAAGTACCATCTCCTAAGTGTCATTCTCCTATGCCAGTTCTGCGTCTGGATCCACGGTGTTTGTACACAGTACATCATCCGATTACTATCTCCCTGTATCGTTCTCCTGTGCTTTCTCTGCGATTGCTTTCCTCCATTTCCCACTTGTGCCGGATACCTGACCAAAGGGCCACGACCTGCTTGCTGGGTGCAGCTTAAACCCAAATCCCAATTGGACGGGTCACTGGTGAACATCTCTCAGTAAGTTAGACTCCGAGCCTTTGGTCAGGGCTAGCCAACATCCGGTACTTGTGGATGAGGAAGGCATATATTCAGGCACCTCGCCTCCAGTTCCTTTGCCAAGCTGGGACCCTGACTTCCAAATCCCTCAGTAGAGCATCTCCCTAGTCCAAATATGACACTGGGGGAGAAGTGGAGTCATGCAAGGAGACAGAAAAAGAACAGATGGAGAGGCAGGAGGACAGCCAGGAGATGGCAATATCAACCAGACTGAGTGAATGAAGGATTTGAAGGGGGAGAGGATGGTCCACAGTGTCAAAAGCAGCAGAGAGGTCAATGAGATTGAGGAGGGAGTAGTGGCCCTTGGATTTGGCAGCAAGAATGTCATTGCTGTCTTTTGTGAGATTAACAACCATGAATATAATATACACATAGGTGCTCATGCACAGTTGGTTACAATTATGTCCCAACAAGCTACAATTGCAACCACATACACATTGCATGTTCCAGAAACTGGTGTATGACACACTTTGCATCAGTCCCACAGAGTTTCATAACTTGGACAAACAATAAAAACACATGGTGTCAGGGCCGTAACTAGGGTAATGCGTCCAGTGCCATGGCACAGGGCACCGCAGGGAAGGGGGCACATTTTAGGCCTGTAAATTTTCCTGTTTAGTATCATTCTTACTTGTAGCTTCCTCTTCTTTTATCCCCAGCATCTCTTGGCCTCCCCTATCTCTTCCCTGGCCCTTCCCCATAGGCCATGGCCCTTGTTGAGATGCACTATCTTATGTCCCTATTTAAAAAATGGGGAGGGGGGGCGCCAATGTTCTCTCTGGCACAGGGCACCAAAAAGTCTAGTTACGGCTCTGCATGGCGTTATTGTCCAGTGAAGTCTGTGTATTTAAGACATATTTATACAGAGTATCTTTGTATTGTAGCTGTGTAAGACCTAAAGACAGGGGCGGATTAGGACGCCGGGACACCTGGCCGTTTCCCGCTGGGCCGGTCCCATCAGTGCCCGCCTGTCACCCCCTCTGCCAAGCCAGCTGCCGCGATCGGAGATCATCTCTGATCGGGCAGTGTAAGCTGATAGCTTCTGCGCATGCGCAGAAGATTACAGGGGGAAAAAAAATGGCCGAAGGGGAGCTGCTTTGCGGAGCCCGTCAGTGGTCCGCCCAGGGGCAGGCTGGGCCGGGGGGGGGGCAGATCAAAGCAGAGGCTACATCACTGCTCCATTTACACTGTCATTGCATCTGCCAGCAGCCCGAGTGGTCCAATGTGTCCATATTATATACTTCCTCTGCAGTCTGCACTGCCGAGTATGGAAGTCTCTTCACGAGTCCCCGGCCCGCCCCTCCTGCTGTTCATGGCATGTCCTCCAGCCCAGAACAAACAGTTTAAAGTTCCATCTCCCTGCGGTCCTGCCCCTTCCAGTCCCCGCCCCAAGTCCCCACCCCCTCCTGCACTGCCTGGCTTATTTTCCCCAGCAAACACTGTGAGATTCTGTCCCTGTCCCCTTCCAGTCTCCGCCCCCTCCTGCTCTGCAAGGACTGTCCTTCTCCATTGCAGACAGCTTCCTGTTTGTGAAGGTCCATGGAGACAGAGCCTCCTAAAATGCTGCAAGCACAGGTAAGTACCAAAGGAGGTTATAGTATCGGGGAAATGGGGGTAAGGTGGGTTAGGAGTAGGAGGTTATATTATCAGGGGGGGTGAGGTGGGTTAGGAGGTTACATTATCAGGGGGAGTGAGGTGGGTTAGGAGGTTATATTATCAGGGGGGTAAGGTGGGTTAGGATGGCAATATCAACCAGACTGAGTGAATGAAGGATTTGAAGGGGGAGAGGATGGTCCACAGTGTCAAAAGCAGCAGAGAGGTCAATGAGATTGAGGAGGGAGTAGTGGCCCTTGGATTTGGCAGCAAGAATGTCATTGCTGTCTTTTGTGAGATTAACAACCATGAATATAATATACACATATTATCAGGGGGGGTGAGGTGGATTAGGAGGTTATATTATCAGGGGGGTGAGGTGAGTTAGGAGGTTATATTATCAGGGGGGGTGAG